>OZ020191.1:54465410-54810855 GCA_963971165.1 Philopedon plagiatum | reverse complement strand
ATATCTTTGCCATTAGTACGAAGATAAACTTAATTGAGCCGGTTTTCAAGAAAATCAGAAATATTTAAATTACTATGTGTGTCGTGTTTGTTGTGTTTGTATGTATGTATAGTACAGGGTGTCCGAAAAGTCTTTGTATGGACAAATACCTTTGCTATTTGTACAAATATAAACTTAATTGTCGGATTTAAAGCAAATCGCATATATTTGCATTTCTATGTGTACGGAGATATATGTCTGTATACAGGCTGTCCAAAAAGTCTTGGTTGGAGCAAATACTCCTAGTAGTACCAGGATAAATGTAATTAAACCGGATTTCATGCAAAGCGATTATATTTGTTTTTATGTGTTGTATATACGTATACAGGGTGTCCGAAAAGTCTTAGTATGGGCAAATACTTCTACTAGTACCAAGATAAACTTAACTAATTCGGATTTTAAGTAAATCGACTATATTCCTATTTAAACGTGTAGGTGTTAGTGTGAATGTATACAGGGTGTCCAAAAAGTCTTGGAATGGGCAAATACTCCTATTAGTACTTAGATAAACTTAATTAGGTCGTATTTCAAGCAAAAATAGTTTCTACGTGTAGGTGTTTGTATGTATGTAGCGATACATGCGGTTACGAAGGGCGCTCTATTCTGCATCATCAGTCCGTAGGAGTGTGATATCTTTAGAGACCGCCTTTCAGGTCGGTCTCTATACCGCCCCGTCACTCAGAAAAATGTCCGTAGGTTGGGGAATCGTGTCTTTCGACAATCTCAATTTTTTTTTTCCGAGACGGTTGCAAGTGGAACGTTCAAACTTTCTGGGTTAATAGAGAGATAATGGGTCTAAATTCGGTAAAAAATTCAGTTATACAGGGTGTTCCGTTTCGGAGTTATTAAACGTCAAAGTCTAAATTTCCGCGATTTCGTATGGGACACGATACAGGTCGCAAAACTTAATTAAATTGATTTAAATTTTCGGAGGTTGTAGAGGACCGGGAGCTTCAGAACCCTATTGAAACTGGCGGTATTCGGAAAATGGGAAGTAATTCTTTAGAATTTTTTTTATGTCGAAAAATGTCGTTTGCAGACCCCTCTTTGGCGCTAAATAACGTGAAGCCGGAACGTCGGACAGAAAACCGTATTTGAACATAAAACTAAAGAATCTCAAATACTTTCTTTTTGCAATACATTTACCTATACCTAAAACGACTGGATATTGGAAAAATTTGGGAAAAACTGGAAATTACGTTTTTTCATGCAAATTTTTGACGGTTTTTAATTTTTATCGGGGTGAAAATGGATTCAAATCGAAATCCCATGTGCCTTATCGGAAAGAGCTCGCCGAAATACGTGATTTGCATATTTTTTGGTTCCTTCATTCTTAATAGGAAAAGAGCAACCGATAATTAAATTTCTGTTTTTAACCTTTTTTTTTTCATGACATCTCTACATTCGATCACTCTATCTTTTCCTATCAAACTTTTTCAAGACTTTTTCAACGCTATCCCGTGGGGATATAATCAGGCTTTAAAATGAATCCCGAAGGGATGATCCAGGACCGGATTTAGGAGGTAAAAACTCATTTTTTCTAGTTTTTTCAACCAAAATTCATCTTTAAATGGCATTATTATATATTATCTCGCTTATTTAACAGCTCTTTTTTGGATTATTTCCTTCGCCCATCATCTGAGAACACTCCTAACTAATTAAAATTCCATATTTTTTCGTTAAAGTTATAAATAAATATCAATTTTAGCATTGGTGCAGGAAAAATTTGAAACAATGCATATTTTAATAGTCTGCCTTGGAAAATCAGTTGAAGCAGCCTATCTTTACGTCGACATTGAAATATGACCTGTCAGAATTATTCAAAATTGCCAGTATTTGTAGTGATATTGGAAAGATCCTGGACCGATTTCGGCTTGGAATATACATGGAAAAGACAGAATGGACTTTATATTTTTAATTCCGGTGCATTTCATCGGACGATTTAAGCATTAAATACCAATTTTTTGTATATTTCTGAGACCCTGCAAGTGCATTTCTAAATCAGTTTTATACGGAAAAATGTATTAAAATATGAAGGGTCGAAATGTCGCAAAAATGCAAGTTTTTTTGCGAGATTTTCGGGTTTCTGAACCGTTTCCGACTTGAAAAATACCGGGCAACGCCTCTATAGACCTTCCAGTGTGGATTCCGGAACATATAATTTGAAGAATTAGTCATTAAATACCAATTTTAACAATTTTTCGATGACGCTACAAATCATCATATAAAGGTTTTATTCCATTAGGTACTATACGGGGTATATCACAATGACGGGTCTGCTTTAAATTTTGCTTAGTTTTGTTATTAATGTTTTAAAGTAACCAGAACGATTCGAAAATACATTTTATACCTTTCGGCATGTGGCTAATTGTATATATGTCTACAGGGTGTCCGAAAAGTCTTTGTATGCGCAAATATCTTTGTCATTAGTACGAAGAAAAACTTAAATGAGTCTTATTTCAAGGAAATCGGAAATTTTTTATTCCTTTGTGTGGTTGTTTATACGTTGGTATGTATACAGAATGTCCATCAAGTCTTTGTATGCGGAAATATCTTTGCCATTAGTACGAAGATAAACTTAATTGAGCCGGTTTACAAGAAAATCGAAAATATTTAAATTACTATGTGTCGTGTTTGTTGTGTTTATATGTATGTATAGTATAGGGTGTCCGAAAAGTCTTTGTATGGACAAATACCTTTGCTATTTGTACAAATATAAAGTTAATTGTCGTATTTAAAGCAAATCGTATATATTTCTATGTGTAAGGAAATATGTCTATACAGGCTGTCCAAAAAGTCTTGGTTGGAGCAAATACTCCTAGTAGTACCAGGATAAATGTAATTAAACCGGATTTCATGCAAATAGATTATATTTGTTTTTATATGTGTTGTATATACGTATACAGGGTGTCCGAAAAGTCTTGGTATGTGCAAATAATTCTACTAGTACCGAGATAAAACTAATTAATTCGGATTTTAAGTAAATCGACTATATTCCTATTTAAACGTGTGGGTGTTAATGTGAATGTATACAGGGTGTCCAAAAAGTCTTGGTATGGGCAAATACTCCTATTAGTACTTAGATAAAATTTATTAGGTCGGATTTCACGCAAATCGAATATATTTGTATTAAAATGTGTTTATGTTTGTATGTATATATACAGGGTGTCCGAAAATTCTTTTCGTTGGCAAAAATAGTTTCTACGTGTAGGTTTTTGTATGTATGTAGCGATACGGTTACGAAGGGCGGTCTATTCTGCATCATCAGTCCGAAGGAGTGTGATATCTTCCTTAATACATGCTAGCAACACGAAATTTTCAGGGCATGACAATGATGATATTACCGACCTTATAGAGCCCCTCGGGGGGCGATTAGGCGGTCTATGCACCCTAGTTATAGAGCGCCTTTCAGTCGCTCTATATAACGCCCCGTCCGTGAGAAAATGTTCGTCGGTTGTCGTGGAATTAGGTATTTTCACATTCTCATTTTTTTTTTCTCGAAAACGGTTAGTGCGAAAGCGACCAAATTTTCTGGGTTAATAGAGGGATAGTGCATCTAGCTTCGACAAAAAATTCAGTTATACAGGGTGTATCGTTTCGGAGTTATTAAACGTCAAAGTCGAAATTTCCGCGATTTCCTATGGGATCGATTACAGGTTGCAAAACTTAATTAAATCGATTTAAATTTTCGGAGGTTGTAGAGGACCGGGAGCTTCAGAACGCTATTGAAACTGGCGGTATTCGGAAAATGGGAAGTAATTCTTTTGAATTTTTTTAGGTCGAAAAGGGCCACTTGCAGACCCATATTCAATTCAAATTGCTCGAAAACGGAGCGTTGGACAGAAAAACGGATTTGAACATAAAACTAAAGAATCTCAAATACTTCCTTTTGCAATACATTTACCTATACCTAAACGACTGGAAATTGAAAAATTTTGGGAAAAACTGGAAATTACGATTTTTCATGCAAATTTTTGACGGTTTTTAATTTTTTTGGGGGTCAAAATGGATTCAAATCGAAATCCCATGTGCCCTATCGGAAAGAGCTCGCCGAACTCCATACTTTTCGTATGTTGTGGTTCCTTCATTTTTTATAGGAAGGGGGCAATCGACGATTAAATTTCGATTTTTGACCATTTTTTTTCATGACATCTCTACATTTGAATCACTCTGTATCTTTTCCTATTTAATTTCTTCCAACTTTTTCAACGCTATCGCTTGGGGATATAATCAGGCTTTAAAACAAATCCCGAACGGGTGTTCCGGGACTGGATTTAGGGGGTAAAAACTCATTTTCCCTATTTTTTTCAACCAAAATTCATCTTTAAAAGGCATTATTATATATTATTTAAATTATCTAAGAGTTCTTTTTTGGTTTATTTTCTTCCCTCATCCTCTGAGAACACTTCACACTAATTAAAATTGCATATTTTTTCGTTAAAGTTATAAATAAATAAATTTATTCTATCAGGGCACGAAAATTTTCTACAAAGTGCGAATGTCAAACCATGCCATGGAAAAAAACAATTGAACAGATGACGCCTTACATCGAAATTAAATATAACCTGTCAAAATATCCAGTTTTTCTACCGATATTGGAGAGATCCTGGACCAGTTTCGGCTTGGAATATACATGTAATCGATAGAATGGACGATTTTTTATGTATTTTGGTTCATTTCATAGCATGAGCTTGGCTTTATATATCGTTTTTATTGAATTTTTGTTGACCCTACATTGCATTATAAAAATCAATTTCTATACGGAGAATGTATTAATTTAATTATAATGTATGAAGTGTCAAAATTTGGCTAAAATGCCAGCTTTTTGTTGCGAGATTGGAAGGAGTCTGGACCAACTTCGGCTTGAAATTTACCGGGCAAGGTATTTAGGGACCTTATACTTTCGGTAGAAAGACATTTCATTTGATAAATTTGGCTTTAAATACTAATTTTATCGATTTTCCGATGACGCTAGAAGACATCATTGAAGATTCTAATATGGAGCTCAGTGGCATCGAAAAATATGCATTTTATTTTCTAACCATGAGCGTGTATACCTTTGGGCCAATATATTAATTATTATTGAATAATTTTGATTTAATTTTAGGGAAATGACTTGATTCGGATCGTTTTAAAGTAACCAGAACGATTCGAAAATACATTTTATATCTTCCAGCATGTGCGTGATTGTATATATATCTACAGGGTGTCCGAAAAGTCTTTGTATGCGCAAATATCTTTGTCATTAGCACGAAGAAAAACTTAAATGAGTCTTATTTCAAGAAAAACGAAAATATTTAAATTACTATGTGTCGTGTTTGTTGTGTTTGTATGTATGTATAGTACAGGGTGTCCGAAAAGTCTTTGTATGGACAAATACCTTTGCTATTTGTACAAATATAAACTTAATTGTCGGATTTAAAGCAAATCGTATATGTTTGCATTTCTATGTGTACGGAGATATATGTCTGTATACAGGCTGTCCAAAAAGTCTTGGTTGGGGCAAATACTCCTAGTAGTACCAGGATAAATGTAATTAAACCGGATTTCATGCAAATCGATTATATTTGTTTTTATATGTGTTGTTACGCATACAGGGTGTCCGAAAAGTTTTAGTATGGGCAAATACTTCTACTAGTACCGAGATAAACCTAATTAATTCGGATTTTAAGTAAATCGACTACATTCCTATTTAAACGTGTGAGTGTTAGTTTGAATGTATACAAGGTGTCCAAAAAGTCTTGGTATGGGCCATTAGTACGACGATAAACTTAATAGAGTCGGATTTCAAGAAAATCGAAAATATTTAAATTATTATATGTCGTGTTCTGTTGTGTTTTTATGTATGTATACAGGGTGTCCGAAAAGTCTTTGTATGGGCAAATACTTTTGCCTTTTGTACAAAGCTTAACTCAATTATCGGATTTAAAGAAAATCGTATATATTTTCATTCCTATGTGTACGGATTTATATGTTTGTATACAGGGTGTCCGAAAAGTCTTAGTATGGGCAAATACTTCCACTATACCGTATCCATTTGCTTTTGAGAATGATGACAGAACCCCATTTTACAACGAAGAGATCAATTATGTATGTCTCTCTCTCATGTTCTTTCTCTCTCATTTTTTTCTCTCGTCTTATTTCTCTCATACTCGTAAAATTTTTACAGCTGGTAGAAAGTTAGGTTAAGTGAAAGATTAATTAATGACATATTATTTGAAGCCTGTGCCATGATATAAATTGTTTTAGCAGTGTAAAAATATACTTAAAAAAAGTTTATATAAAGTATTAGAAGCTTAAATTCCTGTGTTCTATGAATCTGGGACTGACTAACAACTATTGAAATATTACGCAAGGTACATATTTGTTCTCCTTTACATTACTTGGACCGGGCGATATGGAAATGAGTAACAGTAACACCGACCCGATATAAAGTTGAGAATAGTGGGCATTACAGAAGATTTCTTTAGATATTGAGAAAGTGAAAATTGCGCCCTAGAAGCGTTTGGTTTCAGTTTAAAGCATAAGTCACAGTGCCATTACAAAGTGTATCTATCCTTCTGGAACTAAGACTCAACATTTACAGTTAAAAATTGTGAAACTACTTGGTATATTCGATTAAATAATTTTTATCGCGTCTTTACCTTACACAAACATCACTGTTCGCAGGTAGGCTATATTATAGATCCATTTTCATTATATATCGGAGAATAGGGAGTATTTTTTAACCGTATTATAAATTGTTTATCCTAATAAAAATATTTACTCATTTTTCAAATTTTCCCTTTATTTATTTAAATACTTTTTCCCCGATCCTTTTAGTGCAAATTGTTGGTTAGAGGGAGTATTGTTATTTGGGTAGGAAACAATTTTAAATGCTATAAAATAATAAGGTTAATGTGGCTATGCTGACACTGTTTGTTTAATAAAAACGAGATTTTTGCAAATGCTGTTTGTGTTCAGTAAAAACAAAGTTCTTTTGCTATAAAATCATAAAACTTACGTAAGTATTTTGTCAGGTTAGAAATTTATTTTTTATGACAACTCCGATTAAACTTTCACTATATAGGCAACCAGAAATACTTGCGCACAAACAAAGCCGCCTGTGATGGAATGTTGTTTGATTATTCTTTTTTATTGGCAACAACATCGTTTTTATTTGTCTTTTACTAATGCCCCTTTTGCTAACAAGGATAGAAAGAAACCGGATTCCTCTGGGATTTTATCAGGAAAAAAAGAATTTTGCTATGACTAACCTTTCGAAGTATATAACCAGCAATACTTCCACTAGCAAAGAATGTACGATAAAAATTTGAACAAATCCGTTTTTTATTTGTCTTTGTCTAATGCAGTTTCGCCAACACGGATAAAAAGAAATCTGATTCCTCCGTGATTATCAGGAAAGAAAAGATGAATATTGTGATCACTAAAATATGTTCTGGTGTAAACGGTCCATGGAACTGACCAATAGGGTTAATTCTTGTTCAATTGTTTTTTCTGTCATCATTCTCAAATCCAAATGGATACCCTATAGTACTGAGATAAACCTAATTAATTCGGATTGTAAGTAAATCGACTATATTCCTATTCAAACGTGTGGGTGTTAATGTGAATGTATACAGGGTGGTCAAAAAGTCTTGGTATGGGCAAATACTCCTATTAGTACTTAGATAAAGTTTATTAGGTCGGATTTCACGCAAATCGAATATATTTGTATTAAAATGTGTTTATGTTTGTATGTATATATACAGGGTGTCCGAAAATTCTTTTCGTTGGCAAAAATAGTTTCTACGTGTAGGTGTTTGTATGTATGTAGCGATACGGTTACGAAGGGCGGTCTATTCTGCATCATCAGTCCGAAGGAGTGTGATATCTTCCTTAACACATGGCCTACCAACACGAAATTTTCAGGGCATGACAATGATGATACTACCGACCTTATAGAGCCCCCTCGGGGGGCGATTAGGCGGTCTACCCGTACTAGTTATAGACCGCCTTTCAGGCTCGGTCTATATACCGAGCCGTTGGTCAGAAGAATGTGTGTATGTATGTGCGGACGTATGTTGTCGTCCGTTTCGTCATTTTCACCTTTTCAATTTTTTTTCTCGAAAACAGTTTGAGGGGGAGCAACCAAATTTTCTGGGTTAATAGAGGGATAGTGCGACTAGCTTCGGTAAAAAATTCAGTTATACAGGGTGTTCCGTTTCGGAGTTATTAAACATCAAAGTCGAAATTTCAGCGATTTCCGTTGAAATCGGGTACAGGTCGCAAAACTTAATTAAATCGATTTAAATTTTCGGAGGTTGTGGAGGACCGGGAGCTTCAGAACCCTATTGAAACTGGCGGTATTCGAAAAATGGGAAGTAATTCTTTTGAATTTTTTTATGTCGAAAAATGCGGTTTGCAGACCCCACTTTGGACTGAATAACTCGAAAACGAAACGTCATACAGAAAAACGTATTTGAACATAAAACTAAAGAATCTGAAATACTTTCTTTTTGCAATACGTTTACCTATACCTAAAACGACCGGAAATTTGCAAAATTTGGGAAAAACTGGAAATTACGATTTTTCACGCAAATTTTTGACGGTTTATAATTTTTTGGGGGTCAAAATGGATTCAAATCGAAATTGCATGCGCCTTATCGGAAAGAGCTCGCCGAAATACGTTGTTTTCATATTTTTTGGTTCCTTCATTCTTAATAGGAAAGGAGCAATCGACGATTAAATTTCGATTTTTTACGATTTTTTTTCATGACATCTCTACATTCGAATCACTCTATAACTTTTCCTATCCAATTTCTTCCAACTTTTTCAACGCTGTCCCTTGGGGATATAATCAGACTTTAAAACAAATCCCGAACGGGTGATCCGTGACCGGATTTAGGGGTAAAGACTCATTTTTTCTATTTTTTTCAACCAAAACTCAACTTTAAAAGGCATTGTTATATATTATTTCTATTATCTAAGAGTTCTTTTTTGGTTTATTTTCTTCCCTCATCATCTGAGAACACTTCACACTAATTAAAATTGCATATTTTTTCGTTAAAGTTGTAAATAAATACATTTTTTCTATCAGCGCACGAAAATTTTCTAAAAAGTGCGAATTTTAAACCATGCCATGGAAAAAAACAATTGAACAGATGACGCCTTACATCGAAATTAAATATAACCTGTCAAAATATCCAGTTTTTCTACCGATATTGGAAAGATCCTGGACCAGTTTCGGCTTGGAATATACATGGAATCGATAGAATGGACGTTTTTTATGGATTCCGGTGCTTTTCATAGCATGAGCTTGGCTTTAAATATCGTTTTTATTGAATTTTTGCTGACCCTACATTGCATTATAAAAATCAATTTCTATACGGAGAATGTATTAATTTAATTATAATGTATGAAGTGTCAAAATTTGGCTAAAATGCCAGCTTTTTGTTGCGAGATTGGAAGGAGTCTGGACCAACTTCGGCTTGAAATTTACCGGGCAAGGGATTTCGGGACCTTATACTTTCGGTAGAAAGACATTTCATTTGATAAATTTTGCTTTAAATACTAATTTTATCGATTTTCCGATGACGCTACAGGATATCATTGAAGATTCTAATATTGCGCTCAGTGGCACCGAAAAAGTTGTTATAATATCCAAAAATATGCATTTTATTTCCTAAGCATGAGCGTGTATACCTTTGGGCCAATATAGTAATTATTATTAAATAATTTTAATTTAATTTTAGGGAAATGAATTGATTCGGATCGTTTTAAAGTAAACAGAACGATTCGAAAATACATTTTATACCCTTCGGCAAGTGGATAATTGTATATATGTCTACAGGGTGTCCGAAAAGTCTTTGTAAGCGCAAATATCTTTGTCATTAGCACGAAGATAAACTTAATTGAGTCTTATTTAAAGGAAATCGTAAATTTTTTATTCCTTTGTGTGATTGTTTATATGTTTGTATGTATACAGATTGTCCAAAAAGTCTTTGTATGCTCTGTATCTTTGCCATTAGTACGAAGATAAACTTAATTGAGTTTTCAAGAATATCGAAAATATTTAAATTGCTATGTGTCGTGTTGTGTTGTGTTGGTATGTATGTATACAGGGGGTCCGAAAAGTCTTTGTATGGGCAAATACCTTTGCTATTTGTACAAAGATAAACTTAATTTTCGGATTTAGAGCAAATCGTATATATTTGCATTTATATGGGTACGGATTTATATGTTTGTATACAGGCTGTCCAAAAAGTCTTGGTTGGAGCAAATACTCCTGTTAGTACCAAGATAAACTTAATTAAACCGGATTTTAAACAAATCGATTATATTTGTTTTTATTTGTGTCGTATATACGTATACAGGGTGTCCGAAAAGTCTTAGTATGGGCAAATACTTCTACTAGTACCAAGATAAATTTATTTAAGTGGGATTTTAAGTAAATCGACTATATTCCTATTTAAACGTGTGGGTGTTAGTGTGAATGTATACAGAGTGTCCAAAAAGTCTTGGTATGGGCAAATACCTTTGCTATTTGTACAAATATAAACTTAATTGTCGGATTTACAGCAAATAGTATATATTGGTATTTCTATGTGTACGGATTTATATGTTTGTATACAGGCTGTCCAAAAAGTCTTAGTATCGGCAAATACTTCTGCTAGTACCAAGATAAAGTTAATTAAGTGAGATTTTAAGTGAATCGACTATATTCCTATTTAAACGTGTTGGTGTTAGTATGAATACAGGGTGTCCAAAAAGTCTTGGTATGGGCAAATACTCCTATTAGTACTTGGATAAACTAAATTAGGTCGGATTTCAAGCAAATCGAATATATTTGTATTAATATGTGTTTGTTTGTATGTATGTATATAGGGTGTCCGAAAAGTCTTTGTGTTGGCAAATATCCGTCTGCGGAGCGGAAGACCTTGAAAAAATTTCGCGTCTGGGGAGCGGGCGACCTTGGGGAAAATACGGGTCTGAGGAGCGGACGACCTTGAAAAATAGTTTTTACGTGTAGGTGTTTGTATGTATGTAGCGATACGGTTACGAAGGGCGGTCTATTCTTCTATCTTCCCTAACACATGGCCTAGAGACACGAAATTTTCAGGGCATGACAATGATGACATTACCGACGTTATAGAGCCTCCTCGGGGGCGATTAGGCGGTCTACGCATACTAGTTTTTATGATAGCATTTTAAATCAAATATTTCACTCTCCATACCCTTCTGTAACTTAAAAATAAACATAAGAAAATATATAATTTAAATATTTTTCTTTTTCTTTTAACCACAACTGTACAACTTATACTTTAAGAGTTTTAAATAGCATGGGTTTGGAATGGACACTGTTTACTCTCCCGGCTCCCCTCTCCTACGCCCAAATTTTTCCAAATATCGATTTTTTAAAAGATCGATCTCTTACAGTGGCGGCGCCAGCTTTTTCTTTTCGGTTGGGCGACACCCGGCAGAAAAATTTTGAGGGTGGGCAGCAAAAATGTGCGTGATTTCGGGTAATACAGATTTTTGTATAATTTAGATATTTTGGATTTGTGAAACTTAAAATAAAATTATTTTGGATTTTTGAAATTCAAACTAAAATTAAAAAATTGAATAAAAATCACTGACAATATTTCAAAGTTTATTTTACACAGTAACCTGATTACAGAAGAGAAAACATTAAAAAAGAGCTATTTTTCTATTATGTTTAGTGGCAAAAAAGTCTACAACTACATCTAAGTCCAATGTTTTTGCAATATTTTTTTCAACGTATAAAATTCCCAAATCTGTGAGCCTCTCTTGTGACATTGTTGATTGTTGTCCTTAAATAATTTTTTATTCTTTTTAAGCCCTTCACAACTGGCACTTGAAGAGGGTACGGTTAGCGTAATGTTGCACAATTTATTTATTTCGTGATATACTAAATTAAATTCCTGCAGAAGAATTGCAAGATCTGATAATGTCTTTATTTTAACATCATGATTAATTTCATACCTTTCAATGGTTTTTGGGAGTAATTTTAATTCATTTTCGACGGATGCTATATCACATCCATAATGAATATCTAATGGAGTTAATTGCTCAAAATTTAAAAATATGTTATTCAACGGATTTAAGGCGCTAAATCCCTTTAGAACACTATCATTTTCATCAAATCTCCGACAAAGTTCTGAAGTGATTCGATCAATAACGGGGTAATATAATTTAGCTTGAAATTCACTTTTTTTAGTGACACATCTGTCCTCTTGAAGTGAGGTAATTTTTTCTATGATTATAGAATTATTAAATTTAGAAGGTAATTTTTTTGATCTTTTATTATTTACATCATCTAAGTTAATATTATTAGCGAAGGCGTGTTCTATAGTCGCAGTCCATAACTTTTCAAATTCAGAATCTTGCCTATATGATACAAATAACTGTTTTAGTGATTCCACTAATGTTAAACTTTTTAAAATATCACTATCCTTACTTTGTAAGTAATCAGAAACATTTTTTATTTTTGACAAGAATTCACAAAAAACTTCTAAATTGAATAAAAGGGTGAAATTAATATTGTTTAAGAGTCCGTTTGCTTCGGGAGAGCGAACGTTATTTTCTGTTAGCTTGATATGTGTGAAGTCCACCTCGTATCACTAAGTCTTTTTAGTTCCACAGGTTTATCTCCTGGATGTAGCTCTTTTTGGATTTGTAAAAAAGCATTATGTACTGAAGATCCACTAATAAAAATATAAAGGTTCTCAAGAACAGAAAAAAAAATATTGCAATCTTTTAAATTTTTGCATATATCTACTATTACTAAATTTAAGGCATGATTAAAGCAGTGTACATAAATAGCCTGTGGAACTTGTTTTTTTAACAAGGTTTGTACTCCCTTAATCTTACCACTCATAACGTTGGCTCCATCATAAGTTTGTGCCACGCAACAACTTATGTCAATTTCACACTCACTTAACCGTTTTCTAATAAATTGCAATAATGACGATGCATCTAATTTGTCTGCAGCTTCAAAGCCCAAAAACCGCTCGTACAACATGCTGTTTTAAGTAATATCTTACTTTTATTGACAACTGCTCAGTTTTACTTAGGTCTTTCGTTTCGTCATCCATAAGGGCAAAATAACGGGCATCCTTAACTTCGCCACTAATATGTTTTACAGATAGTTCAGCTAGACAATGTATAAGCTCATTTTGAATAGAGTGATGCGTATACTGAGCATTTTTTGGGCCTTCAAGTAGCCTTTTTGCAATGATGATATTGTCACGTGACACCAGATCTAGTAACTCTAAAAAATTACCTCTGTTTTGACTAGTATTGGATTCGTCGTGCCCTCTTAGAGCAAGACCTTGGGTGGACAAATAAATTATACATCGTATAATAGATTTAATGTACTCCCGATTTTGTCGAATCAATTCAGTATGCGCCGTGCTTATTTGAGCTGCTACTGACTGTTGAGTTGTAGTACTTTTATAGGACTGCCACGCTACCATAGCACTTTTGTGTTGAAAGCTATTATTATGATATTTGAATCCAGCTTTTGTTTCTGAAGCTCTTTTCCAGTTTTTGTAACCTTCAGAAATAAAAGTTTTGGATGCCCCTGTGGACCCTGTGCCTTGCATTGAAAAAAATCTACAATGATAACAAAATACAGCATCTTTTAAAATACTGTATTCAATCCACGGATAGATTTTATAAAAGTCTGATTTAAACGATCTTAGATCAGAACCAAATCTTGTTTTCGGGAAACTGAGCAAAACCGGTTGTCTCGGAGGTTCATCTAGGGACTGGGCCAAATCAGTCAAAGGACTTTCATTAGTGTCGCTGGTGTGCATCCTATGAAAGAATAAAATGAATAAAAAAGTTAAAGTGGCCTCAAATTTAATTAATATAATCTTTAATTAAAAAATGTTAAATTAGTAATTTAACTTTTCTTTTGTTCAAATTTTCATAATTATTGTTTAAAAGTGAAGTAATTTTGAGTCAGTTTCAAATGACTTTATCGTGCGATCCCATAAACAGTACCTAGTGATTATATAAACCCTAAACCTCGCCCCAAACATATAACAACTTACGTCCCCGCGGTGCCCGATTTAAAAATATCGTCATTTTCATTATCGTTTAAAGTGGATGCATCTTGAACAGTCTCATCCTTCTGTGCCTTCCTTTTTTTAGGATTACTGCAGCTAGCTTCTGCAATATTGTCATTGTCACATTCATTTGCGGCAGCACCAACCATTTTAGTTATTTCTCTTATTTCTAATGAATCTGCACTAAGAACACTTGGCTTTTTTTTAAAAAAGTCACTGATCGTGCGCTTAGCGCTCATTTTAAGCGACAATAAAATTTTTATAAATTGAAGATACTTAAATGTCAAAGAAGTAAAATTTGTTATATATTAAAATAGTGAATAAACGCTTCCAAATAAAAACATAGAGAACAAGTTGCCTTTTCAAAAGTCAAAGATTAAATGTTATAAAAAAAACAAATACCTACTTATTTTCGCTTGGAGACCCTTCCACTTACAATAACATCAAACATTGCGATGGCTGATGTTAATTTTTTAATGTAGTGGCGACAGGGCGGTGTTTATTTTGATTTCCACATACAAAGGCGTTCCGATCGACCGGATCGACAAGCGGCTTAAAACAAAGGGACCCCATTGTATCGCGTGCCGAAAATGCAATAAAATGAGTTATATTTTATTTATTCGTTTATGTAGATATAGCACAATAGTAGGTATAGTTCTTTTTTAATAGTTTAGGTATAATTATTAATATATAAAGTCTATCTATAATGTTGAAAGCGATGGTTTATCTTCTTTTAATTTTAACTACTGGGTTTTTCTATATCTTTTTTGCTCAAATGCTCGATTTAGCAGGTTGGGCGAACGGTTGGGCGAGAACGATTTGGGTTGGGCACTCTCCCAACCGCGCCCACCCCTGGCGACGCCACTGATCTCTTAAGGCGATCTAAATAGTGAATCGATCTCCATGATCACGATCTAAGATTGATTCGAAATACCGATTTTCTTGAGATTTGGTGAATCCCTAATTTGAGCTTAGGGTTAGGGAAATAAAAGCCTCAAAATTAATCGTTTCGACAAAATATCACTAAAAAGATAAAAACAGTCACACAGAAGTTAAAAAAAATTGTTCCTCGACACATGTCCACACCCACCCCAAAAAGAAACACTTTTTACGTAATATCGTTTAAGAAAAATCCCTTCGCACTTATCCCGTCTCACCCCGCACAATTATTTTTTTTTTAATTGTAACATTCCTATGTCAAATTGAATTATTTAGGGGTAAAGACTCATTTTTTCTATTTTTTTCAACCAAAACTCAACTTTAAAAGGCATTGTTATATATTATTTCTATTATCTAAGAGTTCTTTTTTGGTTTATTTTCTTCCCTCATCATCTGAGAACACTTCACACTAATTAAAATTGCATATTTTTTCGTTAAAGTTGTAAATAAATACATTTTTTCTATCAGCGCACGAAAATTTTCTAAAAAGTGCGAATTTTAAACCATGCCATGGAAAAAAACAATTGAACAGATGACGCCTTACATCGAAATTAAATATAACCTGTCAAAATATCCAGTTTTTCTACCGATATTGGAAAGATCCTGGACCAGTTTCGGCTTGGAATATACATGGAATCGATAGAATGGACGTTTTTTATGGATTCCGGTGCTTTTCATAGCATGAGCTTGGCTTTAAATATCGTTTTTATTGAATTTTTGCTGACCCTACATTGCATTATAAAAATCAATTTCTATACGGAGAATGTATTAATTTAATTATAATGTATGAAGTGTCAAAATTTGGCTAAAATGCCAGCTTTTTGTTGCGAGATTGGAAGGAGTCTGGACCAACTTCGGCTTGAAATTTACCGGGCAAGGGATTTCGGGACCTTATACTTTCGGTAGAAAGACATTTCATTTGATAAATTTTGCTTTAAATACTAATTTTATCGATTTTCCGATGACGCTACAGGATATCATTGAAGATTCTAATATTGCGCTCAGTGGCACCGAAAAAGTTGTTATAATATCCAAAAATATGCATTTTATTTCCTAAGCATGAGCGTGTATACCTTTGGGCCAATATAGTAATTATTATTAAATAATTTTAATTTAATTTTAGGGAAATGAATTGATTCGGATCGTTTTAAAGTAAACAGAACGATTCGAAAATACATTTTATACCCTTCGGCAAGTGGATAATTGTATATATGTCTACAGGGTGTCCGAAAAGTCTTTGTAAGCGCAAATATCTTTGTCATTAGCACGAAGATAAACTTAATTGAGTCTTATTTAAAGGAAATCGTAAATTTTTTATTCCTTTGTGTGATTGTTTATATGTTTGTATGTATACAGATTGTCCAAAAAGTCTTTGTATGCTCTGTATCTTTGCCATTAGTACGAAGATAAACTTAATTGAGTTTTCAAGAATATCGAAAATATTTAAATTGCTATGTGTCGTGTTGTGTTGTGTTGGTATGTATGTATACAGGGGGTCCGAAAAGTCTTTGTATGGGCAAATACCTTTGCTATTTGTACAAAGATAAACTTAATTTTCGGATTTAGAGCAAATCGTATATATTTGCATTTATATGGGTACGGATTTATATGTTTGTATACAGGCTGTCCAAAAAGTCTTGGTTGGAGCAAATACTCCTGTTAGTACCAAGATAAACTTAATTAAACCGGATTTTAAACAAATCGATTATATTTGTTTTTATTTGTGTCGTATATACGTATACAGGGTGTCCGAAAAGTCTTAGTATGGGCAAATACTTCTACTAGTACCAAGATAAATTTATTTAAGTGGGATTTTAAGTAAATCGACTATATTCCTATTTAAACGTGTGGGTGTTAGTGTGAATGTATACAGAGTGTCCAAAAAGTCTTGGTATGGGCAAATACCTTTGCTATTTGTACAAATATAAACTTAATTGTCGGATTTACAGCAAATAGTATATATTGGTATTTCTATGTGTACGGATTTATATGTTTGTATACAGGCTGTCCAAAAAGTCTTAGTATCGGCAAATACTTCTGCTAGTACCAAGATAAAGTTAATTAAGTGAGATTTTAAGTGAATCGACTATATTCCTATTTAAACGTGTTGGTGTTAGTATGAATACAGGGTGTCCAAAAAGTCTTGGTATGGGCAAATACTCCTATTAGTACTTGGATAAACTAAATTAGGTCGGATTTCAAGCAAATCGAATATATTTGTATTAATATGTGTTTGTTTGTATGTATGTATATAGGGTGTCCGAAAAGTCTTTGTGTTGGCAAATATCCGTCTGCGGAGCGGAAGACCTTGAAAAAATTTCGCGTCTGGGGAGCGGGCGACCTTGGGGAAAATACGGGTCTGAGGAGCGGACGACCTTGAAAAATAGTTTTTACGTGTAGGTGTTTGTATGTATGTAGCGATACGGTTACGAAGGGCGGTCTATTCTGCATCATCAGTCCGAAGGAGTGTGATATCTTCCCTAACACATGGCCTAGAGACACGAAATTTTCAGGGCATGACAATGATGACATTACCGACGTTATAGAGCCTCCTCGGGGGCGATTAGGCGGTCTACGCATACTAGTTTTTATGATAGCATTTTAAATCAAATATTTCACTCTCCATACCCTTCTGTAACTTAAAAATAAACATAAGAAAATATATAATTTAAATATTTTTCTTTTTCTTTTAACCACAACTGTACAACTTATACTTTAAGAGTTTTAAATAGCATGGGTTTGGAATGGACACTGTTTACTCTCCCGGCTCCCCTCTCCTACGCCCAAATTTTTCCAAATATCGATTTTTTAAAAGATCGATCTCTTACAGTGGCGGCGCCAGCTTTTTCTTTTCGGTTGGGCGACACCCGGCAGAAAAATTTTGAGGGTGGGCAGCAAAAATGTGCGTGATTTCGGGTAATACAGATTTTTGTATAATTTAGATATTTTGGATTTGTGAAACTTAAAATAAAATTATTTTGGATTTTTGAAATTCAAACTAAAATTAAAAAATTGAATAAAAATCACTGACAATATTTCAAAGTTTATTTTACACAGTAACCTGATTACAGAAGAGAAAACATTAAAAAAGAGCTATTTTTCTATTATGTTTAGTGGCAAAAAAGTCTACAACTACATCTAAGTCCAATGTTTTTGCAATATTTTTTTCAACGTATAAAATTCCCAAATCTGTGAGCCTCTCTTGTGACATTGTTGATTGTTGTCCTTAAATAATTTTTTATTCTTTTTAAGCCCTTCACAACTGGCACTTGAAGAGGGTACGGTTAGCGTAATGTTGCACAATTTATTTATTTCGTGATATACTAAATTAAATTCCTGCAGAAGAATTGCAAGATCTGATAATGTCTTTATTTTAACATCATGATTAATTTCATACCTTTCAATGGTTTTTGGGAGTAATTTTAATTCATTTTCGACGGATGCTATATCACATCCATAATGAATATCTAATGGAGTTAATTGCTCAAAATTTAAAAATATGTTATTCAACGGATTTAAGGCGCTAAATCCCTTTAGAACACTATCATTTTCATCAAATCTCCGACAAAGTTCTGAAGTGATTCGATCAATAACGGGGTAATATAATTTAGCTTGAAATTCACTTTTTTTAGTGACACATCTGTCC
The DNA here is from genome assembly GCA_963971165.1 of Philopedon plagiatum. Taxonomy (NCBI): domain Eukaryota; kingdom Metazoa; phylum Arthropoda; class Insecta; order Coleoptera; family Curculionidae; genus Philopedon; species Philopedon plagiatum. Next base: position 54,792,156 of record OZ020191.1, on the reverse strand, counting down.
TCTTGAAGTGAGGTAATTTTTTCTATGATTATAGAATTATTAAATTTAGAAGGTAATTTTTTTGATCTTTTATTATTTACATCATCTAAGTTAATATTATTAGCGAAGGCGTGTTCTATAGTCGCAGTCCATAACTTTTCAAATTCAGAATCTTGCCTATATGATACAAATAACTGTTTTAGTGATTCCACTAATGTTAAACTTTTTAAAATATCACTATCCTTACTTTGTAAGTAATCAGAAACATTTTTTATTTTTGACAAGAATTCACAAAAAACTTCTAAATTGAATAAAAGGGTGAAATTAATATTGTTTAAGAGTCCGTTTGCTTCGGGAGAGCGAACGTTATTTTCTGTTAGCTTGATATGTGTGAAGTCCACCTCGTATCACTAAGTCTTTTTAGTTCCACAGGTTTATCTCCTGGATGTAGCTCTTTTTGGATTTGTAAAAAAGCATTATGTACTGAAGATCCACTAATAAAAATATAAAGGTTCTCAAGAACAGAAAAAAAAATATTGCAATCTTTTAAATTTTTGCATATATCTACTATTACTAAATTTAAGGCATGATTAAAGCAGTGTACATAAATAGCCTGTGGAACTTGTTTTTTTAACAAGGTTTGTACTCCCTTAATCTTACCACTCATAACGTTGGCTCCATCATAAGTTTGTGCCACGCAACAACTTATGTCAATTTCACACTCACTTAACCGTTTTCTAATAAATTGCAATAATGACGATGCATCTAATTTGTCTGCAGCTTCAAAGCCCAAAAACCGCTCGTACAACATGCTGTTTTAAGTAATATCTTACTTTTATTGACAACTGCTCAGTTTTACTTAGGTCTTTCGTTTCGTCATCCATAAGGGCAAAATAACGGGCATCCTTAACTTCGCCACTAATATGTTTTACAGATAGTTCAGCTAGACAATGTATAAGCTCATTTTGAATAGAGTGATGCGTATACTGAGCATTTTTTGGGCCTTCAAGTAGCCTTTTTGCAATGATGATATTGTCACGTGACACCAGATCTAGTAACTCTAAAAAATTACCTCTGTTTTGACTAGTATTGGATTCGTCGTGCCCTCTTAGAGCAAGACCTTGGGTGGACAAATAAATTATACATCGTATAATAGATTTAATGTACTCCCGATTTTGTCGAATCAATTCAGTATGCGCCGTGCTTATTTGAGCTGCTACTGACTGTTGAGTTGTAGTACTTTTATAGGACTGCCACGCTACCATAGCACTTTTGTGTTGAAAGCTATTATTATGATATTTGAATCCAGCTTTTGTTTCTGAAGCTCTTTTCCAGTTTTTGTAACCTTCAGAAATAAAAGTTTTGGATGCCCCTGTGGACCCTGTGCCTTGCATTGAAAAAAATCTACAATGATAACAAAATACAGCATCTTTTAAAATACTGTATTCAATCCACGGATAGATTTTATAAAAGTCTGATTTAAACGATCTTAGATCAGAACCAAATCTTGTTTTCGGGAAACTGAGCAAAACCGGTTGTCTCGGAGGTTCATCTAGGGACTGGGCCAAATCAGTCAAAGGACTTTCATTAGTGTCGCTGGTGTGCATCCTATGAAAGAATAAAATGAATAAAAAAGTTAAAGTGGCCTCAAATTTAATTAATATAATCTTTAATTAAAAAATGTTAAATTAGTAATTTAACTTTTCTTTTGTTCAAATTTTCATAATTATTGTTTAAAAGTGAAGTAATTTTGAGTCAGTTTCAAATGACTTTATCGTGCGATCCCATAAACAGTACCTAGTGATTATATAAACCCTAAACCTCGCCCCAAACATATAACAACTTACGTCCCCGCGGTGCCCGATTTAAAAATATCGTCATTTTCATTATCGTTTAAAGTGGATGCATCTTGAACAGTCTCATCCTTCTGTGCCTTCCTTTTTTTAGGATTACTGCAGCTAGCTTCTGCAATATTGTCATTGTCACATTCATTTGCGGCAGCACCAACCATTTTAGTTATTTCTCTTATTTCTAATGAATCTGCACTAAGAACACTTGGCTTTTTTTTAAAAAAGTCACTGATCGTGCGCTTAGCGCTCATTTTAAGCGACAATAAAATTTTTATAAATTGAAGATACTTAAATGTCAAAGAAGTAAAATTTGTTATATATTAAAATAGTGAATAAACGCTTCCAAATAAAAACATAGAGAACAAGTTGCCTTTTCAAAAGTCAAAGATTAAATGTTATAAAAAAAACAAATACCTACTTATTTTCGCTTGGAGACCCTTCCACTTACAATAACATCAAACATTGCGATGGCTGATGTTAATTTTTTAATGTAGTGGCGACAGGGCGGTGTTTATTTTGATTTCCACATACAAAGGCGTTCCGATCGACCGGATCGACAAGCGGCTTAAAACAAAGGGACCCCATTGTATCGCGTGCCGAAAATGCAATAAAATGAGTTATATTTTATTTATTCGTTTATGTAGATATAGCACAATAGTAGGTATAGTTCTTTTTTAATAGTTTAGGTATAATTATTAATATATAAAGTCTATCTATAATGTTGAAAGCGATGGTTTATCTTCTTTTAATTTTAACTACTGGGTTTTTCTATATCTTTTTTGCTCAAATGCTCGATTTAGCAGGTTGGGCGAACGGTTGGGCGAGAACGATTTGGGTTGGGCACTCTCCCAACCGCGCCCACCCCTGGCGACGCCACTGATCTCTTAAGGCGATCTAAATAGTGAATCGATCTCCATGATCACGATCTAAGATTGATTCGAAATACCGATTTTCTTGAGATTTGGTGAATCCCTAATTTGAGCTTAGGGTTAGGGAAATAAAAGCCTCAAAATTAATCGTTTCGACAAAATATCACTAAAAAGATAAAAACAGTCACACAGAAGTTAAAAAAAATTGTTCCTCGACACATGTCCACACCCACCCCAAAAAGAAACACTTTTTACGTAATATCGTTTAAGAAAAATCCCTTCGCACTTATCCCGTCTCACCCCGCACAATTATTTTTTTTTTAATTGTAACATTCCTATGTCAAATTGAATTATTTAGGGGTAAAGACTCATTTTTTCTATTTTTTTCAACCAAAACTCAACTTTAAAAGGCATTGTTATATATTATTTCTATTATCTAAGAGTTCTTTTTTGGTTTATTTTCTTCCCTCATCATCTGAGAACACTTCACACTAATTAAAATTGCATATTTTTTCGTTAAAGTTGTAAATAAATACATTTTTTCTATCAGCGCACGAAAATTTTCTAAAAAGTGCGAATTTTAAACCATGCCATGGAAAAAAACAATTGAACAGATGACGCCTTACATCGAAATTAAATATAACCTGTCAAAATATCCAGTTTTTCTACCGATATTGGAAAGATCCTGGACCAGTTTCGGCTTGGAATATACATGGAATCGATAGAATGGACGTTTTTTATGGATTCCGGTGCTTTTCATAGCATGAGCTTGGCTTTAAATATCGTTTTTATTGAATTTTTGCTGACCCTACATTGCATTATAAAAATCAATTTCTATACGGAGAATGTATTAATTTAATTATAATGTATGAAGTGTCAAAATTTGGCTAAAATGCCAGCTTTTTGTTGCGAGATTGGAAGGAGTCTGGACCAACTTCGGCTTGAAATTTACCGGGCAAGGGATTTCGGGACCTTATACTTTCGGTAGAAAGACATTTCATTTGATAAATTTTGCTTTAAATACTAATTTTATCGATTTTCCGATGACGCTACAGGATATCATTGAAGATTCTAATATTGCGCTCAGTGGCACCGAAAAAGTTGTTATAATATCCAAAAATATGCATTTTATTTCCTAAGCATGAGCGTGTATACCTTTGGGCCAATATAGTAATTATTATTAAATAATTTTAATTTAATTTTAGGGAAATGAATTGATTCGGATCGTTTTAAAGTAAACAGAACGATTCGAAAATACATTTTATACCCTTCGGCAAGTGGATAATTGTATATATGTCTACAGGGTGTCCGAAAAGTCTTTGTAAGCGCAAATATCTTTGTCATTAGCACGAAGATAAACTTAATTGAGTCTTATTTAAAGGAAATCGTAAATTTTTTATTCCTTTGTGTGATTGTTTATATGTTTGTATGTATACAGATTGTCCAAAAAGTCTTTGTATGCTCTGTATCTTTGCCATTAGTACGAAGATAAACTTAATTGAGTTTTCAAGAATATCGAAAATATTTAAATTGCTATGTGTCGTGTTGTGTTGTGTTGGTATGTATGTATACAGGGGGTCCGAAAAGTCTTTGTATGGGCAAATACCTTTGCTATTTGTACAAAGATAAACTTAATTTTCGGATTTAGAGCAAATCGTATATATTTGCATTTATATGGGTACGGATTTATATGTTTGTATACAGGCTGTCCAAAAAGTCTATACTAAATTAAATTCCTGCAGAAGAATTGCAAGATCTGATAATGTCTTTATTTTAACATCATGATTAATTTCATACCTTTCAATGGTTTTTGGGAGTAATTTTAATTCATTTTCGACGGATGCTATATCACATCCATAATGAATATCTAATGGAGTTAATTGCTCAAAATTTAAAAATATGTTATTCAACGGATTTAAGGCGCTAAATCCCTTTAGAACACTATCATTTTCATCAAATCTCCGACAAAGTTCTGAAGTAATTCGATCAATAACGGGGTAATATAATTTAGCTTGAAATTCACTTTTTTTAGTGACACATCTGTCCTCTTGAAGTGAGGTAATTTTTTCTATGATTATAGAATTATTAAATTTAGAAGGTAATTTTTTTGATCTTTTATTATTTACATCATCTAAGTTAATATTATTAGCGAAGGCGTGTTCTATAGTCGCAGTCCATAACTTTTCAAATTCAGAATCTTGCCTATATGATACAAATAACTGTTTTAGTGATTCCACTAATGTTAAACTTTTTAAAATATCACTATCCTTACTTTGTAAGTAATCAGAAACATTTTTTATTTTTGACAAGAATTCACAAAAAACTTCTAAATTGAATAAAAGGGTGAAATTAATATTGTTTAAGAGTCCGTTTGCTTCGGGAGAGCGAACGTTATTTTCTGTTAGCTTGATATGTGTGAAGTCCACCTCGTATCACTAAGTCTTTTTAGTTCCACAGGTTTATCTCCTGGATGTAGCTCTTTTTGGATTTGTAAAAAAGCATTATGTACTGAAGATCCACTAATAAAAATATAAAGGTTCTCAAGAACAGAAAAAAAAATATTGCAATCTTTTAAATTTTTGCATATATCTACTATTACTAAATTTAAGGCATGATTAAAGCAGTGTACATAAATAGCCTGTGGAACTTGTTTTTTTAACAAGGTTTGTACTCCCTTAATCTTACCACTCATAACGTTGGCTCCATCATAAGTTTGTGCCACGCAACAACTTATGTCAATTTCACACTCACTTAACCGTTTTCTAATAAATTGCAATAATGACGATGCATCTAATTTGTCTGCAGCTTCAAAGCCCAAAAACCGCTCGTACAACATGCTGTTTTAAGTAATATCTTACTTTTATTGACAACTGCTCAGTTTTACTTAGGTCTTTCGTTTCGTCATCCATAAGGGCAAAATAACGGGCATCCTTAACTTCGCCACTAATATGTTTTACAGATAGTTCAGCTAGACAATGTATAAGCTCATTTTGAATAGAGTGATGCGTATACTGAGCATTTTTTGGGCCTTCAAGTAGCCTTTTTGCAATGATGATATTGTCACGTGACACCAGATCTAGTAACTCTAAAAAATTACCTCTGTTTTGACTAGTATTGGATTCGTCGTGCCCTCTTAGAGCAAGACCTTGGGTGGACAAATAAATTATACATCGTATAATAGATTTAATGTACTCCCGATTTTGTCGAATCAATTCAGTATGCGCCGTGCTTATTTGAGCTGCTACTGACTGTTGAGTTGTAGTACTTTTATAGGACTGCCACGCTACCATAGCACTTTTGTGTTGAAAGCTATTATTATGATATTTGAATCCAGCTTTTGTTTCTGAAGCTCTTTTCCAGTTTTTGTAACCTTCAGAAATAAAAGTTTTGGATGCCCCTGTGGACCCTGTGCCTTGCATTGAAAAAAATCTACAATGATAACAAAATACAGCATCTTTTAAAATACTGTATTCAATCCACGGATAGATTTTATAAAAGTCTGATTTAAACGATCTTAGATCAGAACCAAATCTTGTTTTCGGGAAACTGAGCAAAACCGGTTGTCTCGGAGGTTCATCTAGGGACTGGGCCAAATCAGTCAAAGGACTTTCATTAGTGTCGCTGGTGTGCATCCTATGAAAGAATAAAATGAATAAAAAAGTTAAAGTGGCCTCAAATTTAATTAATATAATCTTTAATTAAAAAATGTTAAATTAGTAATTTAACTTTTCTTTTGTTCAAATTTTCATAATTATTGTTTAAAAGTGAAGTAATTTTGAGTCAGTTTCAAATGACTTTATCGTGCGATCCCATAAACAGTACCTAGTGATTATATAAACCCTAAACCTCGCCCCAAACATATAACAACTTACGTCCCCGCGGTGCCCGATTTAAAAATATCGTCATTTTCATTATCGTTTAAAGTGGATGCATCTTGAACAGTCTCATCCTTCTGTGCCTTCCTTTTTTTAGGATTACTGCAGCTAGCTTCTGCAATATTGTCATTGTCACATTCATTTGCGGCAGCACCAACCATTTTAGTTATTTCTCTTATTTCTAATGAATCTGCACTAAGAACACTTGGCTTTTTTTTAAAAAAGTCACTGATCGTGCGCTTAGCGCTCATTTTAAGCGACAATAAAATTTTTATAAATTGAAGATACTTAAATGTCAAAGAAGTAAAATTTGTTATATATTAAAATAGTGAATAAACGCTTCCAAATAAAAACATAGAGAACAAGTTGCCTTTTCAAAAGTCAAAGATTAAATGTTATAAAAAAAACAAATACCTACTTATTTTCGCTTGGAGACCCTTCCACTTACAATAACATCAAACATTGCGATGGCTGATGTTAATTTTTTAATGTAGTGGCGACAGGGCGGTGTTTATTTTGATTTCCACATACAAAGGCGTTCCGATCGACCGGATCGACAAGCGGCTTAAAACAAAGGGACCCCATTGTATCGCGTGCCGAAAATGCAATAAAATGAGTTATATTTTATTTATTCGTTTATGTAGATATAGCACAATAGTAGGTATAGTTCTTTTTTAATAGTTTAGGTATAATTATTAATATATAAAGTCTATCTATAATGTTGAAAGCGATGGTTTATCTTCTTTTAATTTTAACTACTGGGTTTTTCTATATCTTTTTTGCTCAAATGCTCGATTTAGCAGGTTGGGCGAACGGTTGGGCGAGAACGATTTGGGTTGGGCACTCTCCCAACCGCGCCCACCCCTGGCGACGCCACTGATCTCTTAAGGCGATCTAAATAGTGAATCGATCTCCATGATCACGATCTAAGATTGATTCGAAATACCGATTTTCTTGAGATTTGGTGAATCCCTAATTTGAGCTTAGGGTTAGGGAAATAAAAGCCTCAAAATTAATCGTTTCGACAAAATATCACTAAAAAGATAAAAACAGTCACACAGAAGTTAAAAAAAATTGTTCCTCGACACATGTCCACACCCACCCCAAAAAGAAACACTTTTTACGTAATATCGTTTAAGAAAAATCCCTTCGCACTTATCCCGTCTCACCCCGCACAATTATTTTTTTTTTAATTGTAACATTCCTATGTCAAATTGAATTATTTGACCCAAATTATCTAAAAAACAAATATACCCCAAAGCATTTAAAAAAATCATTTGATCCCCTCTCATCCCATTTAATATTTTTTAACATCTGTTAGACAAAATTAGATTTTCTAACCTCTGTGATACTGAAAATGACACATTAATCAACGTTGTTGGGAAGAAATCCTCAACTGTTTCGTTTTATTCCCTTTAACAGTTTTTAACATAAATATGCTATTGAAATTAGATTCTCTGGCTTCAATAACTCCGAAACTATATTAGTCTACATTTTAGGAAAAATAATTCCCAACCGCTCCGTTTTATATCCTGTCATCCCCTCCCCTTTATTATTTTTCAAATACCAATAGGACCATTGGGCCATTTTCCTAAACACAACAAAGAAAAAAATATTGAAATCTGTAGTGCCATTCGAAAAAAAATTGTCCCTCCCCTTTATTATTTTTCAAATACCAATAGGACCATTGGGCCATTTTCCTAAACACAACAGAAAAAAATATTGAGATCTGTAGTGCCATTCGAAAAAAAAAATTGTCCATCATGAATTTTTTTTGTAGAATTTTTTTAGCTTTCACTGTTGGCAATAATATATTCTTAAAAGTGAATGTGTTCGAGTGTAGACTAGGACTTGGAATTTTTGAAATTTAAGTATTCGAATACTAACTTCATTTATAATTCAAATATTCGAATTATTGAATGTTCGAATAGTCTCCTCGAATATTCGAATAGTCGATTCGACTGGTGGAATTTTCGGTTAGTCGATTCGAATAGTCGGTTCGCCTATTCGAATAGTTGAGTCGACTTCGATTAGTTGAGTCGACTATTCGAATAGTCGGTTCGACTATTCGAATTATTGAGTCGACTAATCGAATATTCGGTTCGACTATTCGAATAGTCGATTCGACTATCCGAATATTCAAATCGACTATTCGAAAATTCTACCAGTCGAATCGACTATTTGAATATTCGTGGAAACTGTTCGAACATTCAATAATTCCAATATTTAAAGTTGGAAAAAGGCTGGGGAGAAAAGTTAAAAAGTTAAATATGTAGTTGTACCTTTACTGTTGGCGATAATATATTCTTAAAAGTGAATGGGTTCGAGTGTAGACTAGGGCTTGGAATTTTTGAAATTTAAGTATTCGAATACTTACTTCATTTACAATTCAAATATTCGAATTATTGAATGTTCGAATTGTCTCCACGAATATTCGAAAAGTCGACTGAACTATTCGAATAGTCGATTGGAATATTCAAATGGTCAGTTGGACTATTCGAATAGCCGATTCGACTTCGACTATTCGAATAGTCGATTCGACTATTCGATAGTCGATCCGACTATCCGAATAGTCGATTCAATTATTCGATAGTCGATACAACTATCCGAATATTCGAATCGACTATTCGAAAATTCTACCAGTCGAATCGACTCTTCGTGGAGGCTATTCGAACATTCAATAATTCGAATATTTGAATTATAAATGAAATAAGTATTCGAATACTTAAATTTTGTAATGTCCATGTAATATTAGATTTCCTGACCTTAATAACCCCGAAAATGACATTAGTTACCATTTTGGATAAATTTCTAGCCGCTTCTCCCCCCACATTTTAATTTTCTTTATATCAATTACACAAAATTAGATTCTCTGACCTTTATAAATAGTTGTTTTTGCATTATTCTAAATCTCGCCACAAAGCATAAACCTGAACTAGACTATACTGCTATATTTAGTAAAATGACGAAAATTTCAAACTTTCGAAACGACCCCGTAGCCTCAGATTTTTGTCAAATCTTTTATGTATATTATTTTTTGCCTTATATTAAATCTCTCCACCAAGTATAAACGTAAACTAAAATACATATGGTGCTATGTATATTTGGTAAATTGACGAAAATTTTAAACTTTCCAAGGCACCCCGTAGTCTCTGATTTTTGTCAAATCCTTTAGAAAAGTGTGTTTTTTCATTATTTTAAATCTCTTCACCAAGTATAAACGTGAACTATATGCTGCTATATTTAGTAAAATGTTGAAAATTTCACTCTTTCGAAACGACCCCGTAGCTTCTCATTTTTGTGAAATTCTTTATGTATATGATTGTTTGCCTTATATCAAATATCTTCTTTCCGCAAAGTTTATACGTGAACTAAAATATTGTGCTATATTTAGTAAAATTTTAATGACAAAAATGTTAAACTTTCAAAGAGCCTCTGATTTTTGTTAAAAATGCTTTATGTATGATATTATTTGTCTTATTTTAAATCTTTCCATAATTTCCACCAAGTATAAATATCAACTAAAATAATATGCTCGAATGTTTTAAGTTTTTAATTAGGATAATAGAATTTTTTGGGTGAGCCGTGTAGTCGCTACTTGTTTGGTTTTTCTAGTATTTTTGGGCAACTTAGATAATCTGAAACCTCCCCACCAAGCTGAGATAAAAATTTTGCAGCTAAAGGGCGCTTTCGGCTTATGGTACATGGTACTGTATTTAATTACTTGTTTCCAATACCAGGTAGGTATACTTCGCGTCACAGGTTTCGTCAGCCAACTGCTCGCCGCTAGCTTCAGGTTCATCAACAAAATTCGAGCGACCAAAATGTCTTAAAACTAAATAGCGGTACTAATTATTTAATTAAAAGTAGCCAGTGGCGTCGTAAACGAAAGTTCCGGAGGGTACAATAAAAGGGATCATGCTCTCAGGATAAATATCATCCTGTATGTTGTTTGAAAAGTTTTTAATAAAATGTGTCAAAAGTTAACCCTACACTAATTTCGAGAGAATTATTATTATGATTACAAGATAAAATGAAAAACTCGGAAAAAAATAAAATTTCAACACCCTGTATCTCTTAAACAAAGCGTTTCCGAACATGTGTTAATGGAAACTTTTCTTAATATTTGATGTTGTAGAAGCTATTCCTGAAGTTTCCTGGCAACTAGGTATATAAAAAATTATTTACATTACATAAGTACACTATTTCTAATTTAGTTCATTTAATTTACTACCCCGCCAAGATTTTAACAAAAGTGCTTACTAAAAAACCTTTCCCACTGAAAATATACATTTCACTATGCTTCCGATTGACTGACATCGTTTCTTATCAGCAACTCGAGCAGTGATGTCCTTTGTTAATGACTGCACTGCCGATGCCGTCGCGCTCGCCTAAATCCACCCGTTGCGTTGTAGGCCAACAACACGCTGGCAACGCAGCCTTGCAATAGTCGGTAAAAATTATAGAAAATTATTTCCTAGTGGCCGCTGATCACACGATGAAGTATGGGTAGCGACGTCTACTGTTTTTTCGTGAAACTAAAATGCTCATAATTCCCACGAGCAGTCTTTATTATTATTTAGTCTATGGTAATACTTGGGTAATTTGGTTTACCTATTGGTAAGTAGAGGCTATATAGCTATCATAAAGCAATAAAATGTATATATCACATTCCTGATGATTGCAAACATCACCATCACTTTGTTTTTCAAGTCTTCTCGGGTAGTGCGTTAGAGGGGTAGCGAGTATTGAGTATTGTTTCTTAGAGGGGCGGAAAGTAATACGTCCACGGATTATACTCTGAAGAACTAGCTCTTATAATCCTCCCTTGACTATTCCTAACGGAACAAAGAAAGTAGTAATACAAAATTTGAACATATTCTTTTTATTAGAAACAACATCGTTTTGTCTTTTACTAATGCACCTTTTGCCAACAAGGATAGAACGAAATCGGAGTCCTTGGGGAATTTTATCAGGAAAGAAAAGAATATTGCGACTTCTAATCTTTCAAAGTAGATAACAAGCAATTCTTCCACAAGCGAAGAAGCTACGATGAAAAAGTTGAACATTTATTATCATTACCATACTACCTTTTTTTCTTATTCTGTTCTTTTCAGCGAACATGCCCACAATAATTCCCCTTCGTTTTCCGCAACGATTGATTCGCGATGGTTTTTAGCATTGTTTTTCTTTCGCTTGAGCTTATAGGATACCACGGCAGTTGCCTCCGTGGCGACGCTAATTGAATCCCCAAAAAATTTGGTCATTTGGCAGAAGCCACAAATGGGTGTACTGGCTCCTGTTTGTGGTCCTTGTTTTTCCTTCATTTTAAGGTTACATCCGTAACTGCATATGTGTGTTTCAATTTATGTTATTAGTCCCAATAATTCTAACATGTCGGACGGGTTACCGTACTACATTTCCTTTCTTATTCTGTTCTTTTTAGCGAACATGCCCACAATAATATATAAAGTCGATTTTGGAACTGACTTCTCACATTTTCAAGAATGGCAGATATTACTTCTTGGCAGAGTTCCAAAATCGACTTTATTACTGCCAAGAAGTTCATGGTGGTCATTGTGAACAACTTTCAAAGTAATAAGAGAAATAAAGGTACTTAAATTTTCAATGTTTTTTCACGATTTTTAATTTTTATAGGCTTGCCATTTAAAAATGAATTAAGATACGAACCTCGGGTTTGCGGTAAAATATAAGGTACCACACGGCATAGGGTTACATTTAAAAATTTTGACCTCAACTCCCTAGCGTCACCCCTCAAGGAGGTTGAAAAAGTTAAATTACGTAAAAAAGTAGATTTATCAGCCAGTAAAATCAACCTAAAATTTGGTGTCTATCTTTACTAATAGCAAAGATATTTGCCCATACTGAGACTTTTCGGACACCCTATATATATATGTTGAGGTTTGTTTTTGTTTTCTTGGACTTTTCAATATATTTTATTTATTTTTTTATTTATTCTTGGGTTTTGTTAGTCCTGGATAAAAATTAAAAATTGTACGTTGGTCTTTACATACTTTTTATTTGTTAAATTTTGACGTTTCGGTCCTTTTCTTTAGACCTTCTTCAGAAATATTTATATGTTGCTAAAAAAATATAGCTCATGTCAAATTTTTTTTTCTCTTGTCATTACATAAATACTACTTAAAAATACGCACAGAAAACACAGACATACCTTGAAGGAAAATCATTGGCAAGCTACTCCAAACATTCCACAAATTGCCTCATGTATTGGTTTAATTTAAAAAACAAAGAATTTTAAAAGTAAAACACACAACATTCTTTTAAACTATTGCAACTTGGACAACAACATACATATAAGTTAAAACTGGCGGAATGATATTATTGTTAGACGGGTGAAACGAAATTTTTGTTTTTGCTACTTCCTTTTTTAGCATTTTTTGTTGGTGTTGGTTTTTTACCTTTTGTGAAAGTAGGGAGAATATGTTTATAAGTTAATTGGTGTTATTTAATTATATTATGGTAAATTTTGCTTAGATTTTTTGTATCCGTTTTTGAATTTATGTTTTTTGAGTTTTTTTGAATTTCAATCATTTCATAAAATTCTCTTTTTTTTGTGTGGGTTTCAGTCCGTAAGATTTTTACGTTTTCGAAATCGAAAGTGTGTTGCTTTTCTACACTATGGTTGGTTACTGTGTGACTGTTAAGACGATTTTTTAAATATTGACTAGTTTGACCTATATAAACACTGTCGCAGTCTTTACATGGTATTTGATAGACTACGTGACTTTTTTTGTGTTTTGGAATTTTTGATTTAAGGGTGCTAAAGTTTCTTTTCTTTAGAAGGTTATATCCTTTGTGGGCGACTTCAGTATTATGTTTACTAAAAGTTTTTTTTATTTTTTCTGATAAACCTGGGATATATGGTAGGGAGAGAAAGTTTTTGTTTTTTGAGTTGTTGTTGTTAGGTTGGTTTTTGTTGTAAAAAATGTGTATTCTTTTCTTAAAAATATTGTTTATTAGCCTTTCAGGATAATTGTTTAATTTAAGTGCCTGTTTTGCTTTTTTATGGCATTTTCTCGATATTCGGTGCTAGACAGTTTTGATTGTGAGTTAAAGTTTACGTATCTGGATGACCATGTCTCTTTTGTGTACCATTCTGTTTTTATATGGTTATTTTTATGATGTAAGGTTATATCTAAAAAGTTGATTTTGTTTTGTTTTTCTAGCTCTATTGTAAATTGAAGTTTCTTGTGGTAACTATTAAATTGGTCTAGTATGTCTTGAGTTTTATTTTTAGGTACTGCTGCAATGCAGTCATCGACATACCTAAAGAAAAAAGGGATTTGGTAGTTCAATTTATTGAGAATGTTTTCTTCGAGGTCTTCCATTACAAGTTGGGCTATTACGCTGGATATTGAGGCGCCCATTGCACAACCTTCAATTTGTTTATAAAATTTGTTTTCATATAAAAAATATGTGGAGCTTAATGTTAATTCAACCGCATGCAGAAATTCATCTAATGGAATATCGGTGAATTTCTTTATTTCGTCCCACTTTTTTATAATTATTTCTTTCGTTAATGCAGTGGGTATGTTTGTGTATAGAGATATGACATCTAATGATACTAGGGTATAGTCATTTGGTAAATTTACATTTTTTATTTTGTCTTTAAAATCTAGGGAATCTTTTATGTAGTAATTATTATGATTTATTATATTTTGTAAGATATTTTTTAGGAATTTTGAAAGTTTTTCAAAAGGTGACTGGATACATGATACTATCGGTCTAAGAGGGATTCCCTGTTTATGAAGTTTTGGTAACCCATAAATTCTAGGTGGTAGCGCGTTTTGAATTTTGAGTTGTTTGGCTGTATCTGGTGAAATGTACATTTGGTTTTCCCATCGAGTGACGAGATTGTTGTTGTTTTTTTGATATGTATTAGTGGGGTCATTTTTTAATTCTTTATAGGTGGTATTGTCTTGTAAGAGCTCGCTCATTTTCTTATCATAATCTTGGTCAAGCATTATTACTGTTTTGTTTGATTTATCAGGTTTTAAAACTTTTAGGTTTTTATTCTGTTGAAGAAATGATTTTGTTTTTTTAACTTTATTTAGAAAGATTTTTTGTTGTTTTTTATTAGTGTTTGTTCTATTGAAATTATTTTTGTAATTTGTTATAATATTACAGCATTTTGATCGTAGGTCATCTTTAGTGTCTGTATTGAGGTTTATTAGTGATGCTTCAATGTTAGTAACTATATCTGGAATAGGGATTTCATCCGGGGATTCAAGGGATACTGCAAAGTTAGGCCCTAGGCTTAGAATTTCATTGACATAGTTAGGTATGTCAATATTTGTAAGGTTCTCAATCCAGTTTGGGTTATTATTCGAAACAATCACACTTTTATTACCCAAACGGTCAATTTTATTAATATCCTTACGTTTTATTCTTTGAAAAATGCTTTCAATCTTCTCCGTTTCCCGATCTATAAAAGATGTTATGATAAGAAAATGACCAAGATTATGATAAGAAAATGAGCGAGCTCTTACAAGACAATACCCCCTATAAAGAATTAAAAAATGACCCCACTAATACATATCAAAAAAACCACAATCTCGTCACTCGATGGGAAAACCAAATGTACATTTCACCTAATACAGCCAAACAACTCAAAATTCAAAACGCGCTACCACCTAGAATTTACGGGTTACCAAAACTTCATAAACAGGGAATCCCTCTTAGACCGATAGATTCATGTATCCAGTCACCTCTTGAAAAACTTTCAAAATTCCTAAAAAATATCTTACAAAATATAATAAATCATAATAATTACTACATAAAAGATTGCGACGCACTTTGTTCAATAAAAAGTGTTTAGTTGGAAACTGTCAAAGATACTATGATGAGTATCATTGACCAAATACTTACCGCTTAAAACATGGAATGAACATTAAAATAATTTTGGAAGGTACTTGAAAAAAAGAAAATGAAACAACAGGGTGTTCTGAGTGAAGCAGGTTGTAGTAGCGCGCGTGCAAATTAGCCCTCAGCTCAGTTAGCCGGAAAGGTTCGATTGGACGCCACCAGTTTTTTGCACCGACACAAACAGGAAGTCGCCTTGGTGGTCTAGGAACTTGCTTCACACACAACAAACCCGTTGTTCACAATTCAAAAACAAAACATAGTGCGCAGTGGGCTGAATAAAACACTTAAATACATATAACCCTATATACATTTATTTGTGCCATTGAAGGTGTTTTACAGATGTTGTACACAAAAACAAAGAAAAACTGAAAATTGGGCGATTTGCCCCGCAAAATAATTAAATAAAATACCAAAAAAATAAATCTTGAGGAAGCCTGTCCTCAAGGACACGTAAATCTTAGGGTGGCTCCTTAGCTCTCATCCAAGAAGGCTGCTTAGCGCCCGTCAAAAAGAAGTAGGGATGTTCGTAGTCCCTACAGAAGCCAATAGGGATGCTTTGTAGCCCCTACGGAAGACCCTCTTCAAGAGGGGTTGATATTCCGAATTCCAAAGGCAGCAACAGCAAAAAGGGGCAGCTACCAGCGTTTTCCAAACGTCCTGCCGATGTTATTGGCTGATATGATGGTAACGAACGAAGTTTGCAGATAAAATCTTGCCCAGCAGACAATAATTCAGCAGATGAATTTTAATCGCAGTCCCGGAACTTAATCCATAAACTTGAGCCTTCAAAATGGCTGAAACCGACACCGCAAATCTGCAATCTTCGACGAAGACCAAGGTGGAAATACTAGACGTTCTTCCTTCTTTGCCACTGAACCAACAGGTTGATATCTGCGCAAGCCCAAAAGGTGGCACAGAACAACACCCAACCCGGGGAAGAAAAGGCGGTGACCCTGAGAGGAAACTCATGCCAGTAATTGATAGGGTCCAAAGATGGCGCCACGGCACATCGACAAGAATTACTTAATTCAAAGCACTCTAAGCATGGGTTAGACGCTGCTCCCTCAAGTGACCTCGAAGGCAGGATTGTACAAGTCTTTGACCCCATACTCAAGACACAAACGCAAAAACGCCGGAAACTTAGAACCCTAATTGTCGCCACGCAATCGAACAAATACACTGAAATCATACAGAGGCCCCTAGCGTGAAACAATAAAGTTACTGAAATACAGAAAGTTATACCTACGCCTGTGGCTTTAAAAGAAATAGCAACAAAAACCCATGCCCCCCGCGCGAAAACGCCTAAAAATGCTACAGGACAAATTTGCTAACCTACGAACCGGCAACGCTGGAAAACTCAGTGCCCGCTGCCAGTCCAGAAAAAAAAGGAAGAACTAACCCCGAAAATTTATTAAAGTTAATTCAATTCTGGAATTTAACAAATTCTGTAGAAATTAACGCCGTTTGAATAGTACAGAAATCAGGACAGTAAATGCAATAAGATCAAAAGCCAACAAATTAAGGGCGTTACAATGTCTCAAGAGAAAGTAAACAATAGGACAATGTAAGTAGGTTCTCAAAACTTATTATCTAAATATGTTAGCATAAATAAACTAAGGGCAACTTGTCTATACACACAGGGTGAACTTTAAGCAAGGCGAAAATTCAGGGCCGAAACAAGAGAAAGATGTTAACACAAACTACAAGCTTCGAACGAAGGGCAGCTGATGTCAAGCAGACTTGGACAAGATTAAAAAGACAATCAAGGTGGACAGGGAGTAACCTGGAACACAGGGCAGTGCGAGCCCACCCAGTGTAAGAGTGAAGTTCAGCTTCTTAATCAAGGTAAATTATTAAGTAAAACTAAACAGGCAATCGCGAATAAAATTAATTAGTAAACACATACCCAGACAATATGGCAAAAATGGCCTGTCACAAGATTCCCTAGATTTTAAAGACAAAATAAAAAATGTAAATTTACCAAATGACTATACCCTAGTATCATTAGATGTCATATCTCTATACACAAACATACCCACTGCATTAACGAAAGAAATAATTATAAAAAAGTGGGACGAAATAAAGAAATTCACCGATATTCCATTAGATGAATTTCTGCATGCGGTTGAATTAACATTAAGCTCCACATATTTTTATATGAAAACAAATTTTATAAACAAATTGAAGGTTGTGCAATGGGCGCCTCAATATCCAGCGTAATAGCCCAACTTGTAATGGAAGACCTCGAAGAAAACATTCTCAATAAATTGAACTACCAAATCCCCTTTTTCTTTAGGTATGTCGATGACTGCATTGCAGCAGTACCTATTTACAATAGAGCTAGAAAAACAAAACAAAACAACTTTTTAGATATAACCTTACATCATAAAAATAACCATATAAAAACAGAATGGTACACAAAAGAGACATGGTCATCCAGATACGTAAACTTTAACTCACAGCACCCACTTTCCCAAAAAAAATCAGTAATCATTGGTCTTGCAGACCGAGCAATTAAACTGTCTATCACCGAATATCGAGAAAATGCCATAAAAAAGCAAAACAGGCACTTAAATTAAACAATTATCCTGAAAGGCTAATAAACAATATTTTTAAGAAAAGAATACACATTTTTTACAACAAAAACCAACCTAACAACAACAACTCAAAAAACAAAAACTTTCTCTCCCTACCATATATCCCAGGTTTATCAGAAAAAATAAAAAAAACTTTTAGTAAACATAATATTGAAGTCGCCCACAAAGGATATAACCTTCTAAAGAAAAGAAACTTTAGCACCCTTAAATCAAAAATTCCAAAACACAAAAAAAGTCACGTAGTCTATCAAATACCGTGTAAAGACTGCGACAGTGTTTATATAGGTCAAACTAGTCAATATTTAAAAAATCGTCTTAACAGTCACAAGTACGATAAAAAAAATAAAACAGCTCTAACCAACCATAGTGTAGAAAAGCAACACACTTTCGATTTCGAAAACGTAAAAATCTTACGGACTGAAACCCACACAAAAAAAAGAGAATTTTATGAAATGATTGGAATTCAAAAAAACTCAAAAAACATAAATTCAAAAACGGATACAAAAAATCTAAGCAAAATTTACCATAATATAATTAAATAACACCAATTAACTTATAAACATATTCTCCCTACTTTCACAAAAGGTAAAAAACCAACACCAACAAAAAATGCTAAAAAAGGAAGTAGCAAAAACAAAAATTTCGTTTCACCCGTCAAACAATAATATCATTCCGCCAGTTTTAACTTATATGTATGTTGTTGTCCAAGTTGCAATATTTTAAAAGAATGTTGTGTGTTTTACTTTTAAAATTCTTTGTTTTTTAAATTAAACCAATACATGAGGCAATTTGTGGAATGTTTGGAGTAGCTTGCCAATGATTTTCCTTCAAGGTATGTCTGTGTTTTCTGTGCGTATTTTTAAGTAGTATTTATGTAATGACAAGAGAAAAAAAAATTTGACATGAGCTATATTTTTTTAGCAACATATAAATATTTCTGAAGAAGGTCTAAAGAAAAGGACCGAAACGTCAAAATTTAACAAATAAAAAGTATGTAAAGACCAACGTACAATTTTTAATTTTTATCCAGGACTAACAAAACCCAAGAATAAATAAAAAAATAAATAAAATATATTGAGAAGTCCAAGAAAACAAAAACAAACCTCAACATATATATATATATATATATATATATATATATATATATATATATATATATATATATATATATATATATATATATATATATATATATATATATATATATATATATACAGGGTGTTTCATAATTGAATGCTGATCCTTAAGGGTGATAATCCTTGGATGATTTTAAGAAAAATTCTTTATATAAACATAGGTCCGCAACAGCTTTATTTCTGAGATACAGGGTGTTGAAATTTAAGAAAAAAATCTGTTTTTCTTCAATATCTCTAAAACCGCTTTGTATTTTTGTTTTAAATTTTGGTAGGTGCAAATTACGCTTAAAAATACATTTTCTTCAGGATAAAGGTTTTTTTAATTTTCATCAGTGGCGTCCCTGTTAACATGCCCTGCAATATTTTTAATCAAAAAAATGATACGCCACTGTTTTTTTTTTAAATAAATGTTATTTTTATAATTGCCTTCTATCTTCTCATAAAAATGGTCTCTTGACTTTTTTTTATCCGGCGTACGGTTTTCGAAATAAAGTTCATTCATTTGCTTGTCCCTATGTGATTTTTTTCTTGTAGTCTCAATTTCGCAATTTGTGGTAACCAAAGCATCTAGGCTAGATTTTTATATTTTATAGTAACTAACTATTATTTAGTTCTAATAATAAGCACGCATAAAAATACATTTTTTATTTGTAAAAACTTAACCATTTTGGACAAAATATACCAAAATTAAATTAACTGTTTGCGTTTATAAAACAACGAAATGTGTTGTTAGCATACTAGATGTTTCTAGCCTACAAAATAATCCCACTCTTTAACGGCTTTAATTACTAGAACTAAATAATAGTTACTATAAAATATAAAAATCTAGCCTAGATGCTTAGGTTACCACAAATTGTGAAATTGAGACTACTAGAGAAAAACACATAGGGACAAGCAAATGAATGAACTTTATTTCGAAAACCGTACGCCGGATAAAAAAAAGTCAAGAGACCATTTTTATGAGAAGATAGAAGGCAATTATAAAAATAACATTTATTTAAAAAAAAACAGTGGCGTATCATTTTTTTGATTAAAAATATTGCAGGGCATGTTAACAGGGACGCCACTGATGAAAATTAAAAAAACCTTTATCCTGAAGAAAATGTATTTTTAAGCGTACTTTGCACCTACCAAAATTTAAAACAAAAATACAAAGCGGTTTTAGAGATATTGAAGAAAAACAGATTTTTTTCTTAAATTTCAACACCCGGTATCTCAGAAATAAAGCTGTTGCGGACCTATGTTCATATAAAGAATTTTTCTTAAAATCATCCAAGGATTATCACCCTTAAGGATCAGCATTCAATTATGAAACACCCTGTATATATATATATATATATATATATATATATATATATATATATATATATATATATATATATATATATATATATATATATATATATATATATACAGGGTTCCCGGTAAGTATATGGCATACTCTCGGGAGCGTATAGGGGAGGTCAAAATATCCCTAATTTGTCATAGAAAAAAAATTCCTAAAATGCCCCTTAACGGAGATACAGATCCCCAAAGGGGTACTTAACGATTTACTTTTTTAGCTCTAACTTTTGAACCGACTTGTATAATTTAATGAAATTGTAATATTTGATGTTGGCCATAAAGACTCATAAAACCATACTACAGTAAATGTTTGACATCGTCAGGGAAGTCAGAAACGGACTTGCCACCACACTCGTTGGGCCAAATTTTTGACAGGTATCATTTTACAGAGCTCAAAACTGATTTTTTAAATACTTTGGTCATTCCTCTTTAAAAAAGGTACTCTATATTTGTTTCCATAAAATTAGCCGTTTTCGAAAAAATTAAGGTTTTGTATAACACGTTATTGAAATAATACTACAATAAAGCACCAGTGGTTTTTATTTCGTTAACAATATGTTATTGACAGGTAAATGTTAAATCATAAAAAGTACTTAAAACTGAACCTTTTTGATATTTCAGAAATCGCTTAAACAGAAAAATGTTAAAAATGTGAAAGCTCTCCTTCTTCTTGTTTAGTTGAGCAGATTTTCGAAGTGGGTGCGCTCAACCTCTATACATTTTCTTATCCGACCGATGTTTTGTTGTTGTACTTGAAGCAACATTCCAGGATTGTCTCGAATTTCGTTGCAATGGTGTGTTATTCTTTCTATCAGGTTTTCCCTGGTGTGAACTGGGGTTGAATATACAAGCCTTTTTAAATTTCCCCACAAGAAGAAATCTAAAGGAGTCACGTCGGGCGACCTCGGTGGCCATACAATAGGCCCACCTCGACCTATCCATCTATCATCAAAAGTATTTGGTAAGTGCTGACGAACTAAATTGCTAAAATGGGGCGGTGCACCGTCGTGCATAAACCACATCTGATTTCTAATTTCTAAGGGCACATTTTCTAATAAACCGATTAAGTTTTGTTGCAAGAATTGCAAATAGATGGCACAATTTAATCTGTCTTCAATAAAGAACTCGTGAGATGATTCCCAAAAATCCCCGCCCACACGTTAACCATAAATCTTTGTTAATGCTTTGTCTGTTCTATTGCATGGGGATTTTCTTCGTGCCAGATATGCAAATTATGGCAATTTATTACACCGTCTCGGGTGAAATCGGCTTCGTCCGTGAACAAAACAATACTAGTAAAATTTGGATTTTGCCTAAATCGTTGAGAAAACCAATTTGCGTAATTGACTCTTGCAGGATAATCAGCGGGAGACATGGCATGAACCATTTGGACGTGATACGGATGTAGCAGTTGTTCTCGAAGGGTCTCATGAACAACCCACTTTGTCGCATGAACTTGAACCGACAGCTTTCTTACACTATTAGAGGGATTTTCAGCAATCTCATCCAGAATTTCCTCCTCTAACTGAGGGTGTCTTGCTCTTCTTGGAGGCCCTTCTCCACTACGACGCGGCAAAAAACTTCCTAAAATGGATTAGCAAAAGATTCGCTATTTTTAGCATTTTTTTTTTATTTCACTTGACTTTTTACCTGTTTCTCTTAAGCTACGATCCACCCTTTCAAAAGTTCTTCGGTGCGGTAAACGTCGATTTGGAAATGTACCAGAATAAATTCTTGCCTCCACACAATTGCCAAGTGCTTGTCCATAAATTAGATGCATGTCAGCATATTCACTATAGGAATAATGCTCCATTACTTAATTCTTGTATAATCAGTCAGACAAGTTTGAAAAGTGTTGTCAATAACACATTGTTAAAGAAATAAAAACGACTGGTGTTTTATTGTAGTATTCTGATAAAATTATTTCAATAACGTGTTATACAAAAACTTAATTTTTTCGAAAACGGCTAATTTTATCGAAACAAATGTAGAGCATCTTTTTTAAAGAGGAATGACCAAAGTATTTAAAAAATCAGTTTTCAGCTCTGTAAAATGATACCTGTCAAAAATTTGGCCCAAAGAGTGTGGTAGCAAGTCCGTTGCTGACTTCCCTGACGATGTCAAACATTTACTGTAGTATGGTTTTATGAGTCTTTATGGCCAACACAAAATACTAAAATTTCATTAAATTATACAAGTCTGTTCAAAAGTTAGAGCCAAAAAAGTAAATCGTTGGTATCCCTTTGGGGCTCTGTATCTCCGTTGAGGGCACTTTAGGAATTTTTTTTCTATGACAAATTAGGGTTATTTTGACCTCCCCTATACGCTCCCGAGACTATGTCATATACTTACCGGACACCCTGTATGTACTCGGCGGCACAAAATTCCGCCACCCTGAAATTTTGGCCAAGTTTGATGTTTTATAACTTATTTTTTTTTTATCAGATTTTCATGACTGTGTTATTTGTTTGTAGATCCATTTATTCTGTTTTTCTTTAATTATTTTATAAAGTATCATTTTTCGATTAGGCTATATTATACAGGACGAAATCAAAATGTTGTTTTTTGTCTTAATTTCAAAACACCCTGTAGGGAAATTGAGGTGGATAATTTTGTTTACATACTTCTTCTTGTAATATCTAATGTATTCTAAACATTTCTTTTTTTGATGCATTCCATTATCTCATTTGTGCTGAGAGCTGCAAAATTTTAAATGAATGTTATTTTTTGAAAATGTATGTCAAGCCTTCGGTTAAAAATTATCGACGTTGGCTAAGGACGCGATTATTGTGGCAGAATGTTTGACAGTGACAATATTATAATTTGTTGTGTGTCAATATGGTATTAACTCCAGCAGACGTGGGTAGAATTGTTGCGCGAATAGAGGATGGCCGTAGCAAAAGTTATGTCGCCCGTACTCTGAGAATTCCGCGGTCTACAGTTCGAGATGCCTGGAATAGGTATTTACAGACGGGAATTTTTACTAGACGGCAAGGCTCTGGCAGAAGGAGAATGACCACTGCAGCTGATGATCACTTTGCCACCATTAGTTCTTTAAGAGATCGAAGATCTACTGCTGTGTGTCTAAAAAATGACTTGCAAATGATTCGTCGAGTAAATGTAAGTGAAAGAACGATACGTAGAAGATTGGCAGAAGCTGGGCTTCATTCGCCAACAATATGTCCACGATTACTTCCTCAGCATCGACAACACCGACTGAGGTTTGCAAGATCGCATTCTGACTGGACTCTAGAACAGTGGGGAAACGTAATATTCACAGATGAATCCAGGGTTTGTTTAAGGTCGCCGCATGGTCGTGAGTGGGTATACAGACGTAGAAATGAAAGATATGCTGACTGCACCATATCAGAACGAATCTCATATCATGGCGGTTCAGTCATGATTTGGGCGGGTATTTCTACCGAAGCACGCACCAATCTTGTATTTGTTGAAAATGGAGCTCTAACCGCCCACCGTTACATTGAGGAAATCCTCCAAGAAGTTGTTGTTCCATTTGCTCCTTTTATTGGGAACCAATTTACATTAATGCATGATAATGCTAGACCTCACGTTGCACATGTAGTAAGCGAATATCTGGATGAAGTTGGACTTCCAAGATTGGAATGGCCTGCATGTAGCCCGGATCTCAACCCAATCGAACATCTTTGGGATAAACTTAAAAGAGCCGTTCGTCGTCGTCCTGTCCAACCACACACCTTGCAAAACTTACGACTGGCGCTGACCGAAGAATATCAAGCTATTCCTCAAGAAAGAATAAGTGACCTTA
The DNA here is from genome assembly GCA_963971165.1 of Philopedon plagiatum. Lineage (NCBI taxonomy): Eukaryota > Metazoa > Arthropoda > Insecta > Coleoptera > Curculionidae > Philopedon > Philopedon plagiatum. Next base: position 54,767,812 of record OZ020191.1, on the reverse strand, counting down.
TTCATTCGATGCCACGAAGACTGCAAGCTGTCATTGCTGCGAGAGGAGGAAATACACGTTATTAAATTGTTTTTGTTTATTAACTTTATGATATACCTAGTGTTTGTTTTTCTTAATAAAAATAGGCTTCAAATCTGCTTTTCATTTAAAATTTTGCAGCTCTCAGCACAAATGAGATAATGGAATGAATCAAAAAAATAAATGTTTAGAATACATCAGAGATTACAAGAAACAGTATGTAAACAAAATTACCCACCTCAATTTCGCTACAGGGTGTTTTGAAATTACGACAAAAACAACATTTTGATTTCCTCCTGTATAATATAGCCTAATCGCAAAATGATACTTTATAAAATAATGAAAGAAAAACACACTACAAACTGATAACAAAATCATGAAAATCGGATAAAAAATAAATAAGTTATAAAACATCAAACTTGGCCAAAATTTCAGGGTGGCGAAATTTTGTGCCGGCGAGTGTATATAAAGACCAAAAGTTTATATTCACAAAGGTACAGGGTGTTGAAGTGAGAATAAAACAAGTAGTAATGAGAGCGAGGTAAACTCAATTTGTTTTTCAAAAAATAAATGCATGTTTTAGGTATTTTTTGGAGCATTTTTGGCATAATTGGCAAATAGCTAAAATTCAAAAAGAATAATATCCATTTTACAGTCGTGAGATAACTGGTTTTTTAATAACAAAAAAAATGCATTCAAAAAATATTTTTAAATTAATTTTGTATTTTAACTGGAATTCTACAAGGGATAAAAATTATTTTGGACCGATATTATGAGTCACTATAAAGATGAGCATTTTAAATATCTAATTCCATCTGTTTCTAAAAATTGGAAGTTTGGGATAATATTCCTTTTGAGTTTTTGCTCCTCATATACACGGTGTCCAAGATAAGGAGGGTCAGTATGGGGATCTCGTTAATAGTTAGAAATACAAAATTGGTTAAATGGAAAAAAGTTGCGTAATTAAAGAACTAATAAAATGATGTTCATAAATGTATCATTTTGTTTTTCATTTTCGAGTTATTTAAAAAAAAAATTCGAATTTTTAATTCATTTTTTTTTCTGCCGTGAATGTGAAAGGTAGGACAAAACTAATAAAATTTCCAAATAGCAACTTTTGAAGAACTTAAAGATTACGTTATCAATTTTTTTTATTCGGCGTTTCGTCTTTGGACAGCGATCATTACCTTCATTTTTTAAATATGGTCCTGATTTTTTTATGTCAAATTTTAGGAGCCCTTTTTACTCTGAATGCAACAGTGTATTATTCTTTTGACTATTTTTAAGAAATTTTTGCGATACGGACCTGTCTCCTAGAACATTTCATACATTATTCCAGCTTTTGTAATTTAATAAAGAAAATAATGAAGCATACTTAATCTTTTTAATTTCTTATTTTAATTATGGCTTGTAAATATGAAAAATAATATTTATTTATTCATTTTTTATTTATTTATCCAAAAACATCATACACTACAGAATACGACATTCTAAATGGTATGAAATATAATAAAAGGCGTCTAAACTAGTAGATACTTAAACATGAACAAAACTACAAAATTACAAAATACAAAACAATACTAAATACAATCGAAAAACATATTAACAACAAGCCAAAAAAGAGTAAGGGTCACATAAAAATAAAATCGTTCTCTTAATTTTTGGTAATGAGTCGTTAAAAATCTCACAGACGGAATAAAAGCGGTTTTAGTTTACCAGCATTCTACTGACAAAAGCAGTTTGACCATAGTTGGTTCGATGTTGTCCTTCGTGAAAAAGCGGTGGCAGCCTCGTGCGTCTTAAGGGGACTCTCAGATATACCATTATACCATGCCTAATAAGGTGTCGCAGTCGATCATATTGTTGTACAGCTTGTACAGAAAACGAACATGGCTTAAAAATAATCAATTAATTACTGTTGAAAAATATTCCAAGATCAGTGTATCACACATTATAGTTTAATTAGGTTTTGAGCATTTTTTTACCGTTATTAACAAATTTTAGGTTTGATTGGGTATTTTATTAGCCAACAGAGAGTTGAACGTTTTTTAATTCCATTAAAGTATTGACAAGCATTTTATAATGAGGATGAAATATTAATTTAATAACCAACCAATTACTATTGACAATACATAAATAAATGAACAAAAGACATACATGGATGGTAGGTACTTATCACTAGTATTACCATGGATTTATTAGGACTGGATACGGGATGAGTTCACATTCTTTGAAGCCGAAACAAACCATTCTAAACGACACTGTAAACACAATTTGTAAACATTGGCCACATCTTATTTTACCTTGTATTTTTGTACAAAAAATACGTTAGAAGCATCACAAGATTTACTAAAAGTAATAAAAGCTCTAAAATATTTTATTTTTCTGCTAAATAATAATAATTAATAAATTTAAGTTAAAAAGGTTTTATTATTTATAGGTTATGTTATTTCTAAAGGTGTTTATTTAAAGTCGCTCCGAGTCATTTATAAATCTATATAAATCTATACGTCGCACTTTTTCTTTTCTAGTTCATTAGACAAAGACGTACGTGTAACCGAGTGTTCAGACCGAGGTTCAGCCGTGTTCCTAAACAACCATAACAGACAGCAACACTTCTGGGCTGCGTTCGATATCATCGCCGGGTGACACACCGGTGTGATTTTTCAACCTGAGATCCAACACTCCAATGCTATTTTATCTCTTTCTACTACCATTCTTGATTCAATTACGTAGTAATTCGTAGTCTTGTCTATGTTCGTAGTTCGTAAACTGCTCCCCCAAGAGAATAACAAAAACAAAAACAAACAACAAAATATAAGGCTTCACGTTGGATACGCTCACAGTATACGGACATCGAATCCTTATTATAATAAATCCATGAGTATTACCTAACACATTCGTAAAATTGCTGTGGTGCTGTTTTAGAAATGTTCTTGAGGATTAAGGCAACTGTGGATGTTTTTAATCCTTACTAATCATCTGGAAAACAAATGTTTTTCAACAATAATTACTTGATTATTTTTTTTTATTTACAAGCCATAATTAAAATAAAAAATTAAAAAGATTAAGTATGCTTCATTATTTTCTTCATTAAATTACAAAAGCTCGAACAATGGATGAAATGTTCTAGGAGACAGGTCCGTATCGCAAAAATTGCTTAATATTGGTCAAAAAAATATTCAAAACATAATGTAACCATAATGTGTAATACACTGTTCAATTCAGAATAAAAAGAGCTTCTAAAATTTAACAAAAAAATCACGACCGTATTTAAAAAAAAATAAGTTGATCGCTGCCCAAAGACGAAACGTCGAATAAAAAAATTGCAATCTTTAAGTTCATTAACAGTTGCTATAAATAAGTTTATTAGGTTTGCAGTACCTTTCATATTAACGCCAGAAAAAAATTAATTCAAAAATTCGAAAATTTAGTTTTTTCAAAATAACTCGAAAATGAAAAATCATCTTAAAAGCTTCGGAACATACTTTTATTAGTTCTTTAATTACGCAACTTTTTCCCATTTAACCACTTTTGTATTTCTAACTATTAACGAGATCCCCATACTGGCCCTTCTTATCTTGGACACTGTGTATATGTATATCTTCAGTTCAACATTAGTAACAAAAGTGTACTAAAAATAGTATTGTATGAATCTGATCAATGTTACAAATTAAAATTTATTTTTTTGTAACTAGTTAAAACCTTAAAAAAATTTTTCGTTGAAATATGTTAGATAAAATTATAAGAAAATACGGGTACTAATTACAGGTGGATTGATGGGAAAATGTATTACGGATTTTATTAAAAAGTAATTTCTTTCATCAAGTTCGATATTTTTGGGCCAGTACAGGGTTTTCTCTTATATTTTGAACGGGGTCCACAGTCCTTATTTTTAGAGATATGGAAAAATGTTTAATACAAAAAACTCTAGGGTTTTATCTAAATCATCATAATTTTCTAAAAAAATAAACAAATGATAAACAGAATGTCAAAAAATCGCTATCAACTTTAATTTTTTAAATAGAACACCCTGTATATTTTCAACCATTTAGAAAGATCTTTTTTTTGTGATTTCAAAAATATATATTTTGTTTATGTTTCTGTAAGCAGTTTTTAAAATATTTAGATTTAAATGTTTAAAAATGTTCAAAGCTATACGTTTGCGATTACTGAACAAGTCAGTGATTCCAAAGCCACCTATGCTTGAGCGGCTATGACTTAAAACTGAGCATTTTTAATTATTTAAATCTAAATATTTTAAAAACTGCTCAAAGAATCATAAACAAACTATATATTTTTGAAAGATATCTTTCTAAATGGTTGAAAATATACAGGGTGTTCTATTTAAAAAATTAAAGTTGATAGCGATTTTTTGACATTCTGATTATCATTTGTTTATTTTTTTAGAAAATTCTGATGATTTGGATAAAACCCTAAAATTTTTGTATTGAACATTTTTCCACATCTCTAAAAATAAGGACTGTGGACCCCGTTCAAAATATGAGAGAAAACCCGGTACATACTATAGTTTAGATAACGACACTTGCCCTCTTACTTCTAAATTTTCTAGTATCGATTCTGGTTTTTATATCGTCCGAGATATGGCTGGATAACATAGCTTGTGACATTCCTTATTAGGTTTTTTGGGATATCTATGTGCTTATTATTTTTATAGGCTGAAGATGAAGAAAAGGATTCCGAGGATAAAGAGGATCAAATCGAACAGGCAGAGTATGAAGTAGATTCTGAACAAGAAAGGCGAGAAAAACGGTCTCTTTTAGTTCCTAAAATTTATATTAAAAAACCTTTGGGTGAGAAAAAACAAAAAGAACTGGAAGCAGCTAAAGGTAATGTAAATAATGTTTGTAAAAATGTAATGTATGTTTGTAAAATAAATGTATGTTTATTTTTCTTCTTAAATTTTGCTTTTAAAATAAAATACATAATAATAGAAAAGATAATAATGAAGTAATATCAGTCTTACCTATCAAATATTTGAATTCTTTATTCGATTTAAGTGAAACGTTTTTTTTAAATAGACAGGCATATTATTAAATAACTTAAGCTCTAAGATAATAGGACAGTTTTTAGTTAGTCTTAAACTATTAGGTGTACACTGTCTACTAGATATTAAAAGTATACATCTTAAAATGTTGCTTAAACTTTGTCGTACTAGAAAAATTATTATATTCGTGAAGATCCCGAGATTTTTACGTTTTGGGTTATGGATTATTTTTAAGATATGACAGGTGTGTTACTACTGTGAACACTAAAATCGCTATTAGATTTTCACTTTTCTTGGACTTTTTTTTTGGGTAACGAGAATATACCATGTTTAAAGAAGAACAGTTTAGGTGCTGAAATATTTCTTTACAGAAGATACGTAACGCCCACTCCAAAAGCACGGCGATTGTTTGTCCTATACCATAAACAAAAGTCTGCGGTGGAGAGGCAAGGAATTAACATTGTTTATAAACTAACGACAACTTGTTTATAAACATATGAAAGTGGCAGCGCCAAAAATTTTGATAATTAAAACCGAGAAATAAGACAGAGAGAATAATATCTCGTACTGATTTCATTCATATATACGATTTGCTTTCGATGACCTCCAAACCGACGTTCAAATAAGCTGCCAGGGGCGTGCACCGCAAATTTTGGGTTATTATAAAGCACAGTGAGAGTGAGTATTGAGACGCGCCTCAGAAAACTCCCTCTGCTTGCCGTGTTGCTACCGTACTGGCTATGTCAGGATGTATTGTGAGAATCCCACGCGCCATTCTCGGGATGTTTCCGTTTGAAGGCCATCGCGTTGTCGAGCTGGCGGGAAGAAGAGATATTATTCGCTCTGTCTTATTTCTCTCTGCCAAATAGATGATATTTAAAATAAGGAGTGCATTTATTTTTAACCGAGTTCACAAGAGGAGCTTATCAATTCGACCCGTATATTTATTTTTTTTGTATGTTTGGGTTTGATGAGCGCATAATTCTCGAAAGAATTTCGATGAACTTTTTTTTGTAGATGAGTTCTCCCGAATCGTTCCATTTCAAGTTTTTTCTGCTAAAGTGAGTTAAAACCTAAAACGATGAAAAACTAAAAAAAAAACTCGCGAAAATCGACAATTTTTGCGTGTGACGGCGCCGATTTCAATAATTTTTTATCCCTTGTGTTTAGCATGATGGCCCGGTGGTTCTATTGGTATTATTTGACTTTAAAAAAATAGCAAATGGGACGGGGTGAGGGGTAAAACCGGTGCGGCTGAGAATTTAGCCGAAAATGTTGACTAATATGTAATTTTCGAGATTATTGAGGTCAAAAAATCTGATTTTGGAGCTGTTGGGAATTTCTCCCAAACTGTTAATTAATGTGTCATTTTCGGGGTTATCGCGGTCAGAAAATCTAATTTTTTCTAACAAATGTTAACAAATATTGAGTGGGGCGAGATAAAGATAGAGAAAGCAGGTGGGATGAGTGCGATTAAATGTATCAAGATGTTGATTTTTTGGTGATGTCAAAGAAGTCAATAATTAATGGACAGTACAAATAAAAAGAGAGGGAGGGAGAATAGGTGCACTAAAAGTAAAGGAATATTTTTTTTCAAAAAAATTAACGACTTCACAAAAAGAAAAGCACTGAACAGTATGAACTAATATTTTTGCCTATTTAATACTTAGGTTAATGGTAAGTTTAAATTTATTCAAATTTAGGTAATTGTTCTTTTTCTTCACAGCTGACATGTGAACTACTAGAATCCTTATCAAATTATGTAGGTAGGGAAACTTGTGACTGTTAATGCACTGGATAACCCCTCATGGATGATGATGCCTACAAATTAAAAAAAAACATTGTTATTCTTTGGAACGTTTAGTACTTAATTTTAAAATGTAAAACGGTGCTTAGAAGTGTTTAGAAAATAGTTTTTCTACGAATGTCAATAAAAACCTTTATTGTATGTTCAATAGTAATTTCGGAACATGGTGCATTGTGTTTTACACATTTTCATTGTGCTTCAATCACCATGGTGATTGAACTACAAAGTTCCCATTGTGCACGGGTATTTTTTACAAAGGTGGCGTTGACATCCAAAATCGTTATAATTTTTATTTGTGGAATGTCAGATTGACATTTTTTGACATCTTAAAAGGAAAAATATTACTAATCCCATTTTATGTAACAGTAACATTCGTAGAAAAAGTATAGTGTAAAACTCGCATGGAAGGACCATTTCCTACTCGTATGATTTGCAGCATTCGCCTGCGGCTCATGCTGCAAACGTCATACTCGTAGGAAATGCATGTCATTCCATGCTCGTTGTACAATATACTATTGTACACTATATTATTATTCCCAATTTAAAGCATACTGAAAGGTTTTTGATTTATAATCATTCATAACATTACCATATTGTATCCAATTTTATGTGAGAATGATGACAGAAAAAACAATTGAACAATAATTCACCCTATTGGTCAGTTCCATGGACAGTTTACACCAGAACATATTTTAGTGATCACAATATTCATCTTTTCTTTCCTGATAATCATGGAGGAATCATATTTCTTTCTAACATTGTTGGCGAAAGTGCATTAGACAAAGACAAATAAAAAAAGAATTTGTTCAAATTCGTATCGTACCTTCTGTGCTTGTATAGCTTTGCTAGTATTGCTGGTTATATACTTCGAAAGATTAGTCATCGCAAAATTCTTTTTTTCCTGATAAAATCCCAACAGAATCCGATTTCTTTCTATCCTTGTTTGCAAAAGGGGCATTAGTAAAAGACAAATAAAAACGATGTTGTTGCCAATGAAAAAGAATAATCAAACATTTTATCATAGTCGGCTTTGTTTGTGCAAGTATTTCGGGTTGTCTACTGTGAAAGTTTAATCGTCATAAAAAATAAATTTCTAATCTGGCAAAATGCTTATGTAAGTTTAATGATTTTATAGCAAAAGACCTTTGTTTTTATCGAACACAAACAGCATTTGCAAAAATCTCGTTTTTATTAAACAAAAAGAGTGTCAGCATAGCCACATTAACCTTCTTATTTTATACTACTTAAAATTGTTTCCTACCCAAGTAACAATACTCCCTCTAATCAATAATTTGCAATAAAAGGATCGGAGGAAAAGTTTTAAATAAATAAAAAAAAATAGCAAAAATGAGTACCGAAATATTTTTATTAAGATAAACAATTTATAAGGTTCAAAAATATTTCCTATTCTCCGATATATAATGAAAATGGATCTATAATACAGCTTACCTGCGAACAGTGACGTTTGTGTAAGTTAAAGACGCGATAAAAATTGTTTAATCGAATATACCAAGTATTTTCACAATTTTTAACTGTAAATGTTGTGTCTTAGTTCCAGAAGGATAGGTACACTTGGTAATGGCACTGTGACTTCAGCTTTAAACTGAAACCAAACGTTTCTAGGGCGCAATTTTCACTACTTTCTCAATAACTAAAGAAATTTTCTGTAATGCCCACTGTTCTCAACTTTATATCGGGTCGGCGTTCCTATTACTCATTCCCATAACGCCCAGTCCAAGTAATGTAAAGGAGAACAAATATGTACCTTGCGTAATATTTCAGTAGTTGTTAGTCAGCCCCAGATTCATAGAACACAGGAATTTAAGCTGCTAATACTTTACATAAAATTTTTAAGTATATTTTTACACTGCAAAAACAACTTATATTATGGAACTTGCTTCAAATAATATGTCATGTTTATCTTTAACATAACCTAACTTTCTATCAGCTGTAAAAATTTTACGAGTATGAGAGAGAAAAAAAGTTAGAGAGAAAGAACATGAGATAGAGACATAATTGATCTCTCCGTTGTAAAATGGGTTTCTGTCATCATTCTCAAAATTAAATGGATACGGTATAGCGCTGGGTTTAGAAATGGTTGTTCTGTAAAAAGTGTTTTACTTTATTAAATGCTCCCTTGAGTCAAACTTTAACACTACTCTATTTATTATTTAAAATCTAAATTAAGTAAAAAATCCTTGCATAAATTTGCCACAGTGACACCTCATTAAGATTTCAGTAGCTAGCTAAAACCCAACAGATGCTATTTGATTTAAAAAATAATAATAAATTGATTAAAAGGCCTCGCACTTAACCACTTGCAGATTCCATTACTAAAGCTACGGGGTCCGTTCAGTCATATGTTGTCCCAAGACATCAATTTTTGTGAAAAACATATAGCAAACAAGTGATATCCTTATTTTACAGAAAGAAAACATAGGTATCTTGCATGAACAATACTTAAAATACTTACTTCGACTTTAGAGAACCGCAGTAGGATTCCTATTCCAGATTTTCTAATGACAAAATCTGTGCTCTGAATATACTGATAATTGTTTCCACATATTTCGTCTAACTTGAGTCCATGAAGGAATAACGACCTTCCTTTACTGCTCAATTTGAGACGAACTATAAAATTCATTATAATCATTATATCATAGAAATAGATATTAAAAACGATATGTGAAGGTTTGAAAATGCCCACAAAGTGCAAAAAACAGCGAAAAACACCGCCAATGCCATAGCGAATATGCGTATAACCCAAATAAATCTGAAATACCTTTTTCATATTCTCTACATAAATTAAATGTTTATGGCAGTTGCTGTTATCCATGCATTTTGGTCTTTATTAACAAAAACAAAGGATTTTCTACTGCAAATTTTTGCGCGAATTTCGAAACTTATAAAACGTGATCCTATTGGCTGTGTCGTCAGAAGTGTTTTTATGACTCATAATGAGTACGTCGCAAATTCCAGTGTTGTAGGGATATCGAAAAATTCATAAAAATGGCATTTAATGCGTAACTCATCCAATGAAATCCCTACACTTAAAGTAGAAGGTTCCTAAAATGTTATTCATGTATGTTTCAAGCCGAAATTGGTCTAGGATCCTTTAATTTTGCAGCAAAAACTGGCATTTTTGCGAAATTTTGACACATATCTTAATAATTTCGAGTAAATAAACTGCAATTCTTTGTTTTCATGGCAATCTTCGAAAATTTTCAAATTTTGCAAGTCCCGATGCAAATAAACCTATTTATTTATAACTTTAACGAAAAAATATGCGATTTAAATCAGTGGGAGGTATTCTTAGATTATTAACGGATAAGATAAATTCAAAAAGAATCACTAAATAAGGAAAAAAGTTGTGGAATAATGTCGGTTAAAAATAGGATCTGTCGGAAAAAATCAAGAAAATTCTGTTTTTACCCTTAAATACGCTCCTGGATGACATATTCGGTATTCATTTTAAAGTATAATAATCCCTTTATAAGATAGTATTGAGAAATTGGGAAAAAATTAGATAGGAAAAAATACAGAGTGATTCAAATGTACCGATGTCGAGGACAAAAAAGTCAAAAAATCGAAATTTAATCTGCGATTGCTCACTTCCTATAAAGAATGAAGAAACTAATAAATATGGATATCATGTATTTCGATGCTCTTGCCGATGACATATATGGGATTTTAATTTGAACCATTTTGACTCAATTGACTTTATTGACAAAAAATTAAAAACTGGGGTCAAAAATCGAAATTTCCAGTTTTTCCCAGATATATCCATTTTCCAGTGATTTTTGGTTTAGGTAAATGTATTACAGAAAGAAAGTATAGTTCGTACAAAATAATAAAAACCGATGGACGTCATCAAGTACGTGTTTAAGTTTTAGAGGAGACTGTTGCCAGCTTGTTATAAAATTATCGAATATTGAGAAATAATTTAACTAGCACATGGATGGATTTTTTGAATTATTTACTCATTTATTTTTTGTTAACTTAAAAAGTTTATATCGTTGTAAAAGACATTGATCAGTGTATAAATATGCAAGTACAAAAAAGAGTACGAAATCTAATATGTAAAATCGGTCACAGACGCAATATTAGGTGTGCATCAACGCACGTTCATCAGTGCCCGTGTGTGGGTATGAAACGACGAAATTTTTTTTTATCGTGCGTGCCACATTCATAACATACACGGGCCTTGATGCACGCGTACATCTTTCTGTGCCTGTAGCCGGCTTAAGTAAAAGATATCTTTCAATGGGAGGACAAAATGGTAGGAAGAAATTACACTGAATCTTATTTATTTTTTACAATATATTAAAAAATAAAAAAACTTTCTCACAAGCACTATTCCGTTACAAATATTGTAGTGCAGTTTTTTGTCCATCAATGTCAATTTTATAACTAACTATATAATAGTGGTACTTGGTTAATATCTACGTCAAATGATTTCTACGTTAATCAGATTCTGAATCGTAAGTGCTGGAATCACTGCTATCATTCCCAGTGTTAATTATCAAGGGGAGAACTTCTTGTCGATCAAGTTATGTGCTCTCTGTCATACAATTTTATTATTTCATTTTCTGTATATGCCTAATTGAATTCTTCCATATCTCAGGAGTAACAGTTTGCAGTGCCTCACGCCACATGTTTAAACAGGCTTGTTCTGTTCTACCATCTCTACCCACGTGTTTGTTGTAGTAAGATTTTGCAATTCCCCATATAAGTTCGATTGGGTTATAAATGCAATGGTGTTGGGGAAGACGTAAAACTATGTATCCATATTGTTCTGTTGAGTTATCTACTAAATATTTTCGTGCTGGTTTATTTATTTATCTATTTCTTTTTTTATTACTAAACTTTTTATTATTATATTAAAATCACCTCTCTAACAACTGTTAAGGGTAGCAATGGGCCATTATTGTATCATTCTTGTTTAAAAAGCGTATCATAGATGCTGATGCTACTAACTGTTGGCAGCGGCTATTTAACTGCTTCGGCATTTCGCAAACAGGACTCGGACAGCTATAATTGTTTTAAAAGAACAGTTTTTAAACGCAAGTTAAAAGTTTAACGCTGCAAAAAGACATAAAACACAAATAAAACCAATCTAAGTAAAGCTCTAATAAACGCGGCATCGCGGTAACTTCGCGTATGCTGCCAAATGCATAACAACGAATAACAGGCGCGAAATTTAAAATTCATTAAAACAGTCCATTACAGTTTTCGTTGTATAATAAGTATGTGGTGGCATCACTGCACTTATTTAATACCGATATTGGTGACGTACATTGGTTTTTATTTTGTATGAACTATATTTGAGATTTTAAAGTTTCACTTATGAATCCGTATTTCGATCCGACGTTTTGTTTTCGAGTTATTAGGTATCAAAGAGGGGCCTCTGCAAATGGCATTTTTCGACTTAAAAAATTCAAAAGAATTACTTGCCATTTTCCGATCCTCACCGATTTCAATAGAGTTCTGAAGTTCCGGGTCCTTTACAGCCTGGGAAAATTTACATCGATTTAATTCACTTTTGCGACCTGTACCCGATTTCAACGGAAATCGCGGAAATTTCGACTTTGACGTTTAATAGCTCCGAAACGAAACATCCTGTATAACTGAATTTTTTACCAAAGCTAGTTGCACTATTCTTCTGTCAACCAAAAAATTCGATTGCTTCCCCTCTGACTGCTTCCGAGTAAAACAAACCTGTTCGACTGTAGGTTAAGCTTTACGTTAACATGTAGATTGACACTTATTTTTGCTGATCTCCTGACGTCATTATTCACTAAGGACAAATGGCTGCTTTTTAAATTGTAATAAATTATATCGAAAAGTAAACAATTTTTGTAGCTTTAATTATCCTAGTAATTTGCTTTAAAATATTTTTTTTGGGTGTGTAATAACTTCGTTAAACGAGTTACGCAATAAAAAAGTGTGCATATTCCTTATTGTGACCTTTTGGCAAAATACTCAACCAAATGATGTGTGTCTGGCGAAACTATTCTGTTTAACCCAAGGATTATTGTATATTGATTGTTGTTTTTTTTCTATGAGTTGCAAATAAAAAGGAATATCCGATATGGGCTTATTACGGGTGAACTCGATCATAGTTTCCGCAAAGAAGTATTATAAATCTTCGGGTTGCGCGTAATTTGTGATTTCGTTCTGGGTTGGTCTGAGAAATTCAACCAATGGTAATAATTAAGGCACGCCATTCGGATACATTCCATTGGCGTCAATTTTATACAGCCAAAATATGTTGTTAGAATAATTTATAATTTCATGTGGATTCATTATTCGTATTATAATATTAGCAATAGAGTTTTTCCTAGAATCCGTAGTTTTAACTACACTTTTTTAATGTTGCTTTGAGGCGTCTCCGGTGGCCGAGTTGGTACAGTGCTAGCTTTGCAACCCAGAGATCGCGGGTTCGAATCCCACTTGGACCATGGATGTTCTGTGATTGTTAATTGTTGAAAGGTGGTAGAGGAATTCTTTCTCGACCGAGGTGGTATCACTTCACACATCCTGTTAAAGGGCTGGTGAAAACCCTATGGATGTTTCCAGCTCTGGATGTGTAAGTCAGATTTCTCCAGTAGACCCACGGTACAATAGTACTTAGGTTTCGGTCGTCGTGGGCTGTCAGAAGATAAAAGCAATAATGTTGTTTTCAAGTCTTCGCAATACCTTCGCAATATTGTTTCGCTTGGCAATTTCTATTCCGAAGCATATTTTTCCAAAAAGTGGCGAAACGATTGTTTGTGAACTATTTTAAATGGTATATTACCCGCACTTATAAATATCAAGTCGAAAATAAAAGCGGCATTAGGTCTTTGACCGCTTTTTTATGTTTGTGAGCTATACTGTTTACATGGCGAGTGCACATTTCCCCTTTTCAACACAAGTTTTTTTTATTACTAAACATATCACGTGTGGGCTATTGTACTTTAAATCTGAAAATCCGTAATAAATTTTTTAACACTAACACTATACAAGCGCTTGTTAAACCGTGACACCCAGTGCGGATGACCGCAACTAACAAAAAAATGCAATACGCTGCTGCCAAAACCTGTTTACTTAAAAATGTGTTATCGTAACAACGAATAAATACAAACTTTGAAAATTGTTAAACTGCATTAACGTGGACAGACATGAATTATAACGACGAATAATCTACGTCTGTCAAATCTGTGAACTAAGCCGTTTTTTTTTCGCCTCGCATCGCACTAACCCCTTCCTTTTCGGAGGTGCCCGTCATGTAAACACAACAGTCACGAGCGAAATAAGCTATTTATGACATGAAATAATTTATGTTCGTTTTCGGACAATATGTACTTTGCTTTGCGTCGACCTGTTTTCGTTCATTTTATTTCCCTAGATACCCGTACCCCGACAGCACGATAATAGAAGGGAACCGCAAGTGACGTGCCGTAGTAATAATCACGTGATCATAAACAATTTTTAAATACTGTTTACTAACATTTTCCATCCTTCGACTGGATAGTTACCTTGTTCGTGTTACTTATCCTTTTATAGTTGGCCTAACGCTAAAACACAATATTTAAGATATTGATTGGAAAACAAAATTGTTTTTATTCTCCTGTTTTTAGCAAAGGCAGTGGTGAATGTTGAGAGCGAAAGTACTATTAATAAACCAGAAGAGAAACCCGCAGAAGAATCAGTAGCTGTAAAAATAAAAGACAAAGAGAGTAAACCTAAGGATGAAAAAAAAGGCCAAAATACAGAAAACTCTGAGTCGGTTAAATATCAAATAAGTATTGAAAAAAATAAGAACGTGGAAATAGAAAAGCCAAAAGCGGCGGAAGAATCAGAAAAAAAAGAAGCTAAAACTGTAGAAGCCACAATTAAGAAAGAGGCAGAAGATGTCGAAGAAAAAACTGAGATCACTGAGTCAAAACAATCAAATCCTGAGTTATCTATGTTTGATTCTTCTGTTTCACTTGTAAAGGTAAATTTTCCCAATGAGAAATTTTTATTATAATTTTTTGTTCATACCTACTCATATATATTTCTTATATTCTTTTTTGACAACCGAAAGTTTTAAACTGACAAGTGTAAGAATAAGACAACTAAACTTTATACTATGAGTTAGTTTATATATTTTTTCGCAAATTTATATGAAAAAGGGCAATTTTAGTAGGGTAGAGGCACCACTAATGGCCAATACCCCACTTATGGCCACTTTCATTCTGTTGATTAAAATTTAAGCGCGTCACCAAGGTTAACCAAACCAATGTGTTGGCATAGCCTGTCTTCTAGATGTTTACGTTAGAAGTGGAGACGAAATTGTTTGCAATTTATTACCATTGTAAATTACGCGGTGTTTCGTGAAACACGTGTTGTAAAGTACTCCAATCGTAATAACTTTTATAAGAAGTAATCCGAAAACATCACTTTGATAAAGGCATTTCTTTGAAATTTTCTGTTGTCTTTTTATTTACAAACAAGGTAAGTGTACTCTGGATGTTCTATTTTTAAGGTAGGTTGCCTCTAAGTATTTTTTTCATTAGATAAAAGGAGTGGCCATTAGTAGATCCGCAAATTAGTGATTTCTCTACTAATGGCCATACATACAATAGCTTTTAGCCATGTAAAAGATCTGGCTTCTACAAGGCTGTTTTTTTTTGTTTTAGCTCAAAATGTCGCAAAGGCTTCGGCCTGGTAAGCTACAAAAAAAGAAAAAGTTTCAATGCTCTCCGGCAAAAGTGCAACTGGTTTTAGATGCAATAGCTGATGGTGTGCCTGTTTCAACTGCCCATAAAAAAATTAAGAAATAAGATCGGCGGAGTATCGCCGAAGGAGTCAACTGGATATTGCGACTTTAAGTCGCATCTCGGCGAAGAAAATGAAAACGCATTGGTAGAATGGATAGTACAGTGTGCCAAGATGGGATTCCCAATAGACTAGGATGGTTTATTAACCTCGGTGCACAAAATTGTCACAGAATTAAATCTAAAAACTCCCTTTGTCAACAACCGACCTGGAAAAAAAATGATATTATGCATTCTTAAATCGCCATAAGGAGATATCTAAAAAAAGCCGAGTATTTACACAAAGGCCGAGGCGCAGGGTAAGGAGATCACAAAACCAGATATTCCAGCGGCCCTTGCTCAAATAATAAATGATTCAAAAATGAAAGCAAACATCAAATCGGGCTTTAAAGCTACTGGTATTTACCCTTTCTCAGCTGCTAATGTGGATTACACCAAAATAATTCTTAAAAATGATTTAAGCCCCACTTCAGTACAGTGTGAAATTAATCCCGCTGGAATCCAAGATAGATCCCACGCTGTTGGAGCAATTCGAATTAGCAAAAAAAAAGAAGTACTGACTGGAAAGGAATTCCAGACGCCTCCTATTTGTGCAATGTTTGGCTTAGTGTTACAAATGATGTGGAAGCACTACCTTCCTTAGACGTCCATATAAATGAATTTGACAAAGATTCCACCATAACGCCAGATGGAAAACAAATTTCGGAAATTTCTTCGCCTCCGATTGATAAAATTTCCGAATCTCCCAGCGCAGTCAACACTCTTGAAAATGAACCTCCGAAAACTTCAATAAGTTTAAATCGTGCAGCAAATTTAGAACCTTCAAATTAAAGCCGCGAACCATTTTTTCTGATCGTAAAACATAGCAAACTCGCCAGAACCAAGCACTTCTTTTAGTAAACCAAAAATTTACTGGACTCAGTAAAACAAAATATCTGTAAGAAATCAAATATTACTGACATTTTTAAGGCTTCCCTATCGTTCCCGAAACAAAAATCTTGTAGCTCTACACGACGAAAGAAGGAATGCACTCCAAATGTCATAACATCAGATACATGGGTGGAATATCATATGAAAAAAGAACAAGTGAAAGTACAAAAAGAAGAAAATAGACTTAAGAAGAAACAGCAGATCGAATTAAAGAAAAGAATGAAGGAAGAGAACAAACTGGTGAAAGGAGCTAAAAAAGGCAAACCTATACAAAGGTTTGGTGACTCTAGTTCTAGCAAAGAACAACAGAAGGAAAGTGGAAGTAGCAATTAAGAACTGTGTTTCCAGGGCCAATGAATGTGTTTTAAAAACTAAACTTAATAATTCAGTACCTACCCATACATATCTTTATATCCAAAACTGTTATTGAAAATAATTATTTGTATTTTTATAAATGAATAATAAATATAGTTTAATATTGCTAGTTAGGTAATTACTGGGAAAAATGATTTTCAACTACTAATTTTGCAAAAATAGGATATTCTTTGCATGTGGCCATAAGGGGAGAAATATAGGGCCATAAGTGGTAGATCGCTGGCCAAAAATAGAGAAAACGCGCCATTCAAACAAACGTTTTAATTTTTTTTGCCATAAAATTTGATTTTATCAAAAAATATACAGTCTGATAAAGAATAGTTAGAAGATTAACCCATATATTTTTCCATCATAATATTTTCTAATTCAAGGGTTTTATAAGTAAACCAAGTAAACAAATACCTTAAAGTGGGTTTTAGTGGTGCCTCTACCCTATACACTTTTCACAATAGAATTAAATGAATTTTAGCAGCACTATCCAAGATAAAAATCTTTTGAAAAGCAAGCATATCGCTGAAATATTAGCATAACTCATACGTTTTTAATGACAAATTGTTAGCAATGATAGAACAAAAACTTGTGAAAACTTAACTGATCAACTAGCTAGCTGCAAATAGCTTGTATTTACCGCCCAAAAATTCATCAAAAGAACATAACCAATCTCTTTTAGAACAACTTAGGGAGGTTGCTTTTACTTCAATTCCACTTTTGTATTTTGTGATCTTAACTACCCATAAATCAATAATGGGAAAAAGCTTACATTCAAACAAAATTCAGAATGTGCGATAGACTTTTTAGAATTGTATAAAGAAACAAATTTGACGCAATTATTAAATTTTTATACTAACATAAGCAATGGGCAGAATTTCTATTTTAGACGAAAAAATAATAAGTTAGCGCAAGAAGCTACTATGAGACTTACGTCGGGTTGCACAACGAATTAAACTAATTAGACACCTGTAATGTGACAGCACTCATGTTAAAGTCATTGTCAAACATGACTCTAAACGTCAATTAAATTTACTACTTGATTAAAAGCTTTGTGCAACCCGCTGTTAGTGAATATATTGTAATTTACGCTTTTTTCCAGTTTAAAGTAAATAAACTAATGTAAAGTGTTCAGAGAAGACATTTTTGTATATCCGACTACAATAAAATTGAAGACTATAAAAAAAAAATAATTAATTCTAAATGCCGATTTTAAAAATGTTCTCAAATAATTGAAGGCAGCGGCGAAAAATGCATTCCAATTAAAAATAGAAAAGCTAATCCACAGAAACCTTGGTTGAATAATCTAATTTTTAAAGAGATATAAAAGAAGAGATTCTTGGGATTTGTATATTATACACAAATTGTCAAAAATTATTCAAATTGTCGTTGACGTAATAATTGGCTGAAAAATATAAATTTACAAGCAATTTTACAAAGAAATATGGAGAAGAATTAACAAACACTAAAGTTATATAAAAACTTTTTTGGTTCCTGATGCTGGTGAAACTGCAGATGTTTTGTAAATCATTTTACCAGTGTATATTCTAACAACGATTCAGGATGTATTCCAAAACTCCCAGAATATACCAGAGTCATATCGTCACTATCATTTATATACTTTACTTCTCAAGATGTCAAAGTAGCTATTTGTTCTTTAAAAAATTATAGTTTAAAAAACTAAAAACACGCATTTATGAGTAGCGCACTACAAAGTTAAAAATAAATATTTTCCTTTTTTAGTTAACAGAAAACCGGGGTGCGCGCATCGTGCGGAAAGTAAAGCAATTTACAAACTGCGCCTCCCTTTACTCCGCACACATGCATACCCCGATTTTCTGTTAACTTGTACAGCTAAAAACATTTGGTCTTCAAATAGGTATTTAAAAGCGTGGGCGCAGTTATATAGCGGTTTAGGCATAATAAATAAAACGTAATGGATAATCAAGGACCAAATGTTTTATAGCTGTACAAGGTAACAGAAAACCGGGTTTTGCATGAGTGCGGGGTAAAGGGAGGCGCAGTTTGTAAGTTGCTTTACTTTCCGCATGACGCGCGCACTGCACACCCTGGTTTTCTGTTAACTGTAAAAGGAAAATATTTATGTTTAACTTTTTAGTGCGCTACTCATAGAAGCGTGTTTTTTTAGTTTTTTAAACTATAATTTATTCTTCTTTTTAGTGCGCTACTCATAGAAGCGTGTTTTTTAGTGAATTAGGTTTGGAACTACACGAGGTCCCAAAAATAAAATTAATTTTTTATTATCGACTTTACAAAACAATTACTTACCTATCTTCATAAAAAGCTCTGCATTGTAAAAAACATGGCTATTCAAAAACTTGAAGTAGAACAATACGGGGTGGCTCAAAAAACCGAAAGTTATAATTTAAATTTTTTAGTCACCCTGTATGCCCTAGATAAAATTTTTGAATAACCATGCTCTTTTTTCACAATGTAGAACTTTTGATGAAGATATGCTTTTTTGTAAAGGCGATGTTAAAAAATTAATTTTATTTTTGGGACCTTCTGTATGTTCCAAAACTAATTCACTAACATAAAAAAATTAACTCTAGTAGGTACATTTGTAGTGGCAGTGTACCTTTAAATAACGATTTAATGTCTTTTTAGCTTCTCGTGGACTTTTACATTTTTGATCCCCCTGTATGTACTAGATCAATTTTTTGAATGGCAATGCTATTTTCTCACGATGCAGAACTTTTTATAAAAATACACTTTTTTTCGTAAAATCAATAACAAACATTTTTCCATTTCGAAAACATTCTCTATATTTTTTTAATCATAAAAACATATTATTGTATTGTCACCGGAATTGCATAAATTTTGCGACGTTTCAAATCGATACGACAATTAGAAGTGGGTGAAAAGTGAGTTGTAAGATTCCATTACAATGTTACAAGTCAAGCTAATAAAAGCGTGGTAAAAACGACTCCAGTCCAGGACCTGATAATATACGAGTACATCCTATATTTCTCAAAACTTGTGTTAATGCTTTAAGTCACCCTTTGGATATAGCAGTGAATAATTTTTTTTTATCTAAGACATCCCACGTAGGCTTCAAGCCTAAGTACTAACGTACCGTGGGTGTCTGAAGAGAAGGGAAATGTAGTCTATTGACACGGGATTTGAAGGATTGGAGGTTGGGACGGGAAGGGAAAACATCTGCAGGCAATGTGTTCCATAATCTGGAGACCCTAGGTATGAATGAGCGAGAGAAGTGGTCTGTTCTAGGCTTTTGTAGCTGGACAGTAAAGGGATGCATATGTAACGCGCCTCTTGTTGTTCTGTTAGGGACATTCAAAGGGGGAATAATTCTGGCTAGTTCTTCAGAACAAAATCCGTGGAAGTAGCGGTAGAAAAGGGATAAATCCCCTACAGCGCGGCGATGAGCGAGAGAAGGGACTCAATTCTCTAAATTCTGACTATATATCTAATAGCTGGACACGAGCATTTGTGGTACCTGTTTACAAAAATGGTGATAGTTTCTTATCAAAAATTACCAACCTCTCAGTCTCACAAGTATTATATGTAAATGCATGGAAAAAGTAATTTCAGAAATTAAGAAGACATTTTTGCCTTTAAACAATGTTTTGCCGAAATAACATGATTCTGAAAACTAGTGGATACAAAATTGTTACATTGTATTTATTTCTGGACTAAACAAAATGATGAAAATTTACTATCCGATGTAGTGTATCTGGATTTTGAAAAAACGTTTGATAAAGTTCTATTACAACAATTAATATACAAACTTGAACATTATGATATACGAGGGAAACTACTGGTGTGGATTAAGAAATTTCTCTTCAATCGTACTTTCCGGATTAGAGTAAATGAAGCACATTGAAATGAACACCCAACTATTGGAGGTTCAGTTTTGGGCCCCTTATTTTTTATTATTTATGTATCATAATTGGCTAACAATATTAAAAGAAATATCAGCTTTTTTGCTGACGCTACTAAATTGTGTGTGTGGTGACCTAATACAAATATGTGAAATTCGTAATGGTTATTATTCCGTCAAAATCGAAATATACAAAAGGAAAAATGTTCTAAAGTATTAACAAGAAATTTCGTTAAGTCTCATACCTGAAATGATTTACAAGAGACCAAAGTTTGTACTTCATAAGTATAAGTACAATCTTTCAAAAACAGAATAAATAAGGATTTGACCAACTTTGTAGAAATCGTATACACTAAAGTTCCTAACTTAATGTATTTAAATTGTAAAAATCCTATTAATTATTTATTACAGTTTCATCAGTTATACCGCATACTCAAGTAAATAAATAAATATAAGATTTAGGATTTTGTGGTCTTGAATTAACTAGTAGTGAAATCTGTTTAAGCCTCTATGCAGGGTGTTAGGTTTTACTTTATTTTGTTTTTAGAAAGCTAATTACTAGCAGAGATTCAACGGCTCAGAAAGAAAACGGAAAAATAAAAAAAAAAAACATTTTTCGAGGCATAATTTGGGAAAAATTAAAATATTTGGATAAATCGAAAAATAATTTAATAAAATACACAAAATGTATTTAAATAAACGAAAACATATTATTAGCTGTAGCAAATATTTGATGAAAATAATTAAAATAAGATAATGTTGCTGTTTTTATTTTTTGTATAACACACAAGTACAGCCATTGGCATTACACCTGAAAGTTGGAATTGGCAATGGTATCATTTACTAAAAGAAATATACATAAATAATCCAATTTGATGCTAAATAAAACAGAAAAATGGTGCACAGTTATTATAAAAATTATTTTGTAAGAAGACTTCGGAACTTTCTCTTGCGTCAGTCTGTTTCGTATGTATGAATATTGCCATGTACAAATCCTTTCACAAGAAGCTAAAGATGGTGAGCCAATCAAAATTTGAGAATCAATTGGCGTTAGCGCTTGAGAGGTCCATAAACCGTGCTACCAAATAACAGGAAACGTGCTTTATGCACTTTCATATGTTGATTTTCGATTAAAAAAGCCTGGTTGGGTTCTAAAATACACTAGATTTACTATAACTTGTCCTAAATCCAATTCTAATATGTGTACTTTTTTATAAAGGAAATCTGTTGCTGTGAGTATTTCGTCATCATTAGGCGCTTCCCTTTAAAACGTATGTCGATGAGATTAGCAGCAAAGTGAATAAAGCTGTATCTGATTCGACTAGACTTATGGATAACGATATTGGTTCCAAGATCTGTTTGGTATATTGACATTTTTTCCAGAATATATCACATAGTACATTGCAAGCCTTCTTTGTTTAGAATTTATTGTCATCAAAATACGACCTCATCGCGTTTTCGCTGGTGTTTTAAGTGAGACAATTTCATGTTTTAAATATTTTTTGGTTTGAATACTTTTAAATGTAGCATAAATGACATGCTGTATTTTAAAGATATTGCATATTTTTCTGGACTCGCTACCAATTTTTCTAAAAATGTATTCTTTCATAAAGTCGTTTAGCAATAGATTAAACTGTGAGCTGCGCAACCTGCACATAAAATGTGTGTATATTTTTTTATCATGTATATGCCAAGCTGCTTTCATGTTACTGGCATTGTCAGTTACAACTAAAAAAACTTAAAAGAGTACAAATTAAAAAACAAAAATTTACCATATCCGATAACCAATTTCTTCAAAAACTGTAATTCTTTCATTACTTACATATACAGTTGTTTCTCGTTCAGTATCTCAAGTAATAGTTTTATAAAATAATGGAACAGGAGTGCAAATATGTAGTTATTTTGATAATACCTTCTCCACGTATAGTCCATCCGTCTCTAAGCAAGGATTCCGGAAAACTTGAAACTGATTACGAGTTCGATTTTGTAACAACCAAAACATAATTCACTTTAATTATTAGAAATCTTAGTGTTTTAATGTTCCTTGCATTTAAATGAAATATTGTTTTACCACAATACAGGGTGTTATGAAATTCACTGCATATATTGGGATGGGTGACTCCTGGGGTAGTCTACAGACATATCCAATACTTTTTTTTTATTAAATCGAACATTTTTCAAATTTTCAAAAATGCCTTAAAATCCGTCGATATTCGCCGCACCTGGCTGAACGTACACAAGGCGCTTGACGGAAATTTGCGCGCGAAAAACTTTAAACATTTGAATTGTTGAAACGTTGCCAGACATATAAATCTTTAAGGAGAATTTATTTTCTGTTTTTAAGCGTAATTTAAGACATTGAGAATTTTTTTAACCTCTTCCTACGAAGAAACTAAAAAAAAAATAGTAAAAAGGCACTGCGAAATCAATCCTTTTTGTCAGTAGCCTTAGTTTTAAGTAATATTTAAGACACCCTATATTACGTTATTAATGATATAAGAGTTATTCCTACTAGCTTAAACTTTCTGCCAAGGAAAAGTTAAAAATCAAAACAAAAATACTAATTGAGCACAACTACATAGTACCTACTTCAAAAGTATAACCAGATCCGCTACCATCCGTTACCATAATACGTAAATATTATTAGTGTTTTAAATTAAATTTAGTTTTCAACCCTATTACGCTACTCACTCAAAGACAAACTAGATAAAACTGATCAAAATATTAGTTAACAATGGATCGACGAAGACCATTTTCTAGGTAGTGAAAAGAAATTACATTATTTAAAACTTTAAACGAAATTTTTTTTAAAACTTTCAGTGTGTGGTTTTTATGGCTGTTGAAACGCTTAAATATGGCGCACGGCTCTTTGATGAAAATAACCACGTACCTGGTAAACGCCAAATGAGTAATATGTCAAAAGTCAACTGTCTGCTAAAAATAGGTTAAAAATCAAAACAAAAAATACTAACTGAGCACAACTACACCGTATTTTAAAATAATAACCAAAATTATTTCATTACAGCATTATTTGTCAAAACAAACAACATTATTCTGTTTTACACAGCACACAGCACGTTCAGAAAGTTGTAGCTCTTTTGCCAATAATAAAATGATCGAAGGTAACTTACCGATTTCTTTTGAAGAGATCCTCTAAATGAGTTTTTCTAAAGTCAAGATGTAGGTATCTACATAAATCGCTTGCTTGCACCCCCAAACGTTACATAATACGTAAATATTATTAGTGGTAAATTTAATTTAGTTTTCAACCCTCTCAGACTAATTTAAGAAGCACTAATCAAAGCACAAACTAAATAAAAATAAGCAACATATTGAACATATTACTTAACATCGGATGGACGAAGAGCGTCATTTTTCTAGGCAGCAAAACAAAAAGAAACTAGTTTAGTACCCTTGGAATCTACCTAGGTACATTATTATTTAAAACTACCTTCTAATTAAAGCAGACCCTACACGATCATTATTAAAGCTTTGCAGGACCGCTCTAACCTACTTGGAAATTAAATTAGGATACGATTTGAAAATAAAATACAGATATTTATTTCCTAACATTGTGTATCAAATCAAATCAAATCAAATATGAATATATTACTAATAATATGTATTGTACATTACATTTATCAGCTCGTCAAACATAACATGTAAAAAAAGATTTTTAAAAGTAAACTGTAAAGAACATACCGAATTTAGACAAACAGAAAAACAGTTAACTGGGTCTACTCACTCAAGAACTCCGCTGTGGAGTAGTATGCTGCATTTATAAGGAGGTTTTTTAGCTTATTATTAAATATATTTATTGACTGACTAGTGACTAGCCTTTATCTCAGGACTAAGTTTGTTATAAATCTTGATACCCATTGACATGGGTCCGTCCTGTGACAGCTTGAGACGGTCATAAGGGACTGTTAAAACAGACATATTTCGCGTTTCATAGTTCTGAAAGTCTGAATTCTTTTTTAAATTAGAGAGGTTTTCCCTGGTATATAGGGCAAGGTGGTAAATATATAGACAGGGTAGTGTTAGAAGTCTTAGTGCACGAAAAGCCGGTCTACAGTGGTCTTTGAAGAAGAGACCCGCCATAATCCGAACTATCTTTTTTTGAATTATAAACACGTCGTCAAAACCACTTGCCGCGCCCCAGAAGACGAGGCCATACGACAGGCTAGCTTGTACGAGACTATAGTATGCGAGTTTAAGCACATCTATTGTGACAGTATACTTTAATTGTCTAATTAAAAAGCAATACGAGCTTAATTTACTTCTTAGATGGCCTAGGTGTACTTGCCAAGTAAGTTTACTGTCAATGTATAGTCCTAGAACTTTTGTACAGTTGACCTGAGCAATAGAGGCCTGGTTAAGTTTTAAAAGCCAGCTTTGATCAACTATGGTATTCTTTGTACAGAAATCTACAAAATTTGCCTTTTGCCCATTGAGCTGTAGGCCATTTTTTATCACACCAAAGATTTATTTCGTTTATTGCTGCTTGACTTAGTTCTAGTTGTCTGTTTCTAGTCAAGGCACTGACTAGTAGGGTGGTATCATCGTGTAGAATGATCGAATGAAGTAAATTCAAGCAAATTATTGCAGATTATTCGAATATTTTAATATTTTTATAATACTACAGTATTACTGCTGTGTGAAATACTGACAGTAATACTAATAATGATCGTGTAGGGATTGCTTTAGAAAAATAGATTAAAATATGCTCGCGTGTTTGTATAGTTGCCTAAGCAGTAAGTAAAGCTTTGGAAACGTGGGATAGTCCAGGGACGGCTCTAACCTAGTTGGAAATAAAATTACGATCCGATTTGAAAATAAAATACAAATATTTATTTACCCACATTGTGTTATTTGAAAATGCGATATACGAAAATACTTCGGTTACAGTGATATACCATACAGGGTGTCTGAAAAGTCTTAGCATGGGCAAATATCTTTACTATTAATAAAGATAGATACTCCAAATTTTAGTTGTATCTTATTGGTTAATAAATCTAATTTTTTATGTAATCTGACTTTTTCAACCCCCTTGGGGGTTTACGCTAGGGAGTTGAGGTCAAAAATTTTAAATGCAACCCTATGCCGTGTGGTACCTTATTTTAAAGGTCCTTTAGAGAATGGCAGATGTTACTTCTTGGCAGAGTTCCAAAGTGGACTTTATTACTGGCAAGAAGTTCATGGGGGTCACTCTAAACAACTTTTAACGTAATAAGTAAGGCAGGCACTGTTGGTCTGTTACCAGAGGCGTCGATACCGAAAATAAGTACGTACGTATACGGTATTTGACAAAAATAATTTTATTCATGGGCGTTGCTGTGATTGTGTAAAATAAAAAAACGGTCAAGTGCGAGTTCGACTCGCGCATATAGGGTTCGGTACCACCGTAAGATTGTGTTTATATGTTTTTAATAAATTTGCTGATGTTTCATCCCATATTATTGTTGTGCGGTGTCACAATGTCACATAATTAGGAATGTTCAAAAAAGTAAGACTTCATAAAATCGTAGAAATATGTTAAATACGTAATTGTAGTTTTACTATTGGAGATATATTCTTGAAAGTGGGTAGTTTTGAATATAGACACCAAAGTCCATCCCCTGAAATTTCGTGCGCATTTCTAGCCCTCTTGGTTTGCGCGTGGTAAGTACTTTGGTCTACTGCGCATATGTCAAAAAACAAATAAAGAAGTCGAACAAAAATTGGGAAAAAAGATATAAAGTTAAACACGTAGAGGCACCTTGGCTATTGGATTGGAGATATATTCTTAAAAGTGAATGGGTTCAAATGTAGACACCAAAGTCCATCTCCTGAAATTCCGTGCGCATGTCTAGCTCGCTCGGTTTGTGCGTGATACGCATTTTGTTCTACTGCGCAGATGTCGAAAAACGAAAAATATAAAAAACGACAAATGAAGAAGTCGAAAAAATTCGAAAAACGTTAGAAAAAAAGTGCCCCACAAAACAAAAAATAAATGTGCGCGCCGACTGGTACTGTATGGCACAAGAGGTCGACTAACGGTCGGTAAATTGATTATTTTTTTTGAAGACTTTTAAAAAAAATTTGACCTCAACTCCCTATCGTCTCCCCCCAAGGGGGTTGAAAAAGTCAAATTACATAAAAAAGTAGATCAATAGTAGACCAATAAAATACAACTAAAATTTGGTTTCTCTATCTTTATTAATAGCAAAGATATTTACCCATACTAAGACTTTTTAGACACCCTGTATGTTATATTACTTTTACCGAAGTATTTTCGTATTTCACATTTTAAAAATTACACAATGTGAGTAAATAAATATTTGTATTTTATTTTCAAATATCGGACCCTAATTTTATTTCCAACTAGGTTAGAACCGTCCCTGGAATAACCCACGGTTTCGAAGCTTGCTTTATAGACTGTACCCATGATACAAGTACAAGAGTATCATGGACTGTACCTGAAGCCACGCTAAAGGGTTGTTGACCCCATTCCGACTGCCAGAGTGATTCCGATTGGCCGAACCGAACTCATGCGTCATAGTCAGCTGTGTGAGCAGTTTAATAATACGGTTTATATTATTTTTGCTATTTATTTCTTAATTTGTGAAAGAAAAAGTTAATGCCGTTTAACATTAACAAAAGTTAAAGCCGTTTAATATTAACAAAATATCGTTTCGTCGCTTAGTGAGGTGCATTTTAAATTTAGTTGCAGTTGGGGTATTTATTTTGGTTTAAACAACTGTTCTCTAGAGAGTTTTATTAAATTTGTGTTATCGGCAGTATTTTAACATTTTGAAATGATTAATAGTGCTTGGTATGTGTTTATAGTGTTGGGTATTTTCAAGAAAACAAAACATTTCGTAGTGTTTGTTGGACTTTCATGTTTTAACCAAACGGCTGGGTTGTATTGTGTAGTAATAGTAATAAAGTTTATTATTGTTTGGACAGCGTGAAAGTCCGACAGAGAATGTTCGTTTCCGTTTCATTAGGACGCCAAGAGCCTCGTATGCGTCGTTTATCAAAAAATCTTGATTTGACTTACTGGAAGATGGTATGATGAAGGTAAAATTTATTATTAATTTAGTTGTGAGGAATTTCGCTTAAAAATTAAGGGCCATATAAATAAACCTGTTAATAAATGCCAAATCTTCTGTTAAATATGATTTAAAATAGGCAAATAAAAAAAAATACATAAGTGTTGGGAGTTTTTTGTTTAAAGCTAATTTGGAACCAAAATTTTTGTATAGGTACTCTTTTTCTTCCAAAAATTTCTGGTCGGCCTAGTTGAACAAAATTTTACTCTTGTTTTGAACAGCTGTTCTCTGGCTTTTTTGTGTTGTAGTATTTTAACTTTTTGAAATTGAATGTTTTAAAAGATTTAGTATGATTTCTTACTTTAAAGATAACAAATCTATTATTTTTTCAAATCAGTTACATAGGAATATTCTAGATAGAATTGGCAACATCACAGTGACTTCTGACATCAAAACAAAAGTGTTTTTTCTGTAACTGACATTTCTCACTGTTTTTAATTTTTCCATGTATTTATGACAGTGGCGCGCTGATACAAAAAAAAATTTTTTTGAGGGCTGATATCAACCTTTTTTTATACTGAAACGCCATTTATGAATATTTTTATTCAATCTGAATTCATATCAGGAGTTACCCATTCCAATATATGCAGTGAATTTCATAACACCCTGTATAATGAATGTTAGAAAAATATGTAATTTCATTTTTCAGGTTCCAGGTAAAAGAGGACGAAAGCCTAAACTTATACATGAACCAATCGTCAGTAACGTGAATGCTTTATTTAAAAATGACGATGAAAATGACGACCTCTCAGAACCACCAGGAATCTCATTGCCACTTTTTGATGACTTGGCATCCAATTCCATAAATTCCACAGAATCTACGTCGCCAGAGACGGCAAAAAAACGAAGGGACAGAGGTAACTATTTTTTTCTGATTTTGCTACAGAAAATATGACTACTTAGCACTAACTCAAGTTACACAACTACACCAACAAAGTTTACTTTTTGTCAGGAACCAAGAGAAATAGTCCATTATACCCGAGTGTCCATCTTATAAGAAATGAACAAATAAAGAATACTCGGTTGCCTTTTAATAAAAAATAATAATTTTAATGTAACCTAATATTGTACATAATATTTTGAGTTATCTCAAGTAAGGCCTGTAACATTTCGTCGACTCGGGGATGCGAAGACAAACACACTCATTTTTTAAAATAATAATAATAATAATAATAATAATAATAATAATAATAATAATAATAAACTTTATTAGGCAGACTGGCCCAAAAGGCTAACGACCTAAGTCTTCCTGCCTATTACAATTCTAATAATTTTTATAACGTATTTATATAACTGTTAAACAAAAAATGTTCGCGATTTTGCCAAATGTTCGAGACAGTGGATTTTTAAATCCCATTCTTGCACAGATATTTGCTTGAGAATCACCATTTTCAATTTCACTTATTGTCATTTTTTCGTGTACCGTGAATGACCGTTTTGTACTTTTAGACATGGTTACAAAGCTTAGAAATAAAATATAACGCACACGATAACGTTTGAAGAACATCTGAAAACGTGAGCTTGACTAAAAACCTGTTAACGATTGCATCATAAATATCCGAGTCGGGGAAGCACCGAATAACTCGGCTTGTAATAGACTAGAACAATCAATTTCTGTCCATTACAGGCGAGGGGCCACTATAAGCAAGTCTATAATATCCGAGAATTTTACATGTATTTGAACTGGGACTTGAAGATTAGTTCATTGTATGCGAGTTTTCATTACAATGCGAGTTCATTATAGGTGGAGTACACTGTAGTTACAACTGATTCTGTCAAAAACATACTTCAAACTGACGAATTATCGTAATGTGCCTACAATTATATTTACGATTTTTTTACCAGATTTTTAAGTCGGTTATCTAGAGCTCAAACAAAATTAAACTTTTTTCTTATATTACCATCCTGTATTGTACGAAAAGTCCAAATATTCGCTGAAAGCTTTAGGTACATCAAAATACTTTCCTCAGGAATACATTTTTGAATTTATGTAGCAATTAAAATACTTACTATTTAAAATTGCACACCGTGTTTACGTATATTCGAATTTGAATAATACCAACCTACTTACTCAAAATAGATATAAAATAAATTAAAACATAATATTTGTCTCAGATGAACAGTGCTTCCATTTGAGCAAAATCAGACAAAATTATTTTTTTTAATTGGTCCACCCTGTATCTGGGGGAACAAAAGTGCCTTTGTTTATATCGACGGTACAAGTCTTATCTGTATAAAGTATGACTTATAGCATCGTCTTGGTGTTTAAGCAACAAAAACTATAAATTAATTTTGCTGCACTAATACAGTTTAGTCGGTTTCGAGCCAGGTTAAAGCGCAATCTATATGCAAAATTTCATTTCTTTTGATCAAGTAGTTTTTAGTTTTCGCGACTACAGCAGACAGACGCACCGACGGAAATGAAAAATCATGTTTTTCGTGATCTCCAAAACGCGGAGACCTGAAAAAATCACAGAATACAATACTTTCTGTAGCCAAGCAAGTAAAAAGACATTATTTATTATATTAACGCTTTTCCCAAAAAATTTATTTATATGAAAGTAATAACTTGGTCATTAGATATATTTTTTCTAGCCTGGCACCAGACGTGTATTCGTCTGCGAACTTTGGATAGTCGGTATGTTTATCGAATTGTATCAGAGATGTAACGAACCTCCGCTTTTGCGGAAGTTCTGGAGTATTTTAGACTTTTTTCCTCTTCTGCTGCTTTTTTTACAACGGAAAGTTAACAGAACTTTTTTAAATTTTAGTGCGCAGTATTGTTTAGTGAAGCAGGCTTAAGATAATATGATAAGAAACGAACTAGACTACGTGGCGAAAAAGCTAAACTTCTGTTTAAGAAATACACCTTGCCTCAATTTAAAGATAAAGGTCATTATTGCGTATAAGATTTTTTTTCTATTTTTTACAGTCACTTAAATTTCCGTTTCTGCTTCTGTTATATAATATTTTTAATACCCGTTTCTGCTTTCGTTACAACACTTCTGTTCCATCAGTAGTAGTAGTATATATTGAAAACTGTATTTAACGCCAAATATTTAGGCTAACTATACAGTAGAGATGTTTTAAGATTAAAATTTTTGAATAGATTGTTAAATTTGTTACACGGAGTTTTTTTGAAAGCGAAATTGTATTGTTTACAAAATGCAAGATCACATGAGATGTGTAAACGTCACTTTCCTTTTTCTTGTTTACAATAGCGTTCTTTCTAAAAAATGGTTTCGCTTTGCATATGGATATTTTTGTATCGATATAGTTGCGATTCAACACACGATTCAAAACAGTTGTGATGCAAACGTGAAACTGTCGCATGTACTGTACATTTACTGAATCCGTGAAATTAAAAAAAAAACTTTCAAAATAACGAAGATATAACGGTTTAAATTGTCCTAGACATTTTTTTGTCAATTTATTGTACCATTGACACGAGCGAGAAAGTGACGTCAGTCGTAAGGCGATTAGGGCGACTCTTTGAACACATTTTAAACCAGATTTAAATGGATTAAAATATTTTGCTTTCGCGAATTATAATATTTTAGCGTATATTTTTGTGTGATTACTAATTTCAGTATTTTGAATTCGAACTTCTCCATTAAACCTAGTTGGATAAGTGCTCATTTAAATAGAGCGAAAATATTGGCTAAGTGGCTATGTTAGTAGAATAAATTAGACCTGATTCTAGGCGTAAAAGAGAAATACAATTTTCTTAGCCTCGCTCCACACAAGTATTCGTAAAGGAATATTCGGTTTCGGGATATTTACTGCATATTATCAGAGACTATAATGAATATAGACAGACACTCGAATACACCGAAAACCCGGTCTCCCTTGAGACATTTGGTGGGTTTACTGATATATGGTTCAAAAGTTTGTTTGTCCACCATTTTGTAGATACATAGTATACATATTTATATAATGGTAGACAAACAAATTTTTAAACCATAAAGCAGTAAACCCACCAAATGTCTCGAGGGAGACCCGCTTTTCGTTGCACGGCAGTGTTCGTCTAGGTATTATTTAGTCTATGATATTATGTATACCGAGGTTTAAAAGAAACGGCATTTTTATAGAATGCATTTTCTTTTCCCGTAGTAACATATGCTCTTAGCCAACAATTTTTGCTCATGATTTTGCGCTGATTTGATTTGTAAAATTTACTTTAAAAGTATTTTTTTAATAATTTTAAAATCATTTGTTTTAGGCCCAGGAAAGAAAAAATCATTAGAAGAGACTTTAAGCAGTATTGGTACTAGAATTACGACAACCAAAACATCAGAGCCAGCAATCGAGATTGCAGCTCCTCCTCAACCATTTTCTCAAGCTCAGCCTACGCCTTCAGTAATTACAAGAATGCTACAGGTATTTTAAATAACCCTAATATCTCGTGGTTGTTTGTTAAACCGTAGTTGACCACTGCACATTAAAGATATTCAAAAAGAACAATGTCAGGAAATATTTGATTTTCTTACAACAAGATAATATAGGTATTCTGGTATTATAGCCTTTATCGATATATCTAAGAATTAAGCAAATATAAAAAAGTCAACAAAAACACTTGATCGCTTTTGTTTATTTAAGTAATACAATATAGAGCGGCTAAACATTTTAATATCTGTGGACATTCACGTGAAAAGTAACTACTTTGTCGATTTTAATTATCGAGATATTTGCATTTTTGTGTGAGATGATCAAAGATGGGAAATAAATATTTACAAAGAATAATTAAATACCAAGTTGCTCTTATGTATCCACTTAACTGCCTAATCTCCTAACTTTAAAGTAGCACATGCATTTTTCATATTCGAAGATATTTTAAACTTGTTTCAAAATCACAATAAAATTATAAATTACATGTAAACATCATTTTTTAATCATTTCTATTTAAACATTGTCTTTAATCAATAATTGGAAAAGATAAAAGTTCTCAAAAAGCGAATTTTTGGATCTACTAATTTCAAAAAAAAACTCAAATAGGTTCCACAAATGTTGGGATTAATCCTCGATTAATATTTTAATACTTTGTTAGGATTTACCTAAGTTTTAGACGCGCAAAATTACTTAAAAGTGGTTCTTGTTTTGACTAGTTTTAACTTAAAATAAGCTATTTCTTGTTATTCCATCATATATTTTTAATATGAACACGGTAGAGATATAAAAAGAATGAGATGAACATACGAAAGATAACTAATTTTCAGTCAAAACATTAACAATTACTGTCTGTGCGTCTGAAACATGTGATAAAACATTAATAATATTGACGAACCTTTTCAGGACAAACGTTTTAAAATAGTTAACAAACTGGGGCATTTTCACGTGGATGAGTACATTTTGCGCATTTTCATGAAATCACATGTTGCTGAAATTCGGCTTTTAAAAGTGTAGTTCGTATAAGCCTATTCACGTGTTTCTTGGTGTAATAAAAATAAAACTATATTCCGCTGACGGCCACTATACTTAATTCTTAAAATTGAAGATATTTAATGAACTATACCTTTGGTTAAGTTTACATTCTCAAAACTTTAAAACGATAAAACAAACAAGATAGGCTCGCCGTTTTAGCCGAGAAGACCAACGAGAAGCGACAATATCCGCAAATCCTTTGTTCTTTCGTGTTCACGAATATTTACGAATATTTAACGATAATCAGGTCCGGTACACTGAGGAAAATGCTGCGACCGCGTAAAAATTGCTTGTACACTGAGAAACTAAATTATATTTTATACGAAATTGTAAGAAATTAATCTGATTTAAAGTTTAATGTATATTCCTTGCACACTTTGATCTAAATGTTATTATACAGGGTGCTGATATAGTCTGAAATAATGAAAATATCTGGATAACGATTCACTTTCGGATAAAATGCTCAAACCTCTAAATTGCATCGTTTTTTTCTGGCGCTCTTTTAGTAAATGGGTCTTTTCATATTGATTTCACAAATATTAGACTGTGTATAATTTTTTGTCTCGGATTTTAAACATTTTTACGTTTAGGGCATATAGAAGATATTTTGCGCCTGTCGATCTGTCAGTCGGTCTATCTGTAGACAAATCCTTGGAACGCGCTCAGCTCAAGAACTGTTGGATCGATTTTAATAAAATTTGGTAGAAAGATTAGTACCTACTGCCGAGTAAATGGTCCTGTTTTAAAATTAATAATTTTTTCTTTCCAATTGAATTCTAAACTTATAAAAATTTTAAAGAAACAGAATAAATTAAAGTACTACCTAAAATAGGTACTACCTGGGTCTAAATCGGAAAGAAATCATAAGCAGGTACCAGTATAACTTATTTTTATACCTAAAAAACCATAATTTGTAATAAACAAGAAGGACGAAGGCACTATAATAATAAAAATATGCATGGGGAGAAAATTTCAATAATAATATTTAATAATAGAATAAACCCCTTATTTTTTTTGTTTACACCTTTCTGAATATTTCAGCTACTTTTTTATAACAATTTAAATTATAGTCAGCTATAGCAAAGCCTAAGATTTTACAAAATATTAAATATAATGATTTTTTCATCCCTACTGAATCCCAAACTTATACACATTTTAAAGAAAAACAACAAACTGAAATTAAATATTTAATGTAATTGCCTAAAATAGGTACTACCGGGGTGTAAATAAAATACAATTGTACCTTATTTTTATACCTAAACAACCATAATCTGTAGTGAACAAAAGAAGACAGTATAATAAGAAAAATATCCGTTAGGAAACATCCCAATAATATTTAACAATAGAAAATAACAAACTTAAGTAAATAAGCTATAATAAACAATTACTTAGGGATAATTAAATGCATATTGTGTTTACTAGAGACTAGAGACACAAGAATGCTTAACTAAGTAAGCTAGCGATCCATCAGTAAAGGGACCAGATCTTGTTGCTGCCAAAACTCATCTCTTTAATTTTTAGTACTGTTTCAAATTTTTAATTTCAACTATAATACACTTTAATGCGGGACGGAATCCGGCCAACCAGGACATTTTTGGGACGTTGTAAATGCGGGAAGGCTTGTCTGAAAACTGACCGTTCCGCAAAATCTGGAACGAATGGTCACGTTACCCATCACCCAAACTTGTAATTTTTTAATTTAATATGATTAGATTTTTAAAACAAGTTTGGGTAAAATGATGTTTAAAAAAAATTAGAACGATATGGATTTTAAAGTAGGTTGTCTGAAAGTCTAATTAATTAACCCTAAGTTTGCATTTTTCTGTGAGGTATGATTCGTTGTATGTCCAAAACGCTACATTTAAATTTTAAAAAAGACATTGGACCTAAATCCTATAGGTATCAAAAATTAGTTAAAATAAAATTTAAAACAATCTTGTAAACAGCTACGCTTTACCCTGGGGTCTAGTCTAAACCCAGCGTTTTCGGTCCCATAAAATGGAAATGTATTTTATCAATATGTTCCTTTTTTTGTCATTATCAATGGACATAAATCTGGTGTCAGTGTTGTTTAGATAGTATAATGAGTGTTAAAAATTCTAGTACTTAAGCATTCTAGAGAAGGAAAAATTGTTCCTGCTTTAGACTAGAAAAAGTGAGTTTGTCCTTTTAAATGCTAAAATGTTAGAAAAAATAACATTGGGCCTGGTAATTTTAATTTAAAATCTGTTTTTGGCCCTAGAAATAATTCTGTTTTATACAAAAAACGCAAACTTAGGATATGAAGCTATGCCTATATTTTAACAATTACTTAAGAGCAACTATTTCAGAAAGCTTATTTAACTATAAAATATATTCCTCACAGGATTTTTTAAAATATTTTTTGTGTCAGACAGTTGTACCCGAGATAAGATTGTACCAAAAAGTGCCTTTTTGGGGGAAAGTAATTTGGTACATGTTATAATAAAAAAATGCAAATTTGCTTAATGGAAATATAGTAAACATTTACCTTACTTCTTTAGAAAAGCTTCTGCAACTACAAAAGACATAGATATAGCACAATTTTCTTAACCATGTTTTTCCCAGATAATTGTAGTGAAAATGAACTTTCTGGGGGCTAAAATAATCTCATTTACCAAGAAAATTACAAACTTGGATCATGGGGCTATGGTAAACAATTACTGTAAGTCCTGCTTTTATATATTTTAAGAAAAAAAAATAAGAAATTTAACATTTCAAAATACATAAACACTATTGATATTGAAAAGGTGTATATGTACTTACGGTTCAAGATCCTTGGGGAATGTAAACATACTTATTTTTTGTCCTCCTTGGGTACTGCATCCGCGAAAGGCACAACAATTTCCAGGCATATTTTTGCACGACACAAGATAGAAAACTAAACAGTTAAAAACTTTAATAGCACAGACAACAGCACTGTTAACATAAGTTAGACATCGACTCCCGGACTACCCGATCCGGTCGAAGCTTTGCCAGTAATCAGGTTTTACCCCCACTACTTTTTTTTTGGCGGGAAGCCGATTGTCGCTTCTCGTTGATCGGTCTTCTCGGGTTTTAGTTTCCACGTTACACATACCATCACATATATACAGGGCGTTATGAAACTCACACATATATTAAAATCGGTAAATCCTGGTATGAATTCAGATTGAAAAAAAAAATTCATAAATGGCGCTCCGCAGTAAATACGGTAGTAATCGCGCCTTAAATTTTCTCTAACCAACGGTACCCGCCACTGGCAAGAAACACATGATACCGCCTAAAATGCCTAATGCCTAAAATAATCCACGGTTAATTTTTTACTATCAGCATTGAAAAACTGAAAACTAAAAAGTTATTTATTTATTAAACAACACAGCTTATATGGTACGCCAATAAACACATTTGACATTCGTGACAAAGTATAGGCAAAATAAAAAAAACTTACTAATTCTTGTTGCATAAGAGAAGGGAGAGAAGAGGGGTTGCTTATGTCGAAATAATAGTCGCTTTCGGCAATTCAATCTTTTTTATCGTTTTGCTCGGAATTTTTGAGAGGCACATGGCTTATTGTTGCAAACAGTTCGGCACGTCAAAAAATTCGAGCAAAACGATGAAAAAGGTTTAATTGCCGAATGCCCCTAATATAGAATTCCGGTTTGAAAATCGGCATTAAAACGAAAAAAAAAAGCGACGAGGACAGGGACACAAAAGCAAGAGCGAGATAACATGTATAGTTGCAAATCGCGAATATTGTTCTACGTCAAAGAAAATCGAACAGATTTGTTTTAAATTCTACATAATTGTTAAGGTTCGTCAGATTTACATTTTAATGTGAAATTGACCAATTTTGCAATTCGCATGTATATGAACCAAAAATTCCGGCGATTAGGGTTAGAATATGTTATAGTTTGAAATACTTTTACCGCTGTCTTGTCTTTGTTTATTTAAACGTGCTTTAATGTTCAGGCTACAATTTCCCTGTGGGTATTTTGGGTTGCATATTGTAAATATAAATGTTTTCAACATATGGTTGTTATTATTTTGCTCATTAAAAAAAGTTTGTGTGCTTTGATTATAGTGTTTCTAAAATTTACCTTAACGTCAAACTCGGTTAAATTTAACACTAAAAATGCTTACGTGTTACATCATGTTTGTGGGTGCAAGAAAACGATTTGGATACTGTAGATACACCTCGGCTTTAGAAAAACTCGTTTGGGGGACATTTTCAAAAAAATCTAACAAATTGTTGTAATTTTCTTGACATATATATATATATATATATATATATATATATATATATATATATATATATATATATATATATATATATATATATATATATATATATATACAGTGTGTCCGCGGGTGGAGTCCCCAAGAGGGAAAAAAATCTTTATTGTTCATTTTACGGCCAAAAGTGATTCTTTATAGAAAGTTCTGCTTGTCGAGAAAATGAATTAACGATAAAAAATTTTTAGATCAGATGTACATGGTGTTAAATTAGGAAAACATGAAAATGCTTCAAGAGAGAAGTACAATTATTTATTACTTTTAACAAAAAATTTATAAAGCTAAGTTGTTTATAAACTGACTTAGACTAAATATAAATTTCGAAATAAAAATTCGAATATTTAAAAATGAATACTGGTTTTTATGTAAAAATTTGCATGTTACAAAAAAATCAATATAGCCGATTTTGTATACGTTCATATTACGTCAACATCTTATTTACATCTGCCAGTATTCTGATTTCGTGAATTTCGAAAATGATAACCAAAGAAGAACGTATTTATTTAATACAATGTTACGGTATTGGAAATGTGTCTTATCAACACGCTATAGATGTATAATACGCTCTTCTTTGGTTAACATTTTCGAAAATGCCTTCATATATACAGGGTGTTATGAAATTCACTCCATATATTGAAACTGGTAAATCCTGATATGAATTCAGATTGAATAAAAATAGTCATAATATCGGCCCTGAAAAAAATTTTCTTAAGTAACAGCTCACCACTGGCAATAAACACATGGCCATATAAAAACAGCGGAAAACGTCAGTTACAGAAGAAATCTTTTGTTTTGACATTAGTAGTCACTGACTGACGTTGCCAATTTTCTCTAGAATATTCCTATGTAATAGATTTGAAAAAATAATAGATTTGTTATCT
Source organism: Philopedon plagiatum (assembly GCA_963971165.1). NCBI lineage: Eukaryota > Metazoa > Arthropoda > Insecta > Coleoptera > Curculionidae > Philopedon > Philopedon plagiatum. The sequence goes on along the minus strand of OZ020191.1, from coordinate 54,729,334 downwards.
TTAAAGTAAGAAGTCATACTAAATCTTTTAAAACATTCAATTTCAAAACGTTAAAATACAACAAAACAAAAAATTCAGAGAACAGCTGTTCAAAACAAGAGTAAAATTTTGTTCAACTAGGCCGACCAGAAATTTTTGGAAGAAAAAGAGTACCTATACAAAAATGTTGGTCCCAACTTAGCTTTAAACAAAAAACTCCCAACACTTAAGAATGTACTTTTTTTTATTTGCCTATTTTAAATCATATTTAACAGAAGATTTGGCATTTATTAACAGGTTTATTTACCTTTATCGCCCTTAATTCGGTGGTTTTATGGCAAAACGTGCTATGTCGATATTTTGGCCAAATCGCGTTTTTTGTATTACATATTATAGGTATGGCAATAAGATCTATGTTCTCTAAAAATCATATGGCCCGATTTGCCTGAAATATAATTCTATTTTAAATTGTCAAGATGAGCTAAGTTTGTTTCTATTACATAATTTTATGGCAGAATGCTTCTTTTTGCTCGCCTGTAAAATTTTAATTTTCTCACATATCACCTTTTGCCATAAAACCACCGAATTTTTAAGCGAAATTCGTCACAACTAAATTAATAATAAACTTTACCTTCATACCATATACCATCTTCCAGTAAATAGCCAACACTATAAACACATACCTACCACATTATAATTTCAAAATGTTAAAATAGTACTGCCTATGACACAAATTTAATAAAACTCTCAAGAGAAAAGCTGTTTAAACCAAAATAAATACCCCAACTTCAACTAAATTTAAAATGCACCTCACTAAGCGACGAAACGATATTTTGTTAATATTAAACGGCTTTAACTTTTGTTAATATTTAACGGCATTAACTTTTTCTTTCACAAATTAAGAAATAAATGGCAAACAAAAATAATGTAAACCGTATTATAGACAGCTGACGATGACGCATGAGCTCGGTTCAGCCAATCGGAATCACTCTAGCGGGCGGAAAGGGGGCAACAACCCTTGAGCGTGGGTTCGGCAACCAAGCTTCGCAACCGTGAGATATTCCAGGGACGGCTCTAACCTAGTTGGAAGTAAATCCATTTGAAAATAAAATACAAATATATTTATTTACCCACATTGTGTTATTTGAAAATGCGATATACGAAAATACTTCGGTTACAGTGATATACCATACAGAGTGTCTGAAAAGTCTTGGCAAGGACAAATATCTTTACTATTAATAAAGATAGAGACACCAAATTTTAGTTGTACCTTATTGGTTAATAAATCTACTTTTTTATGTAATTTGACTTTTACCACCCCCTTGGGGGTTACGCTAGGGAGTTGACGTCAAAAATTTTAAATGAAACCCTATGCCGTGTGGTACCTCATTTTAAAGGTCTTTTCGAGAATGGCAGATGTTACTTCTTGGCAGAGCTCCAAAATGGGCTTTATTACTGGCAAGAAGTTCATGGTGGTCATTCTAAACAACTTTTAACGTAATAAGTAAGGCAGGCACTGCTGGTCCGTTACCAGACGCGTCGATACCGAAAATAAGTACGTACGTATTCCGGTATTTGACAGAAATAATTTAATTCATGGGCGTTGCCGTAATTGTGTGAAATAAAAAAAAACGGTTGAGTGCGAGTTCGACTCGCGCTTAGAGGGTTCCGTGCCACACACAGTATTGTGAATTTCTCACAGGATGCAAAAGTCTCAATAACTATGGTAAACTTGAATAAATATCAGGAGGCGGCAATGCCGGAAATACGTCAGTGCGCATAGGTTATATAACTTATTATAAAGGCTGGCACGGTTGGTCTGTTCCCAGAGGCGTCAGTGCCGAAAATAAATAAGTACGTACGTATACGGTATTTGACAAAAATAATTTTATTCATGAACGTTGCTGTGATTGTGTAAAATAAAAAAACGGTCGAGTCCGAGTTCGACTCGCGCATATAGGGTTCCGTAGCACCGTAAGATTGTGTTTATATATTTTTAATAAATTTGTTGATGTTTCATCCCATATTCTTGTTGTGGGGTGTCACAATGTCACATAGTTAAGAATGTTCACAAGAGTAAGACGTCATAATATCGAAGAAATATGTTAAATACGTAGTTGTAGTTTTACTATTGGAGATATATTCTTCAAATTGGGTAGGTTTGAATGTAGACACCAGAGTACATCGCCTGAAATTTCGTGCGCATGTCTAGCCCTCTTGGTTTGCGCGTGGTACGCATTTTGGTCTACTGCGCAGATGTCAGAAAACGAAAAATAAAAAAACGACAAATGAAGAAGTCCAAAAAGTTGGAAAAAAGTTAGAAAAGTGCCCCACAAAACAAAAAATAAATGTGCGAGCAGACTGGTACTGTATGGCACAAGAGGTCGACTGACGGTCGACTTATGCCTCGCCCGATTATACGATTTACGGTTTATAATTTTTATAGGCTTGCCATTTAAAAATGAATTAAAATTCGGGGCTTGCGGTAAAATGTTTCTTCTTTGAAGACTTTTAAAAGAAGGGACCACACGGCATAGGTTTGCATTCAAAATTTTTGACCTCAACTCCCTAGCGTCACCCCCCAAGAGTGTTGAAAAAGTCAAATTACCTGAAAAAAGTAGATTTATTAACCAATAAGACACAACTACAATTTGGTGTCTTTATCTTTAATAATAACAAAGATATTTACCCATACTAATACTTTTTAGACACCCTGTATGTTATATTACTTTTACCGAAGTATTTTCGTATTTCGCGTTTTCAAATTACACAGAGTGAGTAAATAAATATTTGTATTTTATTTTCAAATCGGATCCCAATTTTATTTCCAAGTAGGTTAGAGCCATCCCTGGACTCCGTTTCCAAACCTTTAATGATATCAATACTGTTTTCTTGTTTAACTTGAGAAGAAAGTTTTAAGTAATTAGTGTAGTGTGTTCAACAAAGTATTTTGTTTAAGCTGATAATTTTTAATTTTGCTCATTAACAATAAAATATACGTTTGTACTTTGATCCCAGTGTTTATTAAAATTATCCTAACAAATATCCTTCAACTGGTTCTGGACAATACGCTACGGACGCACGCTTGTTTGGAAGCAAGTACTGGAAGACATTTTCAACATACCTATTCTCTACTATGCAAGAAACTAAACCCCCTACTACGGACCTGTTCCCTTGGCCTTGGATGTTTTGTCGTCATGCGAGCCACGCACCCATGAGGTGCTGCCAAAATGGCCCGCAGACGAACTACGCCAAAAGAGGGTCAAAGGGACAGAAGATGTCAGTAAAAGCGAGAGAAAGGGAGAAGAAGAAAAACTTCTTCCAGACAAGAACGCGGAATTAAGAAGTAGTAAAAGTGTCGTGTTTTAAAATATTAGGAACGTTATTATTATTTAGCTCACGTGTAAGCTTAAGAAGGTGCTACAGTTTAAGCTTAATCATGTAGAACTCATAACTTTGGTCTAATCCTGAAATAAAAGTGAAAAAGTGAATGTGCGCGCTTTATTTCAAGACAACGACGTTACAACTATAAAATAGTTTGTGCTCTGATTATAGCGTTTCTTAAATTAGCCTAATACGGTTGGAAATTAAATAAAACACTATAATATTTACATATTATGGTAACATTTGCGGGTGCAAAACTCATTTATGGGGATCTTTTCAAAAAAAATCGGCAAGTTTAAGATAATTTCTTCTTAACTGAAGGACGAATAACAACTTTCTGAACATGCTGCGTGAAACAGAATAATGTGTTGTTTTTACAAATGCTGTAATGGAAGAATTTTGCTTATACTTTTAAAATACTATGTAGTTGAGCTCAATTAGTATTGTTCGTTTGGATTTTTAACTTTTTCTTAGCAGAAAGTTTATTTAAGGTAGTAGGAATAACGCTTATCTTATTTATAACCTAATATAAGGTGTCATAAATATTAATTAAAACTGAGGCTACTACAAAAAGGATTGATTTCGCAGTGCCTTTTTACTATTTTTTATTTGTTTTTTTCTGAAAAAAAGGTTTTTTTTTCTGAGGAAAAGGTTTTTTTCTTTGTCTTAAATTACGCTTAAAAACAGAAAATAAATGGTTCTTAAAGATTTATAATAATGTCTGGCAACGTTAGAACAAATTCAATTGATTTACGTTTTTCCCGCGTAATGTTCTGTCAAGCGCTATGACGGACCATGTGCTCGCTATCCAGGTGCGGCGAATATAGACTGGTTTTAGGGTATTTTTGAAAATTTTTAAAATGTTCGATTTAAGTAAAAAAAAAGTATTGGGTATGTCTGTAGACTACCCCAGGAGTCAATCATTCCAATATATGCAGTGAATTTAATAACACCCTATATATATATATATATATATATATATATATATATATATATATATATATATATTGTGGCCAGTAAAGTCCGAGTGATATGGGATTTTTTTTATATTAATAGCCCTATTCGAAATTTGACTTGGGCATCAATTTCTGCTTCGATCGAGGTGAAAATTAACCAAAAAATAGTAGTCACGTGATACGTATTATCTGCCAAATTTAAATTTTTTCCAAAAAAAATTCTAAAGTGGGGTTATTTCTCAAAATATCGAAAAAAGTTATGATAAAAAGTTTTTCTAAATGCAAATTGTAGCTCATATACCAAAATTTCAGCTGCATAAGATAATTTTCTTTTTTTGCTCATTTTTGTAAATTACACCACTGTTGCAAAATAAGACTCAACGCAACCTACATAAAACTTCTTAGTTTTGACAGTGCTTTATCCCAGACACATTTTCTTTAAAGTAGCGCCATATTAAATGTGTTTTCTACAAGATCCAAATAGTGCTATTAAAATTTGGTCACATGTGATGCAAAGTTTATTTGATTTTGACCCTGTATAAGGTAACTTCATAAAATAACTATTTTTGAAAACGTAGTTTGTGTCTAAAAGTAATACACATTATAATTAAGACAAACAAGTAGACAGTGTCATCAGTAACGTCTGCATTAAGTAGAAAATAAATTTTCGTTTTTTTTTACTTAATGCAGACGGTACTGGTGACACTGTACTTGTTTGTCTTAATTATAATGTGTATTATTTTTAGACACAAACTACGTTTTCAAAAATAGTTATTCTTTGAAGTTACCTTATACAGGGTCAAAAACAAATAAACTTTGCATCACATGTTGCCACGCTCGTTTCCGCACAGAAGAATTATTTTACTTCTACGTACCCTTCATAATTAAAAATTCAAACTTCGTTAAAAATAAAAAAAATATTGAGAAGTTCCAGAATGAACTCACGTAAAGAGTTGCGTTGAATGCGAGAGGCTTGCGCATGCGTACCAAAGAATTCCCTAGCTCCAATGCCGGAGAGAGGGTTGAGTTTATGAGGGCGCCACTGTTTTTAAAGCCGGGCTAAAAACAGAAACCCTCCTAGATGGTGTTAGGACCTCGCTTTCAGCTCACTCACTCACATAAAGCTACCATATTATCCATCAAAACAGAAACTGCGCTGTCTGGTGAGGCAAATAAAACACCAATTTAAAACAAATTTACAAATATATTTACAAACTTTTAAGAAAAGAAATTGTTGGTCGTGTGACCACTTTGGCGTTTACCATTTTTTTTAAATGCAAAACTTAAACCCTGAGGGGAAATTATAGGAAAGATATAAAGACTCGAATCGATTCGACCTTAGGCGCTAACAATAGTTATTACGAATATATACATTATATATATATATATATATATATATATATATATATATATATATATATATATATATATATACAGGGTGATTCACGGTCGATGGTAGGTTAGACGTTTATGGAGAACGGAACGCGGGATTTTTTTGAAAATTTGGCAACGTGGGTAATTAGCTATGCTCTGTCCATCTAAAATATTTTCAGCATTGCGACGTTGCCGCTTCTATCAAAAAGTCCTAGCAACTTTATTTTTTTAAATGGAACACCCCATATATTAATAAATTTTTAGAATCGCTCTTTTATTACAATACTTTTTTGTTAATATTACCCTATACCTATCTCTATCGGTTTTCGAGATAAAAATTAGTTTGTGTTAAATATGGTCCAAAACATGGCCCTAATTACACGTAAGTAAATTAGTGCTCTCAATTCATGGAAAGTTGATATTTTGGCGGTAGTTTAGACAGACCCGATGTATTTATTTTTCACCATGAAATCGACTCCATATCATACAGGGCGTGCTAAGATTACTATTATTTCCGTTGTTCATAAAAGGGGTCAAATGTTCGTTTTTTTAAATGAAACCCCCTGTATATTAATCAATAAATTGAAAGACGAAGAAAAACGCTTTAAGATGGTACATCATATTCCTATACCTAAATCATCAAGTTTTCTTAATAAAAGCGCTTTTTTGTGAAAAAAAAAATAAAGACTTTAATTTTAAATAACCATGGATATCAAACATCAAAATATCAAACTTACGACATTTTGACGACTGTGTTTAAAAAAATCTCCCAAAATGAACGCAGATAATCATTATTCAAACGAAGTTCTTATGAAATTATTTATTTTACACGGACAATGTGATCAAATCATTGCCAGAACTTGCAGAAAATTTAACCAAATGTATCCTGAATTGACACAAATGAACGAAAGGAAGTTTGTAAGATTACAAAATAATTTCATTAACGATGGCTCAAATTTAAAAGCGCCTCTAACATTACCAAAACCTGTTACTTCAAATGAAGATAATATTGTCAACGTTTTGGCATATTTTTATGCATATCCAGAGGCTTCCATTCGTAGTGCAGAAAAAGATTTGGGTGTATCATATGCTTCAATACAACGAATTTTGGGAAATCACGAAATGCATCCGTTTAAATTTACTAAAGTGCAAGCCCTCAAAGCAGAAGACTTTGAACGTAGAGTGCATTTTTGCGAAACCCTTTTAATACGTATACAAGAGGATCCGGAGTTTTTGTCAAAAATCATTTGGAGCGACGAAGCAAAATTTACAAGGGATGGGATTTTTAATAGAAGAAATAAGCATTTTTGGGCTGATCATAATCCTCACGTGACAAAAGAAATGGGATTTCAAGAAAAATTTGACCTAAATGTTTTTTGTATTTTAAAAAAGCACAAAATTAGCTTTTTTATTTATGATGCCACTTTAAATGCTGAGAGATATCTCGAAATACTAAGGACGACTGTTACCGATTTCGTCGAAAATTTATCTTTAGAGGATTATAGGAATTCGTGGTTTCAACTGGACGGAGCGCCAGCTCATTGCACCCAGGAAGTTTCCAGGGTACTTTATGAAATATTTGACGATCGTTGGTTTAGGCGCTTAGGGCCGTGGGATTGGCCACCGAGATCCCCCGATCTCACGCCGCTTGACTTTTATTTATGGGGTGTTTTAAAAGAAAGAGTGTACAGTACTCCAGTGCCTACCAAAGAAGAACTGCGACGGCGAATAGTTCGGTGTATTGAAGATCTGGATCCCCATGAAATTGAAAAAGCAACTACGAGTCGCGTACAAAAGCACATACTAAAATGTTTAGAATGTAATGGACAACATTTCCAGCATTTATTGTAAAAATTTCTTATTTTGTTTACAGTTTTGTTTTTTGAACCTTCCTAATTTTGTTATTTAATTTATTTTCACATGTTAATGAAATTATTTTGTAATCTTACAAACTTCCTTTCGTTCATTTGTGTCAATTCAGGATACATTTGGTTAAATTTTCTGCAAGTTCTGGCAATGATTTGATCACATTGTCCGTGTAAAATAAATAATTTCATAAGAACTTCGTTTGAATAATGATTATCTGCGTTCATTTTGGGAGATTTTTTTAAACACAGTCGTCAAAATGTCGTAAGTTTGATATTTTGATGTTTGATATCCATGGTTATTTAAAATTAAAGTCTTTATTTTTTTTTTCACAAAAAAGCGCTTTTATTAAGAAAACTTGATGATTTAGGTATAGGAATATGATGTACCATCTTAAAGCGTTTTTCTTCGTCTTTCAATTTATTGATTAATATACAGGGGGTTTCATTTAAAAAAACGAACATTTGACCCCTTTTATGAACAACGGAAATAATAGTAATCTTAGCACGCCCTGTATGATATGGAGTCGATTTCATGGTGAAAAATAAATACATCGGGTCTGTCTAAACTACCGCCAAAATATCAACTTTCCATGAATTGAGAGCACTAATTTACTTACGTGTAATTAGGGCCATGTTTTGGACCATATTTAACACAAACTAATTTTTATCTCGAAAACCGATAGAGATAGGTATAGGGTAATATTAACAAAAAAGTATTGTAATAAAAGAGCGATTCTAAAAATTTATTAATATATGGGGTGTTCCATTTAAAAAAATAAAGTTGCTAGGACTTTTTGATAGAAGCGGCAACGTCGCAATGCTGAAAATATTTTAGATGGACAGAGCATAGCTAATTACCCACGTTGCCAAATTTTCAAAAAAATCCCGCGTTCCGTTCTCCATAAACGTCTAACCTACCATCGACCGTGAATCACCCTGTATATATATATATATATACAGGGTGTCTGGAAAAGGTCTGTACAAAATACTACTACGTATTCGTGAGACTAAAATAAGACGATTTAACCCAACTTACCTATATCCAAAAGTGTTTCGTTAGGGAGATACAGAGCCCCAAAGGGGTACTTAACAATTTACTTTTTTGGCTCTAACTTTTGAACCGACTTGTATAATTTAATGAAATTTTAATATTTTATGTTGGCCATCAAGACTCATAAAACCATACTACAGTAGATGTTTGACATCGTCAGGGAAGTCAGGAACGGACTTGCCACCACACTCTTTGGGCCAAATTTTTTACAGGTATCATTTTACAGAGCTGAAAACTGATTTTTTAAATACTTTGGTAATTCCTCTTTGAAAAAGGTACTCTACATTTGTTTCCATAAAATTAGCCGTTTTCGAAAAAATTAAGTTTTTGTATAACACGTTATTGAAATAATTTTATCAGAATACTACAATAAAATACCAGTCGTTTTTATTTCGTTAACAATGTGTTATTGACAACACTTTTCAAAATTGTCTGACTGATTATACAAGAATTAAGTATTGGAGCATTATTCCTATACTATAGCGAATATGCTGACATGCATCTAATTTATGGACAAGCACTTGGCAATTGTGTGGAGGCAAGAAGAATTTATTCTGGTACATTTCCAAATCGACGTTTACTGCACCGAAGAACTTTTGAAAGGGTGGATCGTAGCTTAAGAGAAACAGGTAAAAAGTCAAGTGAAATAAAAAAATATGCTAAAAATAACGAATCTTTTGCTAATCCATTTTAGGAAGTTTTCTGCCGCGCCGTGGTGGAGAAGGGCCTCCAAGAAGAGCAAGACACTCTCAGTTAGAGGAGGAAATTCTGGATGAGATTGCTGAAAATCCCTCTAATCGTGTAAGAAAGTTGTCAGTTCAAATTCATGCGACAAAGTGGGTTGTTCATGAGACCCTTCGAGAACAACTGCTACATCCATATCACGTCCAAAAGGTACATGCCATGTCTCCCGCTGATTATCCTGCAAGAGCCAATTACGCAAATTGGTTTTCTCAACGATTTAGGCAAAATCCAAATTTTACTAGTATTGTTTTGTTCACGGACGAAGCCGGTTTCATCCGAGACGGTGTAATAAATTGCCATAATTTGCATATCTGGCATGAAGAAAATCCCCATGCAATAGAACAGACAATGCATCAACAAAGATTTATGGTTAACGTGTGGGCGGGGATTATTGGGAATCATCTCATTGAACCGTTCTTTATTGAAGACAGATTAATAGGTGCCATCTATTTGCAATTGTTGCAACAAAACTTAAACGGTTTATTAGAAAATGTGCCCTTAGAAATTAGAAATCAGATGTGGTTTATGCACGACGGTGCACTGCCCCATTTTAGCAATTTAGTTCGTCAGCACTTATCAAATACTTTTGGTGATAGATGGGTAGGTCGAGGTGGGCCTATTGTATGGCCACCGAGGTCGCCCGACATGACTCCTTTAGATTTCTTCTTGTGGGGAAATTTAAAAAGGCTTGTATATTCAACGCCAGTTCACACCAGGGAAAACCTGATAGAAAGAATAACACACCATTGCAACGAAATTCGAGACAATCCTGGAATGTTGTTTCAAGTACAACAAAACATCCGTCGGATAAGAAAATGTATAGAGGTACAGGGCGCCCACTTCGAAAATCTGCTGAAGTAAACAAGAAGAAGGAGAGCTTTCACATTTTAAATATTTTTCTGTTTAAGCGATCTCTGAAATATCAAAAAGATTCAGTTTTAAGTACTTTTTATGATTTAACTTTTACCTGTCAATAACACATTGTTAACGAAATAAAAACGAATGTTGTTTTATTGTAGTATTGTAGTATTAGTTCAATAACGTGTTATACAAAACCTTAATTTTTTCGAAAACGGCTAATTTTATCGAAACAAATGTAGAGTACCTTTTTCAAAGAGGAATGATCAAAGTATTTAAAAAATCAGTTCTGAGCTCTGTAAAATGATACCTGTCAAAAATTTGGCCCAACGAGTGTGGTGGCAAGTCCGTTCCTGACTTCCCTGACGATGTCAAGCTTCTACTGTAGTATGGTTTTATGAGTCTTTATGGCCAACATAAAATATTAAAATTTCATTAAATTATACAAGTCGATTCAAAAGTTAGAACCAAAAAAGTAAATCGTTAAGTACCCCTTTGGAGATCTGTATCTCCCTAACGACACACTTTTGGATATAGGTAAGTTGGGTTAAATCGTCTTATTTTAGTCTCACGAATACGTGGAAGCCTTTTGTACAGACCTTTTCCAGACACCCTGTATATATATATATATTATACTATATATATATATATATATATATATATATATATATATATATATATATATATATATATATATATATATATATATTTAATATATATATAATATATATAATATATATATATATATATATATATATATATATATATATATATATATATATATATATATATATATATATATATATATATATATATATATATATATATATATATATATAATATAATATAATATATATATATATATATATATATATATATATATATATATATATATATATATATATATATATATATATATATATATATATATATATATATCTTCTAGGACCTATAGAAGGATTACGCACTATCTGGACATCTTGTACTATAAAATAATCCATATTAGCCAGAAAACAGATATTGGCTCAAAATAAACTATATTAACGGGAGACCCACAATTAACTTTACAGGCCATAACTTTTTTGTTTTTAACAACACCATCCCTTAAAAACCACCTCAGTTTCAAAATTCACCCCCCTTTTTCATTTTTGGAAAGCACGTGAAATTATAAATTTAATGGTGCATAAAAACCATTTTTTCACGTTATTAAAAACATATATTTGTTTTCGCACGATGATAAAAAATTGTAATTTTTTAAACACTATTAAATTTGTAATTTCACGCGCTATCTAAAAACAAATGAGGGTGACATCGGAAAAAAAAGCTAGGGTGGTTTTATAGGATGATGTTGTTAAGGGGAGATGATTTAAAATCTTTAGTCTACAACTTGTAGACTAAAAATTCTATAATTTTAATTCCATAAAAAAATTTTTAAAATTTGATCTTTAAAAACAAAAATGTTATGGCCTGTAACGTTAATTGTGGGGACACCCATTAAACAATAATTAATATTGCACTAATAAAAAAGTCTATACCGGGTGTTTTTGGACGGTGTACCACCCCCACTATTTTTTTGGTTTTAAAGAAAAATAAATTAAATTCGGTACATAAATATGCATTTTTCGACATATATTCATTTGCTTTCTGTCACTTCCGATTTAACCGGAAATGACCCGAACTTTCTCATTTTAAACAGGACCTTGTATATTTTTACTCATTTTGATAGCAAGTCCCATTCCGAGTACAAGGATTCCTCATTCGTTACTTTTTGGTACCTTGCCTCAAAAATATTTTTATTTTCAATTTACAATGTAGAGTGCTCCGAATGAGTCAAAATGGTTATTATTGAGTGTAGTCGGGGAAAAATAATTTTGATCGTCTTTGGGTTTTTACAGCCTTCCCACACTCATTTAAAATTTGCAAAAGTGATTATTTGACGCTAATTCAATTTTTGTAATGACACAGTTGTGGCGCATTAGCCTAATCGGAGAAATCATTTTATTGCAAATAAATAGATACCACATAAAAGATTTTATTTGAACATTTAAATAAAAAAAATTAAAACGTTCTAGCCAGGCAATTATTATTTAAATTATTTAATGATTTTTTGTTGTTGCACACCTCCTTTTTTGTCTTCGGAAAGTTCGGTAATAGTTTTTTACCTAACAAGTGCGGAAAGTAATACGTTTCCGCACCCGACGGCAGTTGACCGACGGACGCAAAGCGGAGTTCGATCAAGCAGTCAAGCAAATTTAACAAAAATTTAGAGAAAAACAAAATTTTAATCTTACTAAATTGAAGAAAACGTCATTTAAGTAAGAAAACTTGTAAAGAACTATTAAGTTTTGGGGTTAAATGAACATTTTGGTTTTTAAGAAATAGAGAAAAGCAACTTTACCGCACAAGTGCGGAAAAATAAATATTAAAACCCGTTTAAACGCTGCAGTTCTAATTTAAACTGACATGAAAATGACGAAAATATTTATTTGTTCGATACTACGGATACAACGAAAAAGATAAACTTGCCGCTGTCTATTGTAAAAATAGCTGCCTATGCCAAAAAAAACTTGCCGAACAGTAACTTTCCCGCACTGAGGTAAAGTACTACTTTCAACACGAAAAATCGTGCCGAAACGCAGAGCCGTAGCTAGGCTAAATTTGACTGAAGGCAAGCCAGGATTTTGGCGCCCCTATAACAAGACCTAATTGCTTCTTGGCTAACTGTAACTGAAGGCAAGTCAGGATTTTAGCGCCCCTATAACAAGACCTAATTAGCTTATAGACACTTTGTCGCCCCTTGCCACCGGCGCTCCTAGGCAAGGGCCTACTCTGCCTACACCTAGCTACGGCTCTACCGAAAAGTGAAGAAAAACAAATCAATTAAAAAAAATCTATACCAAAATGAGCTTGACATATCCAAAAGGCATGTCAGAAACCGTCAAACTGTTTTCAAGCTACAGCGTTTTAAAAATTTTGCTGCCAAAGGGGCACTTACCGAGACACATTAATAATCGCCCCGAGACATTGACCCAAATAACCATTGACGCAATTTTTACAGCCATTTATCTCATTTTTTTTAAACTTGCGATTACTTTTTCTCGACCCCCTTATAAGAAAAATTTTTAATTTTCAAGAATAGCGTATTAATTCTCATGAAATTACCGTTCAAAATCGGAAAAGCTCGTCTAAATCCATGAAACCGTTTTTAAGCTACAGGGTTTTAAAATGGTGCTGCCAAAAAGTTTACTCAGGAGGCAGTAAACCAGAAAAGAAAAAAAGCAGTCCCGAGATATGTTAAATAAACAATTAATTTTGAAACAAAAAAATGCATACAGCCCAACTGACATCACTTAAAAAGAAACACATCTAGCATAATTACCGCAATTTTAAGTTAATGTTTTTCTCGACCTCGGTATAATGTGAAAATGGTCATCTGAAACAAAAGCTTTGGAGTCATCGAAAATCAACAGAAAAGGAGCTTTCAGAATCTGGAATGCTGGTCGCAATCGGTAAAACCATTTTCAAACTACAGCCTTCTAAAAATTGTGCTGCCAGGAATTTGAAACATTTTGGTTTAGTAGTGTATCTGCTGCCAAAGGGCATCTATCAAAAACTAACAAAAACGTCTAGAAATATTGATATGACCTTACTAACGACCCATACCGAAACGCGGAAAAGAAATTCATCACACACCCAAACTTTTTTATTTTTACATTACCCTGTTTAACATCAAAACTATATTCCTTCTGGAAAATCATTTTCAGTCACATATTCTAGACCAAATGGACATTCGAATGCCAAAACCGAAACAAATTTTTTTAAAAAAGTTACAACACATTGAAAATTGTGCTAAAAATCGCCTGTTCCTATTTTTTGGCGCCCAGCTTATTAAATTATTTTTGAAGTACATTTTAATTTTTTTTAATGAATTCGTAATAACATGCTTTTTCTGATTATGCTAATGCGCTGCCACGGTTTCGTTTAAAAAAGTGAATAAACGTAAAAAAAACAATTTTACAAATTTAAAAAACAAAATGAAGATTATTTTGCCCAGACCCATTTAAAAATAATTATTTTGACTCATTTGGGCATTTTAGATTAGAAATTACAATAATTTTAAGATCAGTTACCAAAAAGTGACAAAAAAAAAATTGAAACCGTCAATCAATGCATATTTATGTAATATACATACATACATACGTATCGATTTTCATTTGTTTAAGTTAGAAAATAAAAAACTTATAGGGGTGGTCCCTTTATGTATCATTTATATCTAAATTCAGTAATTTATTGTTTTTAAAACATGAACACTTGAAAATCTCCAATAATTAATTCTAATTAAATTCGTACTTACGGATAGCTAAGCTTACTAATCGTTTGGTCCTTTGAGACATGCCGGAAAGTAAATTCATCTTTGGGTGTCACGAACACAACACACACCATCAACGTATATATACAAAGCACAAACTAGAAATATTCTTTATATTTTAATTTGCGCAACCAACGTCGTTATTCTGCTTATCAGAAGAGTTTTTGCAAGATTCGCGTCTTTAAACAAGTCCAGTGTTGCCGGGTTACGGGTGCCTCACTTCCGTGCTTATATCGTGGGCCAGATTGGCAATAATTTTATTATAACATACATGTATATATATACAGGGTACCCTGTATATATATATATATATATATATATATATATATATATATATATATATATATATATATATATATATATATATATATATATACAGGGTGACGCGGATCTAAATGTACATACGATATCATAAGATAGAGACCACCTTGGGGGTTCTAAATCACCCACATTTAGTAGTCCAATCTCTAACCTTTACCGAGATACAGGGTGTTTTATAAGTTTTGCCTAAAATTTATTTTTGTAATATTTCTGTAAGCACTTGAAATAAAAAATTCATAATGGGTAAGAATATTTTGTACAATTTGTGGGTTTAAAATGCCATATGCAAAAGTTCTAAAATCCAGGTCCGTACTTAAAATAAAATTAGTTTTTAGTTTTTTTTTAAATTCAACACCCTGTATATCGGATTTTTGAAACTTGTAATTTCTAGTCCAAACAAGCATAAACATATGATTCTATTGACATGGTTTTCAAAGTTGCCGCACTTACCACGAAGTCATAAAAAATAGGCGTTTTTAAGAAATCAATGAGAAAGTACATTTCAAATAAACAAAATCTGCTAAAAAATAGTTGGTAGCCTTAGAAAAGTGTCCATATTGACTAGAAATATTATGCACTACTTGTCGGATTAAAATGACATACGAAAGTGATAGAATCCAGGTCCTCACTTAAATAATAGGCCAATTTGTAATTTTCGAAATTTGACACCCTGTACATCAAATTTTGAAAAGCAAATGCATTTGGAACGAGCATAAAAACTGAAATTATTGACATGATATTCAAAGTTGCCACACTTATTACTTTATCGTAGAAAATAGTACTTTTGAAAATCTACAGTTAGGTAAATTGTTTTATTAACAGTATTAATGGTTAAAAACAATAAGGATTGAATTCAAAAAATTGGGAACAAATATTAATACCTAGAAGTGTGAAGAAGTCAATGGCGGTCATTTTGAAAATCTTCTAAAATAATTTATTTTATTGTTAAATTATGTGTTTTTGAGGAACAGTATGCCTTGTACTACGTATGATTATCTTTGTGTTATTTTAATTAATTGTTGTTGATTTAGGTTTATTTTAAGTTGTTCTAGGTATTAATATTTATTCCCAATTTTTCGAATTCAATCCTTATTGTTTTTAACCATTAATACTGTTAATAAAACAATTTACCTAAATGTAGATTTGCAAAAGTCCTATTTTCTACGATAAAGTAATAAGTGTGGCAACTTCGAACATCATGTCAATAATTTCAGTTTTTATGCTCGTTCCAAATGCATTTTTTTTTTCAAAATTTGATGTACAGGGTGTCAAATTTCGAAAATTACAAATGGGCCTATTATTTAAGTGAGGACCTGGATTCTATCACTTTCGTATGCCATTTTAATCCGACAAGTAGTGCATAATATTTCTAGTCAATATGGACACTTTTCTAAGGCTACCAACTATTTTTTAGCAGATTTTGTTTATTTGAAATGTACTTTCTCATTGATTTCTTAAAAACGCCTATTTTTTATGACTTCGTGGTAAGTGCGGCAACTTTGAAATCCATGTCAATAGAATCATATGTTTATGCTTGTTTGGAGTAGAAATTAAGTTTCAAAAATCCGATATACAGGGTGTTGAATTTAAAAAAAATTAAAAACTAATTTTATTTTAAGTACGGACCTGGATTTTAGAACTTTTGCATATGGCATTTTAAACCCACAAATTGTACAAAATATTCTTACCCATTATGAATTTTTTATTTCAAGTGCTTACAGAAATATTACAAAAATAAATTTTAGGCAAAACTCATAAAACACCCTGTATCTCGGTAAAGGTTAGAGATTGGACTACTAAATGCGGGTGATTTAGAACCCCCAAGGTGGTCTCTATCTTATGGTATCGTATGTTAAATTTAGATCCGCGTCACCCTGTATATATATACCGGGTGTCAACGAGATCACTTTCCGGCTGCCATTTCTGTAGTATTTAATCGAACAAGATGAAACTTGGCAGGAGTCATAGGCTAATAAAAAGTCACTTTTCTAGGTACCTGTCAAATTTCGACGACTTCCGGTTTAGCCGGAAGTGACACCAACTTTAGATTTTCAAATGAGACACCCTGTATATTTCTTGATTTTTGGAATCTAGAGATCATTTTACGTACAACTGTATTATTTTTATTACTTTTTGTGTCAATTTACCATTTTTAAAACAAATTTTTTGTTTTAATCTAGAGTGCCATGACCCACCTTAAATCGTTCTAATAGACGTGTACATCTGCACAAAAATACCTACACAATTTTATCACCTTTCATTTGTCTTACCAGAGCGTTCAAAGTTGACTAAATCACTTTTTTGATAATAACTTTCCAAAATTAAATACAACTATAACACTTTCATAGTATAATTAGATGTAGTCTTTTATTACGAATCCAACGGTGTATCACAACATCAAAATTCTCTTGGATTTTCTAAAGAAAACTGCATTTTATTGCCATAGCCATTTGTTATGGTTTGATCAAACATGTAACTGCACGACGATCAAATATTATATCCAGTTAGCCATGACAAACAATTAAATTATTATAGCTGTTTAAAAAATAACGGAATGAAGCCTCAAAATATTGTTAAATTTGCCATGGAAAACAATTGAATTCAGGATAAATGATAGAATTTTACAAATTTTTAAACAATTATTTTTTCTGGTGTTTAATATTATGTTTCTGGTTTATGGCGAATTGTTTACAGCCACCCATTATTATTATTCAGTTTTGTCATGACTAACTGGATATAATATTTGATCGTCGTGCAGTTGCATGTTTGATCAAACCATATAAAATGGCTATTGCAATGAAATGTAGTTTTCTTTAGAAAATCCAAGAGAATTTTGATGTTGTGATGCACCATTGGATTCGTAATAAAAATCTACATCTAATTATACTATGAAAGTGTTATAGTTGTATTTAATTTTTTTAAGCTATTATCAAAAAAGTGATTTAATCAACTTTGAACGCTCTGGTAAGACAAATGAAAGGTGATAAAATTTTGTAGGTATTTTTGTGCAGATGTAAACGTCTATTAGAACGATTTAAGGTGGGTCATGGCACTCTAGATTAAAATAAAAAATTTGTTTGAAAAATGGTAAATTCACACAAAAAGTAATAAAAATAATACAGTTGTACGTAAAATGATCTCTAGATTCCAAAAATCAAGAAATATACAGGGTGTCTCATTTGAAAATCTAAAGTTGGTGTCACTTCCGGCTAAACCGGAAGTCGTCGAAATTTGACAAGTACCTCGAAAAGTGACTTTTTATTAGCCTATGGCTCCTGCCAAGTTTCATCTTGTTCGATTAAATACTAAATAAATGGCAGCCGGAAAGTGATCTCGTTGACACCCGGTATATATATATATATATATATATATATATATATATATATATATATATATATATATATATATATATATATATATATATATATATATATACATATATATATATATATATATATATATATATATATATATATATATATATATATATATATATATATATATATATATATATATATATATACAGTGACCGGCAAAAAGTTGGACACATATGGGAAAAATTTTTATTATTGGAATATTGAAAAAACTTTTTATGCCGATTGTCTCTGCATGATGGGTAACCTAAAAATTCATTTTGACATTTGTTACGTGATTACTCGTTTGCCGGCAAAATTGAAAAAAATATATATTGTCATGGAAAACTGGTATTAGATGACAAGATATTGAAAAAAGTTATTAGAAAAAAGTGTTTAGATTTTAATTTTATACTGGAGCCAAAATTTAAAAAAAAAATATTTTACATTTTTTGAAAAGAAATGTACAATATTAGTTTCATATTCCCATGAATTTAATAAAAATGTGTTAAATGATCGAAAACCAAGGTAATAACCTATTATCTCAACATTTTTGTTATTACTTAAAAGTTTTATTTGATAAAATTTAAAATTTAGCTTTTTTCCATGTACTTGGGTGTGGCCAGGCCCTGTATCTGGCAACCATTTTGGTAGACACGTTAAAATTTCTTCAAAATTAGAGCAAACGGACTTTCGTAAGCATATTGTTCCAGAAGTAACTATAAATGGTAAATATGGTTGCCAGATACAGGGCCTGGCCACACCCAAGTACATGGAAAAAAGCTAAATTTTAAATTTTATCAAATAAAACTTTTAAGTAATAACAAAAATGTTGAGATAATAGGTTATTACCTTGGTTTTCGATCATTTAACACATTTTTATTAAATTCATGGGAATATGAAACTAATATTGTACATTTTTTTTTCAAAAAATGTAAAATATTTTTTTTAAAATTTTGGCTCCAGACTTTGCCAAGGAGTATAAAATTAAAATCTAAACACTTTTTCTAATAACTTTTTTCAATATCTTGTCACCTAATACCAGTTTTCCATGACAATATATATTTTTTTCAATTTTGCCGGCAAACGAGTAATCACGTAACAAATGTCAAAATGAATTTTTAGGTTACCCATCATGCAGAGACAATCGGCATAAAAAGTTTTTTCAATATTCCAATAATAGAAAATTTTCCCATATGTGTCCAACTTTTTGCCGGTCACTGTATATATATATATATATATATATATATATATATATATATATATATATATATATATATATATATATATATATATATACTTTATAAATTTTTCTTGGGTTTTTTTGGTTCAACAAAATTCAGTAAGTCTACCTCATATTTTTTATTTCAAACGTTTCGGCAACACTTTTGCCTTCATCAGTGTAATTTTTATTCTAAAATAACATTTTGAATTTCAGTCAAACATACATTTTTATAGGTTAATTAGACTGACTTACCATAAAAAGGTTATTTCCTATTGAAAGATAGGGTGGTCAAAATGACATAATATTTACAAAAAGACACCACATTTAAAAACTTTAAAAACGTTCTAAAATACATCCATACGAAACATAAACACATGAAGTTGAAACGGTACTGAGATTTGCCAAGATAGATTTGTATGGGATCTGCTTTGGTATTTTTTGTTATTTTCGAGATAAGAAGTTATTTTTTGTTTTATATTTATGATTTATTTGTCGGAGAAGAAAAAGAAAAAGGGGGGGTTGGGGGGGGGGAGGATTGTTATTAATTGTATTAGTCAATAAAATATTGACTAATTAGTCAATAACGTTATAATAAATTTTGCTTAAGTTTTTTATATCTGATTTCTCGTTCACAGAATCCTCATTTTTTTTGATAAATAACATTTCTAAAAATTCCCTTTTTTGCTGGTTTATTTCCGTTTTTAAAATTTTGGTTTCAGAAAAATTAAATCTATGGGAGGTTTCCGTTTCATGTTTAGTAAGGGCGGTTTTATTTCTTTTGTCGTATCGATGGCCGTTGAGTCTGCTGTTGAGGTATTGGCTTGTTTGACCTATATATACTTTGGGGCAATTATTACATGGTATTTGATAAATGGTATGGGTTTTACGGTGTTTCTGTGTTTTGCTTTTAAGTGAGCTGAAGTGTCTCTGTAGAAGTTTATGACCTTTGTGACATACAGTAATTTCTTTACCTTTAAAATATTTTTGTAAATTTTCCGATAGACCCTGTATATATGGTATTGATAAAAATTTATCTTTTTTATCTCTATTGTTTTGTAATTCTAAATTTTCGTTTAATTTTTGTAGACGGGAGTTAAAAATTGAGTTTATTAGTTGTGCCGGATAGCTATTTTGAATAAGGATATTTTTAGCTTTTTCTATAGCTGTATTTCTATAATTTGGATCGCTTAGTTTAATAGCTCGGTCTGCTAAGCCTACGACAACAGATTTTTTTTGGGACATAGGGTGTTGGGAGAAGAAATTAAGGTATCGTCCAGACCATGTTTTTTTTGTATACCATTCAGTGTAAATTTTATTATTTTGGTTATACAGGGTCATATCCAAGAAATTAATCTTTCCGTTTTCCTCCGTCTCCAGGGTGAATTGCAATTTATTATGGAAAGCATTGAACGCATTTAAAATGTAATTTATTTTATCTTTTGGTACTGCAGTAATGCAGTCGTCTACATAACGTAAGAAAAATGGTATTTGCAGATTTAAGTTATTAATTACATTGTTTTCTAGTTCCTCTAGAGCCATTTGTGCAATCACACTTGAGATGGAGGAGCCCATTGCACAACCCTCGATTTGTTTGTAAAACTTGTCTTGGTACATAAAATATGTCGAGTTTAATATCAGTTTAACAGCCTTCAGAAATTCATTGAGAGGGATATCTGTATATTTTTTTATTTGATCCCATTTGTTTTTAACTAAATTTAGGGCGAATTCTATGGGTACATTTGTGTATAAAGACACAACATCTAAGGATATCAGGATGTGATCATTCGGGATAATAACATTTTTAATTTTCTCCTTGAAATCCCACGAATCTTTAATATAAGTACTGGATTTATTTGTAATATTTTTAAGGATGTCTTTTAAAAATTTGGATAAATTACTTAATGGTGATTGAACGCAAGAGACGATGGGGCGCATGGGTATCCCCGTTTTATGCAATTTTGGCAATCCGTATATTTTTGGTGGCTGAGCATTGTGAATTTTCAGGTTATTGGCGATATTTGGGGAAATATAGTTTTTATTTTCCCATTGTTTTACTATTTCATTATTTTGTTTTTGAAGAATATTTGTCGGGTCGTTATTAATTTCTTTGTAGGTCTGTGCATCGGACAAAAGTATTGCCATTTTCCTGTCGTATTCATCAGCTTCCATAATTACATTACATTATGTAGACGACTGCATTACTGCAGTACCAAAAGATAAAATAAATTACATTTTAAATGCGTTCAATGCTTTCCATAATAAATTGCAATTCACCCTGGAGACGGAGGAAAACGGAAAGATTAATTTCTTGGATATGACCCTGTATAACCAAAATAATAAAATTTACACTGAATGGTATACAAAAAAAACATGGTCTGGACGATACCTTAATTTCTTCTCCCAACACCCTATGTCCCAAAAAAAATCTGTTGTCGTAGGCTTAGCAGACCGAGCTATTAAACTAAGCGATCCAAATTATAGAAATACAGCTATAGAAAAAGCTAAAAATATCCTTATTGAAAATAGCTATCCGGCACAACTAATAAACTCAATTTTTAACTCCCGTCTACAAAAATTAAACGAAAATTTAGAATTACAAAACAATAGAGATAAAAAAGATAAATTTTTATCAATACCATATATACAGGGTCTATCGGAAAATTTACAAAAATATTTTAAAGGTAAAGAAATTACTGTATGTCACAAAGGTCATAAACTTCTACAGAGACACTTCAGCTCACTTAAAAGCAAAACACAGAAACACCGTAAAACCCATACCATTTATCAAATACCATGTAATAATTGCCCCAAAGTATATATAGGTCAAACAAGCCAATACCTCAACAGCAGACTCAACGGCCATCGATACGACAAAAGAAATAAAACCGCCCTTACTAAACATGAAACGGAAACCTCCCATAGATTTAATTTTTCTGAAACCAAAATTTTAAAAACGGAAATAAACCAGCAAAAAAGGGAATATTTAGAAATGTTATTTATCAAAAAAAATGAGGATTCTGTGAACGAGAAATCAGATATAAAAAACTTAAGCAAAATTTATTATAACGTTATTGACTAATTAGTCAATATTTTATTGACTAATACAATTAATAACAATCCTCCCCCCCCCAACCCCCCCTTTTTCTTTTTCTTCTCCGACAAATAAATCATAAATATAAAACAAAAAATAACTTCTTATCTCGAAAATAACAAAAAATACCAAAGCAGATCCCATACAAATCTATCTTGGCAAATCTCAGTACCGTTTCAACTTCATGTGTTTATGTTTCGTATGGATGTATTTTAGAACGTTTTTAAAGTTTTTAAATGTGGTGTCTTTTTGTAAATATTATGTCATTTTGACCACCCTATCTTTCAATAGGAAATAACCTTTTTATGGTAAGTCAGTCTAATTAACCTATAAAAATGTATGTTTGACTGAAATTCAAAATGTTATTTTAGAATAAAAATTACACTGATGAAGGCAAAAGTGTTGCCGAAACGTTTGAAATAAAAAATATGAGGTAGACTTACTGAATTTTGTTGAACCAAAAAAACCCAAGAAAAATTTATAAAGAATATATTTGAATGGTTCAAGAATCTAGTATATTAGTATATATATATATATATATACGTGCATGGCTATCTAACTGGGCTCCATACGTTACACAGGCACCCAGGCCTCCACTGTAAAGAATAAAGATTTCCGTGTATATTGCATTCAAATAGCATTAAATAGTAAATGTCTACGTGAGCAACGTGAGAGGGGTAAGAAATAAACATCCAAAAAAGATACAAATTTTTACTATACTTTGAAATGTGACACGCCTCCATACATTTTACGTCTAGTAAGCCTCCTCTGTATAAATTTTTATGCGCACAGCGAGCGCATACGCCTCCGACAACGTTGCCAAATTTAAGTAACGTCTTCAACAAGGTGGCACGTGGTAAATTCGTTTTTTAAACATACCAGTAAACGGCTTATAATATTATTGTAAAATATAGTGAACAGCAATACAAAATCTCCCATTCCGTCGGTCTCTCTGTCCGTTGGCGCGAAAAGTTAAAAACTACTTGACGGAAAACTAAAATATTTTAGAAATATATTAGTCTGAGACCTAGCTTAAAACCCAAAACATTTCCGATTAACTATGTACAGCATGAACACTTTAAAACATTAATTTCTAAAAATAAGATATTAGTGTCCATAATAAATAATGTAGTCAAATAAAAATGTTTGGGGCATAACAAACCAAAAAGACAGTGTGTTCTGCGCTTGCATTAAATTATGTGGCATCCAAAAACTAATGGAAAATCCCGGGCCGGGAGGACAGTAAGCTTTCACCTTGTTGGGGATCATCAGACTGACGTAACCCTCAGGCAGCAGGCATAGTTCTGTTTTAGAAGAAGTGTTGACTATGCAGGATTGCTATTGATGGTTACGTCAGTCTGATGATCCCCAAAATTTTGCGCCACATTCAGAGGGTTGATCTTTTGACTTCTATCGCGAGAGAAAGTATTTTATTGGCGAAAAAAAATCTTTCGAGATTTTTTTCAGATCACGTTTGGGGGTGCCCAGATCAGGGAAAACATGGTTTCCGATTTCCGTCTGTATGCTGGCGCGGAAACTTAAAAACAGCGTGAGCGAGCACATTTTAATAAATAGTATCTATTTTTTGTTTAAAATGATACATTTTACACAAATTATACTTTGTATGTAGCTAAGTCTTTTACCGTTGATATAATAGTATTTTTTATTGTTTCTTTAATTCGAAAATATAAGCATTCTGATGAACCCAAAGCTTTCAGTGACAATTTCGATTTTTCTTACAACAGAATGTGAAAGAGTAGAAAAATGCTTGTTTAGTCTTGTAATAACTCTAAAACATTAGCTTAAAAGAAATAAACACGCAAATGACGATTTTACGTAAAAAAACTTGATACAATTTTTATACAGGGTGGGAAGTTTAAAAAAATCTTTTCTATGTCTTTTTCCCCGACTGGGATTAAGCGTAAGTTCGTGGCTTTTTCTTTTTTAAAGTGCATTTTACCTTGTATATAGAACAAACAAATATTATCTTTTTCTTCCCTCGCTGGAGGAGTTAATATTTTCTTCGTTTAATAATCGCCTCCCGAAATTTTTTCAGATCGTTATATTTTGGGGTTTCTGATTCACAAAAAAATATTTTCTCATTTCCGTCAGTCTGTCCGTGGGCGCGAAAACTTGCTAATTACTCGAACAAAATAAAAAAAAAAATTGCATATAAATTAGGCTTTGTCCTGGCTCGAAACCGGCCAATAAAATTTATACAGGGCGGAATCCAACCTCAAAAACTATATTTCTGATTTCGTCGCTGTAACTAAAATACAAAAATTGTGTTTTGTCTATAGCTAAAGATTTTATAGTTGATATAATTTAAGGCAATGTTGATGCCCTAGATATAGGGCGGGCCACTTAAAAAATTTAATTTTGCTGGTTTTTGCTCTAGTTAAGGCACTGTATATTTTCCTACGATAATACTTATAATACTTAGTTACATTTTACATTAGTTAGTTATTATTTATAAACTTGCATGTGCTACAGTTTGAGTTGATATTATAGCTTACTAGTTAATGTAGGTTACGTGCTACTGTTGACAATTAAAGACAAAATAGTTTGCATTTTGAAAGTTTATTATTATTTCACGACAGATAATCCATGCAAAGAATTTTATATATTTTCAGTACTGAACTGATGTACTGAAGTTATAAGAAAGTATATAAACTGAGGACCAAGTAGGACTTTATTCTTACCTTGACAGTAATTCTGAATTATTAAAACTGATTTTTTTTTTAATTTCTTGTTTTAGGAGCCTAAGCCCGAGCTTTCTAGGCTTTTTGGATAATACGCTCCTGTATATGGCGGACAACTTTAGAAAATTTAACTTAATATTTATAATATATTATTAATGTTTTTCACATATAGCTCTGTCGCTGGCAAAACTATATGCACTTTTTATTTATTGTTTCATCAGAGTATTTATCCATTTTAACATATTAAATCTTATTTATTCTTGTCTCTTTATCCTTTTTTAGTGTTCCTTGAAATGGAATCACTTCCATTTCAAGGAACACTAAAAACGTCCGTCTGTCAGAGGGGATTTTCTCTGAAACTGTTCAACGTAATCATTTGAAATTTAGCACAGAGATAGAGTGTGGTGGATCAATAATAGACGTGAAGTATAGGAAGTTAAATTTCGATTCTGGGGGTTAATTTAGGGTGGCAAATTGGGAAATGGAAATTATTTTCAAGGGCATTGTGTGGGGAGCCTAATGAAAGCTTATTGAAGAACGAATTAAACAATATTTATAATATATTTTCTATGCATTTTTTAAATATTTTTCGGAAAAAACGTGTAAAAATTGTTGTCCCCCACCACCCTTATCACTCATCACCAGAAGGAGCGTTTAGAAAAATCTGACAAAAAATCATGAACATTGAGAATTAGGTGTACCTAGATTAAACCAAAATTATCAGGATTGAACAATTCTACGCGATCAATTGTCATAAATAATTTAATTGTTTATTTCCTTATAACTGCTGAATTATTGGTTTTAGAAAAAAAAGATTTTCGACAAAAAATATTTCTCACCATGTAAAGAACAACTTTTGTGCTTACACGATTCTCAAAATTTGTAATTTGGCCTATTCAGCTCCGCGCACACACGATGTGATACGGCGTTGGTGCTATCGGCGGCGGGTAGCGCGGCAGATGGGCGGAGGTCGGGCGGCCGAGGTTTGCTCAGGTTAAGTGGGGAGCACGGAACACTAATTGTGCAAGTATAGCTTGCACTGGACCGATTTTTTATATTTTTATTTCTGTTCCGTGAAAGGCAGATTTTTTGTATCCTTCATAAGTTACGCAATTTGAAAATAATAATATATATAAAACAAATTTAAGCTCTATTATTTTCCTCTTTGCCTATAATTTCTTACACCTGTCTCACCTGTAATTTTTTTCTAAATAACTTTTAAAATGTAGCAAACCCATTTTGATGTAGATTACATTATTTAGCTGTAAATCGGTAAAAGCTAAAGTTGATATATAATATATAATCTACTTAGAATTTTGTTAGCTTAAAAATCCACCATTACCAGGTGTAAAGGGTAGAATTAAATTTTGATATTCATGTTATTTTTTAAGCAATGATTTATTTCATTACTATTATTTTTGTCGACTTTAAAACAATTTTTTAAGTATAAAAAATGAAAATAAATATAATATTTAAAAAGAACCAAATCTATTTGGGTGTCTTTATTAATTTTAATATTTTGAATGGATATTTTCTCGAAAGTCTATTTTAATATTTTTTATTAGCTAGTATGCCATGGAAAATATAAGGTTCTAAAATAAATTTGACCAATGCGTACCAGTGTCTTACTTAAGGTGGACACAAGCTAATAGCTCGGTTAATTATGGAATTTCATTTTTGGCGTGTTGATGCAGTCACAACGCACATTTCCACTGTTTTAAAATTTTTTCTACCTCATAGACGTACGTTTTCATAGTGGTTAAAAGAAAATTATTTGATGTGCTTTGGGACCCTTTTAATTAAAAAAAAATTAGATATGAATTTGCTACCTTCTGAAACCCGAATACGACGCTTGACAGAGTTGCGTCAACATGGGTTTTAAGCTTTTTGTTTAACGCTATATTTTAACGTTGAAAGTTGTGTATTTTTCCATTTTTACCTGACATAAGGAGTTTTTTACATCTTTTTGTTTTTTATTGCCTTAAGTCTTTAACAACCCTAAGCAACACATTGACTTTAAGAGAAATTATAAGTAAGTATTAAAAAAGTATCAAAATAGGTAATAGATTTAAATATTAAAAATAAATAAATACGTTTTAGCATTTTAATAAAATCCTTCATTAAATGGGTGAAAATATAGTAGACTATTTAACCAGGCGATTCCAAACGTTTCGAGTAGTCAGTACACGTTGGTACTGACGACCGACGTTGGTACACGTTTCTAAAAAACATATTGTTGAAAATCAGCGACCAACATTTAATGCTAGTCGCCAAGAAATGAGCCGCTGAAATTTAACCATAGCGTTTTTAAAAACGTGTGCAAATGGATTCGCCAGCGACTCAAAAACTAAACATTTGCAGGCCCTTGTTTCAATAAAATTGATGCCACACAGAAAAACTTCCGCAAAATCTCATTTAAAGTGTGGATGTTACAGATAATTATTATAATGTGTCGATTATACTACGCCGTTAAATATTACGATAAAAAGTTTTTCTCGCATTTTTTCAGTGTCAGGTAAATTTAAACAAAAATAACATGGTAATTTTGATAACTAGAACAGAAGGGTTTTGATAGGAATGTTTGATTGAAAAACTTTCATTCGAACACTTTTCAGACATTCCTTTAAGGTCCAAGAACTAGTTCTAGTTTTAGTGAAATTTTAACGATATACATTGTTTTAGGAGCAGAAAAAGTTACACCTTCAGGGGCGTGTCTGTAAGTTTAGCTCAGAAACAAACGAAAACATGCTCTTTAAATAGAAAACCAAGAATATCAAAAACTCCTAATATTATACTAAATTAAAGAAAAACACTTTAATATCTGTAGAATGAGAATTTAGAGTTCTCTAAACCACCTGAAGATGCCTTATATAATAAGGACTAAACAAATGATGGTAAAACAAGCTATTCTCCGGACTATATGTCCCTCCGAGTGCTGGATTACATACCAAAATTTGCCGTATTTTCTTCTAACAGAGTTAGATTGTAAAATACGTTTTCAGAATGCAAGAAACTACCAGGAAGAAGGAAAGTTTTTCTTTAGTTAGGATGTCGTCACCTGCAGACCAGTTTCGAACTTTTTAGTTCTCATCAGTACAAGATAGACATAGGCGCTGCCTATGTCTTACTGCTTATACAGTTCGACATCACAGCTTCAAAAGGATTTACTTTTTCCGAAGGAAGGTATGTTCGTCTATCTTGTACTGATGAGAACTAAAAGTTTCCTTCTTCCTGGTAGTTTCTTGCATGTTAGAAGAAAATACGGCAAATTTTGATATGTAATCCAGCGCTCGTAGAGACATATAGTCCGGAGAATAGCTTGTTTTACCATCATTTGTTTAGTCCTTATTATATAAGGCATCTTAAGGTGGTTTAGAGAACTCTAAATTCTCATTCTACATATTTACGTGTACACCTGACAAGTGACAAGTAGACTTCATTCAACTTTAATATTTGTTATATTACTCTTGCGCTTAATTTTTGACCACACCTCTGTACAATATACGAACTTAAGCATAATCTCGACACCATTAGTGGACATCCCTCTAAATGTGGGCAATATCTCGTTTGTTTAGACTTGGTAATGTTTCGTGTTAGAGCGTGACAACAATTTAGCAAAAATAAATTTTAAAAAAGTTCTACTACTGTAACATACATTAGTAATAAGAGTATCTATTATCTATTTTTAGCGTTTTCTTATCATATAAAAAACTGTACAAATAAATTTACAGACCACTATATCAAAGCGTTCACCGATCTTATACACATATGTACATTTTCGGAGCCCCAATCGTAATTTCAGCAACTACTTTAAAACATAAAATAATCATAAAAGTAAATTATTTACACACGCGTAAATCTTCCGTATTATTGGCCTATTTACCTTGTTGCCATATTTCAGAGGCATAATAGTACGGAGAGCATGTGGAGGCAAATTCGTCAGTACCATTAATTAAAGTGAACATGCGTATAAAACGGTGGCGCCCCGTAGATAAAATATTGTGAACTGCATTGTATAACTGTACATGTATATCGACCCAAAAAGCCTCCGAACAAAAATTTGTGAAACTTCTTCTGCTGACTTAAATCTACAAATAAATCCATTATACACGCAAATTCGCTCTGGCCTCCGATTTTGCGAATGCGCCTCCGATTTTGGAGGCGTGTTCTATGAAAGCATATATATTTTGGAGGCGTATAAGACATTTTGCATAGATATATATATATATATATATATATATATATATATATATATATATATATATATATATAATATATATATATATATATATATATATATATATATATATATATATATATATATATATATATATATATATATATATATATATATATATATATACATCACCCTATCATTTTTGCTTCCGAAAGGGGTCTAATCCCTATCATTTCTGCTACCGCTGCAAACTTGCTGCCGTATATCGGACGCAAGATTAACTTTGGCGTTTTTCTCGAACATGGCTATAAATTTTAAGTCCCACATTGTCGCAGTGGCTGGTCCACAGTACCATACCTTACGTAAAGAAATTGTTCTTTGACAGTTTAAAGCATAAACTATTGGCGGGGAATAATAGCGGGACGAAATGGAAGTAAAAATGATCGAAAAATAAATGAAGATGTATAAATTTTAGTTGTAAAAATTTCCGATAGAGGCGCAAAATTATACATGCGTATATTAAAAGTTTTACTGGTCGGTGGATTTTGCTACCAGAAACTTGGCAACGCTAAAGTATGATAAAATTGTATTTAAATATTAGTTCTATAATTATGAAGTGTCCGTGACGCAGTGAACAGCATTTTCGCTAAGTGGTGTGCTTTTTAACCGTCTTCTCAAGAGGAGGTTATCAATTATTCGGCCCGCATGTGAGATTCTTTATATGTTCACGCATAATTCTTCAACGGACTTCTTCAACTTGGTTTGTCGATGAGTTTTTCCGAATGGTCTCGTTTTAAGTTTTTTTTTGCTGAAGTTATGTGTTTTTTTTTTCATTAAAAAAATATACAGCATGTCTTCGAAATGGGAAAAAATGTATTATTGATTTTACGAAAAAAGGGCCTGTTTATAAAAAGTTCCGCATCGTGAGAAAATAGCATTGCTATTCAAAAATTTGATCTAGTACATACAGGGTGGCTCAAAATAAAAAAGTCCTGATCTACGTGAAGCTAAGAACACAAAATCGTTATTTCAAGGTAAACTGCCACTGCAAATGTACAATTCAATAATATGTTTTTTCATTACAAAAATATACAGTATGTCTTCAAAATGGAAAAAATTTTGTTATTGATTTTACGAAAAAAGTGTCTGATTATAAAAAGTTCTGCATCGTAAAAAACAGCATTGCCATTCAAAAATTTGATCTAGTACATACAGGGTGGCTCAAAAATAAAAAGCCCTGATCCACATGAAGCTGAGAAGACAAAATCGTTACTTAAAGGTAAACTGCCACTGCAAATGTACAATTCAATATGTTTTTTCATTAAAAAAATATACAGTACGTCTTCAAAATGGAAAAAATTTTATTATTGATTTTACGAAAAAAGTGTCTGATTATAAAAAGTTCTGCATCGTAAAAAACAGCATTGCCATTCAAAAATTTGATACGTACAGGGTGGCTCAAAAATGACAGTCATAATCCACGTGAAGCTAAAAAGACAAAATCGTTATTTAAAGGAAAACTGCCACTACAAATGTACAATTCAATAATGTGTTTTTTTGCATTAAAAAAATATACAGCATGTCTTCGAAATGGAAAAAAATTATTATTGATTTTACGAAAAAAGTGTCTGTTTATAAAAGGTTCTGCATCGTGAGAAAATACCATTGCCATTCAAAAATTTGATCTAGTACATACAGGGTGGCTCAAAAATAAAAAGCCCTGATCCACATGAAGCTGAGAAGACAAAATCGTTACTTAAAGGTAAACTGCCACTGCAAATGTACAATTCAATATGTTTTTTCATTAAAAAAATATACAGTACGTCTTCAAAATGGAAAAAATTTTATTATTGATTTTACGAAAAAAGTGTCTGATTATAAAAAGTTCTGGCATCGTAAAAAACAGCATTGCCATTCAAAAATTTGATCTAGTACATACAGGGTGGCTCAAAAATAAAAAGTCCTGATCCACATGAAGCTGAGAAGACAAAATCGTTACTTAAAGGTAAACTGCCACTGCAAATGTACAATTCAATATGTTTTTTCATTAAAAAAATATACAGTACGTCTTCAAAATGGAAAAAATTTTATTATTGATTTTACGAAAAAAGTGTCTGATTATAAAAAGTTCTGCATCGTAAAAAACAGCATTGCCATTCAAAAATTTGATCTAGTACGTACAGGGTGGCTCAAAAATTAATATTCATAATCCAAGTGAAGCTAAAAAGACAAAATCGTGATTTAAAGGAAAACTGCCGCTGCAAATGTACAATTCAATAATATTTTTTTCATTAAAAAATGTACAGCATGTCTTCAAAATGGAAAAAAATATTATTTATTTTACGAAAGAAGTGTCGGTTTATAAAAAGTTCTGCATCGTAAAAAAACAGCATTGCGATTCAAAAATTTGATCTAGTATGTACAGGGTGGCTCAAAAATGACAGTCATAATCCACGTGAAGCCAAAAAGACAAAATCATTATTTAAAGGAAAACTGCCACTGCATATGTACAATTCAATAATATGTTTTTTTCTCCTTAAAAAAATATACAGCATGTCTTCGAAATGGAAAAAATATTATTGATTTTACGAAAAAAGTGTCTCTTTATAAAAAATTCTGCATGGTTAGAAAATAGCATTGCTATTCAAAAATTTGATCTCGTATAAACAGGGTGACCCAAAAATAAAAAGTCCTAATCCATGTGAAGTTAAGAAGACAAAATCGTTATTTAAAGGTAAACTGCCACTGCAAATGTACAATTCAATAATATGTATTTTTCATTCAAAAAATATACAGCATGTCTACGAAAAGGACAAATTGTTATTATTGATTTTACGAAAAAAGTGTCTGATTATAAAAAGTTCTGCATCGTAAAAAAATAGCATTGCCATTCAAAAATTTGATCTAGTACGTACAGGGTGGCTCAACAATGAAATATTCATAATCCAAGTGAAGCTAAAAAGACAAAATCGTGATTTAAAGGAAAACTGCCACTGCAAATGTACAATTCAATAATATTTTTTTTCATTAAAAAATATACAGCATATCTTCGAAATGGAAAAAATGTATTATTGATTTTAAGAATAAAGTACCTATCTGTTTATAAAAAGTTCTGCATCGTAAAAAACTAGCATTGCCATTCAAAAATTTGATCTAGTACGTACAGGGTGGCTCAAAAATGAAATAGTCATAATCCAAGTGAAGCTAAAAAGACAAAGTCGTTATTTTAAAGGAAAACTGCCACTGCGAATGTACAATTCAATATGTTTTTTTTCATTAAAAAATATACAGCATGTTTTCTGCATCGTGAGGAAATAGCATTGCTATTCAAAAATTTGATCTTGTATAAACAGGGTGGCTCAAAAATAAAAAAAGTCCTAATCCACGTGAAGCTAAGAAGACAAAATCGTTATTTAAAGGTAAACTGCCACTGTAAATGTACAATTCAATAATATGTTTTCTTCATTAAAAAATATACAACATATCTTCGAAATGGAAAATTTTTTATTATTGATTTAACGAAAAAAGTGTATCTTTATAAAAAGTTCTGGATCGTGAGAAAATAGTATTGCTATTCAAAAATTTGATCTTATACTTACCGGGTGGCTCAAAAATGAAAATGTCATAATCCACGTGAAACCATTTAGCTTTAAAAAATAATAAAGGGGAGGAGGTGAGAGGGGATAAAACCGGAGCGACTGAGAATTTTTTGAAAATGTTGACTAATATGTCATTTTCGGGGTTATTGAGGTCAGAATTTTTTTTTCCAGCAGGTGTTAAAAATTACCGTAGGGAGGGGGGGGGGGCGAATAAAAAGGGGCGGCTGGGAATTTGTCCAAAAATGTTAACTAATGGGCCATTTTCGGGATTACTGAGGTCAGAAAATCTGACTTTGTGTAACAGATGCTAAATAAAATTTACGGAGAAGGGAGGGGAGAGGGGATAAAAGGGCGGCTGAGAATTCCTCCAAAAATTTTAGCTTAGTATTTTCAGAGTCATTGAGGTCAGAAAATCTAATTTTGTTGGAACTGATTTTTAAAAAATTAACGGGAGGGGAGATATAAAGGAGCGAATGGGAATTTACCTAAAAATGTTAAGTAATATATAAGGCTGCCCACTTGAATGCCACACCAGGGGCGCCCTTGGAAAAATATGCGTCCGGTGAGCGGGCGTCCTTAAGAAAAATACGCGCCTAGGGAGCGGAATACCTAAGGAATAACACGCGTCGGGGGAGGGAACGACCTTGAGGGAAATAAGCTTCTTTAAAACGGACGACCTTAGAAAAATGCGCGTCTGGGGAGCGGACGACCTTGGGGAAATACGCATCTAGGGAAGCGGACGACCTTGTAAAAATACGCGTCTGGGGAGCGGGCGATCTTGGGAAAAATACGCACCTGGGAAGTGGACGACCTTGATGAAAAGTCGCGTTTGAGGAACGGAGGACTCTGGGAATAGACGCGTCTGGGGAACAAACGATCTTGGAAAAAAGTACGCGCTTAAGGAAAATACGCATCTAGGGAGCGGATGGCCATGGAAAGAATTACGCGTTTGGGAACCGGAGGACCTTAGAGAAATGCGCGCCTGGGAAACTGACGACCTTGGGAAAATACGCGTCTGGGGAGCGGACGCCCTTTAAGAAAATACGCATCTAGGTTCCGGACGACCTTGGAAAAAGTACGCGTCTGGGGAACGGACGTCTTTGGGGAAAAGGAGCTGGTGGGAATTTCTTCAAAAATGTTAACTAATATGTTATTTTCGAGGTTATTGAGGTCAGAAAATCTAATTTTGTGTAATGGATGTTAAGAATAACGTGGGGGGTGGGGTGATATTAGGGCGCAACTGGGAACTTCTCCAAAAATGTTAACTAATCTGTCATTTACGGGGATATTTAGGTCAGAAATCTAATTTTGTTGAAACCTATATTTAAAAAATTAACGGCGGGGGGATAAAAAGGAGCGACTGGAAAAAATGTTAACTAATTTGTCATTTTCGGGGTTATTACGGTCAAAAAATGTACTTTGGTCTAACATATTTAAAAATATATAACGTGGGAGAATAAAAACAGGTAACTGATCATTTTTCAAAAAAAGTTATCTGATATATCATTTTCAAGGTTATTGAGGTCAGCAAATCTAATTTTGTTTAACGAATATAAACAAAATTAACGGTGGGGCAGAGGGAATAAAAAGGCGCGGGGTTTGGAATTTCTCCAAAAATGTTAACTAATTTTGGGGGTTACTGAGAACAGAAAATCTAATTTTGTTGAAACTCATTTTTAAAAAATTAACGCCGGGGGGGGGGGGGGGGGGGTAAAAAGGAGCCACTGGGAAATTATCTAAAAATGGTAATGTTGTTTTCGGGGTTATTGGGGTCAAAATATTTAATTTTGTCTAACATTTAAAAAACTAACGGGGGGGGGGGGGATAAAAACGAGCGAATGGCAATTTCCCCAAAAATGTTAACTAATAAGTATGTCAATTGAGGTCAGAAAATCTAATTTTGTCTAACGAATGTGAAGAAAATGAACGGCACGGAACGGAATATTTCATAAGTTTTTAACGAAGACTTATTAACTATGACAGGAAAAAACCTGTCAAAACATACCTGATCAACTAGAAGATCCTAATTTAAACCATGCAGTACTAAATCTTAAACCTTCTTAGTGTATCTGAGCGTTAATGTTTAAACACGTGTTTTTTTCAGTTTTTAATAAATCAACCCCTAAGGGGGTATTACAATGGTATTTAAAGTTTGTAATGGAGTAAAATTGTTATACCGTGGAAGAAGTTGCGGGCGAAAGCTAGTTATTAAATAAAACAGCGACGCATGCCTGCATATCTTATTTGAATAGGTATACTGCAATTGCTGCAATACCGTTAAAGTGTCAAAAATCAATGGTGTTGTAAGTGGAGTGTAAAGTAGAAATAGGACAGTTGTACTGTACAGGGTGTAAGTTAGGAACAATGAAATTTTATTTTCTATTAGATACAACAGCCGCGTAAAATTTTCTTTTCTTGTTGGTGCTTTAAAAGTTTTAGTACTTTTAATTTTAAGGCTTTTTTATTACAAAAAAAACTATACCATGTTATATTTGTTTCTAAAATATAACAAGTAATCGATTTGGGATATAGTTTGTACTAGCCCATTTTAAAGGTATAATATCAAGAAATAATCGCACTTTCTTATGGAAATTACCACTTCATTATAACTGGAGGTTATTAATTTTAATTTGACATTTCTACACATCCTAAATTTATCTTTTCACGGAATATTTTTGCATTTTTAAAAATCATTTCTAATTTTAGTAATTTCAACTTTTTACTTCTCTCGCTAGAAAAAAATCACTTCCCGGGATTTTTTCAGATCTTTACGTGTTGAGGTCCCTATATCAGATGGTCTCCCATTTCCGTCGGTTTGTCTGTCCATCTGTCTGTCGGATTGTCTGTTGGAGCGAACGCTTAAAACTGCTTGACCAAAAAGAAAAAATTACACCTGTCTTATCAATAGTGATTCCAGCCAAAAAGCATTAAGAAGAAACTTGCTTGTGTCTGTCGACATTAAATATATCTGTTTTAGTTTTATTAGGTGGATAATTTTTGTTGGACACCTTGTCATATTTTGAGCTAATCTGGTGACTTAACCCAAATAAAATAAACGAAAGTTATAATAAAAATAGGTTTTTATTATAATTCGCAATCTTATTTCCAAGTTCCAGCAAAACAACTCAAAATAAACTTAAATCATGGAATGAGGTAAGGAGAGTCCATGGCTCAAAACTCCTTTTTATAGCGATCTCATATGTAAAGAATGCGGAGAACTCTTGGTAAAAAAGCGCCATTCTGTGATAGCAATGTGTACATGTCAGTGCCATGTCAGTAAATTAAAATAAAAATTGTCAGCCTTGATCTATCACCTATATATTAATTATCACTTTTACCAAAAGGAGGGCAAATGTCTGACACCGTTACTGTTATGAATAATTGAAATTTGTCGACGGCTAAGCATTCCTAATTTCACATAAAAATAAACTATAAATAATATTATATTATATAAGCATGGAAAATACTTACAATATTGTTATTCATATTACTATTGTTATCAATCTTTTTATTCTTCAATAAATTTTACAAATTAAGAAATAAGCAGTAAAAATGTTTATAATATTAATATTATTTAAACATATTTTCAACTTGCATTTTAGGTTAAAAAAATAAATTATAATTTAAAAATCTAAAAAAACCGCTTTTATGAGTAGCGCACTAAAAAGTTCAAAATAATTATTTTCCTTTTATAGTTACCTAACAGTAAACCGTAAAGTGTTTTTAGTTTTTTAAACTATACCTAATTTATTTTTAACTTCTTAGTGCGCTACTCATAAAAACGTGTTTTTAGTATTTTAAACTATAATTTATCTTTAACTTTTTAGAGCGCTACTCATAAAAGCGTGTTCTTTTAGTTGTTTAGTGAATTAGTTTTGGAACATACACGAGGTCTCAAAAATAAAATTAATTTTTTTATTACCGATTTTACAAAAAAAGTACCTATATCTTTATAAAAAGTTCTACATTTTAAAAGAAGCATGGTTATTCAAAAACTTGATGAAGGACAATACAGGGTGGCTCATAAAGCTGAAAGTCCCAATTTTAATTTAAATTTTTAGCCACCCTCTATGCCCTATAAAAATATTTAAACCATGCTCTTTTTTCACAATGTAGAATTTTTTATGAAGATATACTTTTTTTGTAACGGCGATTTTAAAAAATTAATTTTACTTTTGGGACCTCCTGTGTGTTTCAAACATATCATAAAAATAACTCTTGTATGTACATTTGCAGTGGCAGTTTACCTTTAAATAACGATTTTGCCTTTTTAGCTTCACGTGGATTATGACTTTTTCATTTTTGAACCACCCTGTACGTACTGGATCAAATTTCTGAATGGCAATGCTATTTTTTCACGATGCAGAACTTTTTATAAAAATACACTTTTGTCGTAAAATCAATAATACATTTTTTTCCATTTCGAAGACATGCTGTATATTTTTTTAATGAAAAAAACATATTATTAAATTGTACATTTGCAGTGGCAGTGTACCTTTAAATAAAGATTTTGTCTTTTTAGCTTCACGTGGATTATGACTTTTTCATTTTTGAGCCACCCTGTACGTACTGGATCAAATTTCTGAATGGCAATGCTATTTTTTCACGATGCAGAACTTTTTATAAAAATACACAATTTCGTAAAATCAATAATACATTTTTTCCATTTCGAAGACATGCTGTATATTTTTTAATGAAAAAAACATATTATTAAATTGTACATTTGCAGTGGCAGTGTAATTTCAAATAAAGATTTTGTCTTTTTAGCTTCACGTGGATTATGACTTTTTCATTTTTGAGCCACCCTGTACGTACCTACTGGATCAAATTTCTGAATGGCAATGCTATTTTTTCACGATGCAGAACTTTTTATAAAAATACACTTTTTTCGTAAAATCAATAACAAAAATTTTTCCTTTTCGAATACATACTGTATATATCTTTTAATGAAATGTCCCATTACAATGTTATAAGTCAAGCTAATAAAAGCATGTTAATAAAAGATCGATGGTTTTGTAATAGACTCATAGCACCTTGGTTATCTCATCCTGCTCTTGGCGTAAAGATTTACATGTCTTCATCATATTATGAGGAAACAATTAATTATACCTTTAAGTTATAAACTGCCCAGTCCCTCAAGCTGTTTCTGGTGACAGATTAGTCATACCTATCATTGGTTCAAAAGCGCTGTGTAATCTTTCCCACCTTTCGGACTTTTCAAAATTCTGGCAACAGGGCAGTAGTAAAAATGATAGAGAAGTGTCCAAATATTATACGGCTCGGAAGCAAAATGCGTCGACAAATGTACAAAATTATACGCCGGACGCAAATTTGATTATAATATGAAAGGAGTTGAAAATGCTGCATTATAAAATAAAAGGTATATTTTAGTTTTAAGAGATATTTAAAAGAAAAATTAGGAGCAATACAAAAAAAGGAAAAAAATCGATATACACTTGAAATACAAAGCCTAAAGCCTCTATTTCTAGGGGACGCAAAAATGATGGATTATGAAAGGACGCAGAAATGATGAAAGATGTATATATATATATATATATATATATATATATATATATATATATATATATATATATATATATATATATATATATATATATATATATATATATATATATATATATATATATATACAGGGTGTCCAAAAAAGTATGCAACATATGGGAAACTTTTTTATTGTCGATTTTTCAAAAAATTTTATTCTTGGTAAAAGTTGGTGCTTATCTTGAAACAGTTAGCATATTTGCTCGTATTTCATGCGCGGCTCATAATAAGGGAGCAAATGCCTTTTTTTTGAAACTACACCAAGAGTAAAGTACCTTTATTTTTGAAGATGGAGCGAAATTTTATTAAGAAAGGTTGCAGTAAATTAAGAAAGTAGTCCAAATACAAAATTTGAGTTACATGTCTCGATTTTAAATTTTTTTCCGTTTAACTCAATCCCCCTTTAAACGGTACGCCACTGGCCAGACTTTCCGTCATGCAACATCAGAACATTCACCAAACAACGCAAACATGGAGTCAAAATAAAATTCTATTCAATATCTGCAAAATACTTAAAGCCCCTCTCTCAGAAGTATCGTCTCAGGTATAAGCGTGTTGCAAACATATTTAAATCTCTCACTAACGATAATTATCTTATTTAAAATACGGGAAGAGCCCATCCTTTTTCATACTAAATGAAAAAACTAAAATTACTTTAGTCACTTTCACCCAGTTGTAAAGAAAAGATCACTGTGTTTTGAAAATATCGTTTACTAAAATATTATCTTAAGAGGTACTAAAAATACATAAATTAAAAATTAATGTTCTGTGTGTCTACCGTTTCTCTCAATGCATGTTACTGTTTGCTTACTAAAACGTTTGACAACTTTTCGTAGTGTTTCCGGAGGTATTAAAGAAAGTGCTTCACGAATCTCATTTTCTAAATGAT
Source organism: Philopedon plagiatum (assembly GCA_963971165.1). Taxonomy (NCBI): domain Eukaryota; kingdom Metazoa; phylum Arthropoda; class Insecta; order Coleoptera; family Curculionidae; genus Philopedon; species Philopedon plagiatum. Next base: position 54,689,832 of record OZ020191.1, on the reverse strand, counting down.
CTAAATTTTGAAAAGGCCTTTTCGCGTAGACTTTTTCCTTAAGATACCCCCACAGAAAAAAATCTAGTGGCGAGAGATCTGGGGATCTTGGTGGTCACTGATGTTCGGAATTCCTTCCAATCCATTTACCATTAAATTCTCTATTTAAGTAATCGGTGATCATTTGGGTACTATGAGCCGGTGCCCCATCCTGCTGAAACCACATATTGCATCTGAGATTTAAAGGAAGCTCGTCGAGTTCGTCAGATAGTTCGTTTTGCAGAAAATGAAGATAACGTTCAGAATTTAGATTTTCTCGAAAGAAAAAAGGCCCCACTATTTTATTGTCCAATATGCCACACCATACGTTTGTTTTTGCTGAATATTGGCTTTTACACTCTATTATAAAATGTTGGTTAGCGTCCGTCCACCAACGACAGTTCTGCGATGAAACTACACCGTTCGTGCTGAATGTGGCTTCATCAGAAAATAATATCTTTCGGAAAAATTCGGAATCGCTTTCTATTTCCCCTTGTATCCAAAACGAAAAATAGAGTCTTTTGTCGTAATCTCTCTCTAAAATCTGATTAACAAATATGGGCTTGTATGGATGAAACTTATTATCCTTTAGTATGTTATTTATGGTAGACTTTTTAAATTCAGTATCTCTCTGGACTGACCTTAAATGTATTTTAGGATTTTCTACAAAGTGCTGCAAAACTTCTAGTTCATTCTCCTCAGTTCTCACCCATTTTGTATGCTCTTTTTTGTAATTCCAGTTTAACGAACCCGTGTTTTTAAAGTAGTTGTAAATTCGTGACACTGTACTATAATGCACTGACTTTTCAGGATGTCATTCACTGAACAGAGCAGCTGCATCTCTAAATGACTTATAGTGATCTCCAACAATAAGAACTAATTCTGCCCTTTCTTGTAAGGTCAATTTCTCCACCATAATTTTCACCAAGAACAGTATCAAATAAAACTGTACATAACCAGCCGTAACTGTGACAAGCATCTTATTTATTTTCATTTCAGCTGTTTCATGGCCTACCCTTTGACAAGCAAAATAAAAACTTTTGCGCCTTTTTTGGACAAAGACTTGCATTTGCTCTTACTACTTGAAAAAGGCAAAAAACTCTGTGCCCCTTAACATCTTATGAGAGAAACTGGGCTGTAGGGTTATATTAATTAGGATAATTTTTGTTTAAAAAAAAATTAAATGTTTGCAACACGCTTATACCTGAGACGATACTTCTGAGAGAGGGGCTTTAAGTATTTTGCAGGTATTGAATAGAATTTTATTTTGACTCCATGTTTGCGTTGTTTGGTGAATGTTCTGATGTTGCATGACGGAAAGTCTGGCCAGTGGCGTACCATTTAAAGGGGGATTGAGTTAAACGGAAAAAAATTGAAAATCGAGACATATAGCTCAAATTTTGTATTTGGACTACTTTCTTAATTTACTGCAACCTTTCTTAATAAAATTTCGCTCCATCTTCAAAAATAAAGGTACTTTACTCTTGGTGTAGTTTCAAAAAAATGGCATTTGCTCCCTTACTATGAGCCGCGCATGAAATACGAAATATTTGCTAACTGTTTCAAGATAAGCACCAACTTTTACCAAGAATAAAATTTTTTGAAAAATCGACAATAAAAAAGTTTCCCATATGTTGCATACTTTTTTGGACACACTATATATATATATATATATATATATATATATATATATATATATATATATATATATATATATATATACATATATATATATGGTGTTATGAAATTCACTGCATATATTGAAAATGGTAAATCCTGATATGAATTCAGATTGAATAAAAATAGTCATAAATGGCGCTTCATGATAAAAAAAGGTAGATATCGGCCCTCGAAAAAAAAAAAACTTGTGACTGCGCGCCACTGTTCATAAATACTTGGCCATATAAAAAACAAGGAGAAACGTCAGTTACAGAAAAAAATTTTGTGTTTTAACATGAGACGTCAAATCTCTCTAGAATATTCTTATGTAACTAATAATAATAATTTTGTTATCTTTAAAGTAAGAAATCCTACTAACTCTTTTAAAACGTTCAATTTCAAAAAGTTAAAGTACTACAACACAAAAGCAAATCCAAAAAACAGCTGTTCAAACCTATGAGTACCTATACAAAAAAAATTAGTTCAAAATTAGCTTAAAACAAAAAAAATTCTAATACTTACGCATGTACTTTTTTTTATTTACCTATTGTTAATCATATTTAACAGAATATTTGGCTTTTATTAAAAGGTTTATTTATAATCGTCCTTAATTTCTAAGCGAAATTTCTCAGAACTTAAATTATTTACCTAATTACAAACTTTACGTTCATAAACCTCTTCCACTGTTGAAATAGTCATTCGAATCTTCATCTGTCTAATAATTTTACAATACCATTTTATTTTCTTTGATTTTAAATTTCGCAGGAAACTTTCTTTTTCACTAAATACCTAATAAAGTTAATATACTGTTTACTACACCTAACAGCCAACGAAATGGTAGTTTTCTTCAACTGTTCTGTCAACACTATACGCGCGTACGATATATTTTTGATAATAACGGCACTGGTGAAAAGCTAGACACTTTTTTTACTAAATAATAAAGAATTATACATAAAACTTAATGGAAATCCAAAACATCCTTTCCTCGACAAATAACGCTGAGTCATTGTGTCATTTTTTCTACCTATAAAAGCCGCGTGGGACATCTGGCGGTGAAAAATACAAGCTACCAAAGGTCGTGCCGACGTCGTTTTTGAAATTCTGGGAGTAATTTAGGTAGTGTTTTTATTTAATATTGTGAATAAATATATAAAATGTCTAAAATCACATTATATGGACATAGAAGGTCAGATTCCATTTATGCAAAGATTTTCTGAAGAATAAATACATCTTAAAGAAGGATTTTAAATTCGTAGTAATCACTGTTTTGGTATCCCTGCTTGACGAAGGTCAAATGTCAAATCGGCCAGGCAGTATGGCGGGCTTGTTTACTTTTTTTGTCGTTCTCGAGATTTTTATAGCATTTTGAGGTCTTTGTGTGATCAAGAAACATTAAAGTGTGTAAAAACATTAATTATTGAACAATGCCCAAGTGCATAGTGCATATTTGTTTTAAGAGGGACAAAAATACGGGAGAAAAAGTTACTCCGGTAAGTAAAACACTTTAATTACATTGTGCTGGCATATTCACAGGTATATTGCTTAAAATCAAAGATTAAACATGTTAAAATAGACTTAATACCACCATTTAACTCACAAGCTGGTTGCAGGCTTGCTTAAATAAAGGGGTATTACATATTGGACCTTCTTTAATCAGTGCGTAGGTTATGTCTTCGATATCGACATTCTTGAGATAAAATGTAGTATAATAACCAGAAATATTTCATCTGAGTATAAAACTAACTTCAAATAAAGTTTATTTCATCTATAATTATAAATAATTTGTTCAGGTTATTATTCTCTTTTCCTTAAACTAATTATTTAATGATGGGTATATGATTGTTGTAGGAATGCAATGTAAGAATTAGTATGTTTTACATTGTAGTAGTACTTTTTCTTTTATGTACAGAGTACCAAGGAGTCCCTACACGAAGAGTCAGTGACTTTTAGCCATTAAAAGGAACCCAGATGAGGCATATTAGACAGGAGCACGGTGTGTTCGGAACATTTTTTGCCTGAAGACTTTGTCTCCTGGGGGCGTCTCAGGAGGCTTAATTTTGGAGCTGTTCCATCTCAAAATTTACCAGTAACCTTTCTGAGAAAAGGAATGTATCAAGTTGATAATGCTGTCATCAGAGAATGTTTTTAGCTGTGAAATGGGTAAACTAAAATACTTTTATTTTTCGTTTGTATTATGAGCAGTTTCTTCATGATTACATAAATCATATTTTACAGTTTTTTTTAATTTATGATAATTCCAATTTGATTAGCATAACTATGTTTTAACAGTTTCTATAAAATAAGTTTGACTCAACTTACTTCCATACTCATTTAGAAATTTTTGTCTTTTTTTTTTAATTCTGCACCACTTACTAATTATTTAGAAAAATAACTCAGTTTAAATAAAACCAAAAGAAATTTTTTAAGCCTCACTTTGTATCTCACAAACTTGTAGTTACTGGACACTCTAACCTAACATATACACTCCCCGACAATAAATTCCAGACAAAGATAATTTTAGTCAGGTTGATAGCACTGTAAGTTTTAAATTGTTTTCCGATTTTGGTGAAGTTTTACCAAACTGTAGACTTGTGTTTCAGAATGTTAGCATGAATTTTAGTTCTCCAAAAATACTGTTGGCTTGATCATTATACAGGGAGAAACCAAAGGTACTTTTTTACCCTTAATTTCTTAACGCCCTGAGGAAAAATTGAGCCATAAAATTTAGCTTCATTATGTTGTGTTTTGAAGTGTGACCTTTTCTTAACACAATGTTTTTTGGTTCACGTCATTATCTGCTTTTCAAGAGAAGATACCAATTTTTAAAGAATGTGTTGCAGTTTTTCAATTTTATTAACAATTTATAACGTTACATTATCTTATCGACTAGCCTTTGATCGCATAGTAATGTTAAGAGCATTGTTTACCCAAGTGTCACTATACTGTCTTTGCAGAATACACTCTTTAAAATGATTCGTTTAAAATAATGAGACCAGATGTTGCACGTGCTGTTGAATTAAATGATGATGGCCGCAATTATATAACATTTTTAACAGACCCTGAATATACATGAATTTGATAATATTTTTGATAAATAATGAGAACATTACTTGACTTATCTACATAAACCTTTTTTATCTATTGCAGTTCCCTCAACAATTAAAGAAACTGACAGTATTGAGATGCTTATTCAGCAAGGCTTGTCATCAGCTGCAGATCAATCTCCACGTTGTTAGTCTGAAGTGTCAACCAAGTAGTAGCAGTCTAGGAAATACTTCAGATATCCAACTTAAATATGCTTTAATATCAAGGTAAGAGTTATTTTACCCTAATTATAGTACATTCCAGGGAAAGTAGATTGTAGACAATAACAGTTCGCTTTCATTAATTAAATTAAGGGATGTGTCTAATTTATTGACCAAAATAAAAATCAATTGACCAGGGGTATAGATTAAGCCAACCAATCCCAAACTTTGTAAAATTATTGTACATCCCAAGCTTTAACACCCACCATAATTTCAAGTCAATGGCTCTTAAAATAGGGGTACTTTGCTCTTGACATTTTTCATAAAAACTTATTGACTGGGGGGTCAATCAAACACAATCTTTACCAAACTTGGCAACGTGATTGTATGCACCAACCCTTAACTTCAAGCATGATTTGATGGCATTAGCCCCTAAAATAAGGGACCGTTGCTCTTGAAAGTTTTTAAATAAGCCTATTGACCGGGGTCTACACCCAGTAACTAGGTTTTTTGAAAAATGCCAAGAGCAAAGTCCATAGACTTGATATTGTGGTGGGTTGTCACAAATAATAATTTTACAATGTTTGGTAAAGATCGGATCAATCTCACATGCTACAAAGAAAAAGGCGCCTTTCTTAAGTATTCTTAAAGTTTTTTTTATAAATTTCTAGAAACCCTTTTTTTATTTTCTAATTAAATCTAAATGATCTTAATTGTTGCTTGAAGCATTTATTGTATTATTGTTTTTTTTAGTTGTGAGATAACGACGCCATTTAGTATCCTAGGATCTGACTTCTTCAAACTATTCCCCAGTACCAGAAAAAATAATGGATTGGAGTATGGGGGGCTGATCCCGCTTTTATATGCCACAGAAAATATCTTATGAAGTTGGCCCCAAATGCAATTTTTTAAAAAAATTAATGGAGTTCTGAGATTCCTGTGAAGAGTTCTAGAGTTCTTTTTATTTTTTATTAATATTTCTGTTAAAATAAAAGTAAAAACACTGTTTTAAAAATGGGGGGCTAACTTCACGCAGCCCCCCATCATTGCAAAAATAAGTTTCGCCACAGTGCTTAATAGTTCTAAAGGAGTTCTACAGTTCTTTATGATTTTCGAGGCCAGATCTCTTACCTAAAAAATTCTAATACATGTTTTGTGCTTTTTGGGAAGGAAAAAATTCAACAACAAAATGCAGAACTGTTGAACTATGGCAGTACTAACGGGAACTCATGAGGTTTAAACCAGAACTCTTTTTAAAAAAATGTTCATAGGGGCCAAATTGTAAACTTGACACTTTTTTAAGTCAAAAATTTAAGTTGTAAAAAAACACCATTGTAATTCCACAGAACTGTAGAACTATTGCAGCACTAACGGGAACCAGAACTCTTGTTACTATAAACGTATTTGATTATTGCAACAGTACCTAAATATGTTACAATTTCACGTGTTGTTAGAACTGACTAGATAAATGGATACAACTTAAATTCTTAACTGTTAAAAAAGTGTGAAGTTGACCCCCCATGAAATATTGTTTAACAAGCGTTCTGGTTTAAAACTCATGAGTTCCCGTTAGTGCTGCAACAGTTCTGTAGAATTGGAATGGTATTTAGTTGTTTACAAATTAAATTTTTGACTGTTAAGAATGTATGAAGTTGGCCCCCATGAAATATTTTTTTAACAAGAGTTCTGTTTAAAACTCATGAGATCCCGTTAGTGCTGCAACAATTCTACAGTTTTTGTAGAATTAGAATGGTATTTTTTTACATACACCTTATATTTTTGATTGTTAAAAAAGTGTGAAGTTGACCCCCCATGAAATATTGTTGTAAAGAGAGGGCTTTAATTTGAACCCCACTTACACTTACTGTAGTATATTTCCGTAGATCAGCTGGTTCGCTGTCATCCTGCGCAGTCTCATGCAGCTGCGGCTTTTAAACAATAAAAGACGTTGACTTTCACTAAACAAATTGCACATTTATTACTATTACTTCCAAATGGTAATTTTACACACTGTTGGTGTTGACAGGCAATCAATACATGTTTTATACAATACGGGTGTCGATAAACAATTTACACGTATTACTCATATTCTGGTATTACGAGATATTACTAATTCATAGTCATTGTGACTTTAGAAAATAAAGGACTGAGCCTGAGAAAGGAGGGACTTTGCCCGAACTAAACACAACACTTAATTTGTGCACATTTATAACATACAGGACGATGCTTAAGAAACTGGGACTTCTCCCGAACTAACACGACACTTAATTTGTGTACATAAACGGGGCTTCTCCCTAACTGACTTCTGGCCCGCTAGACTCAGTCTACGGGACCTTCGCTTTGCTGTCGCGCCAAGGAACGCGACAGTGTTGTCTTTGTGTGATGTAGTTGTCTACTGCCGAACTTCTCCCGGGAGCTGAGATAAAACCAAACTAGAGCCTCCTTTCGGAGTTGGGTGTAGCTGTACTTGACCAATGAACGCCGCCCTCGCTACCACGTGACTCCTTTTTAGATCACTGAACACGGGAGAGGAGGCCGCGCTAGCTACTCGGTACGGCCAAGAAAACGTTAAGGGGTTGTGCTTGTTGCTATGGTTTCACGCCATTACTACAGTTCTCCGAAACCCTGCCGGTAGAAAGTTATCGTAATAAAACTAAGAGATAAAAAATCTCGGATAAAACTAACCTTTGAAGTTGTGCCGACAACTGACGGTTTTAGAACAATAAATTAAAGGAGAGGTTTTTCTTTTGACATTTTAGCTAAAATAGCCTTTGTACCCTGCCGACTACTGCGTATTTTTATGCAGGGTGAATTTACAAAGAGACACGTTTGAACTTATTTATTTTTAAAAGGGATTTTATAACTGTCTGGTTATTAATATGTGTTTGTAATTAAAATTAAAGTTATAGAGATTAGATAGACTGTTGGGGTTCCCCAACAATTGTTTAACAAGAGTTCTGGTTTAAAACTCATGAGTTACCGTTAGTGCTGCCATAGTTCTACAGTTCTGCATAAAGATAATGACATTTTGTTGTTAAATTTTTTCCATCTCAAAAAGCACAAAACATGTATTAGAATTTTTTTGGTAAGAGTTCTGGCCTCGAAAATCATAAAGAACTGTATAACTCCTTTATAACTATTAAGCACTGTGGCGAAAGTTTTGCTTTTTCAACAATGGGGGGCTACGTGAAGTTAGCCCCCCATTTTTAAAATCGTGTGTTTACTTTGATTTTAACGGAGCTATTAAAAAAAATAAAAAGAACTCTAGAACTCTTCATAAGAAACTCAGAACTCCATTAAATTTTAATAAATTTTGCATTTGGGGGGCCAACTTCCTGTATAATGTTTTCAGTGATGTCTGTACATCACTGAAAACATAATTTCTCACAAATTTAAAAATATATCTTGTTTCATCATCTTTTTTATAGCTAAAATTTTTCATTCTAAAAATGATGTATATGTATGTAGCCGTTTAGCGTAATTGGACTTTTCATGAAATGTCTAGACAAATAGTGAAATACAACCTAAAAACTAACAACTTACTCCAAAGTAAACAAAATTTACTTTTGAAAAAAGGTACTTTTAATTTTTTTATAGATCCATTTGCTGCCTACCAAGTTTAAATGGTATTTGCAAAGCTTTGATGGCAAACTGAAAGTGAAATCTAGTAGTTTTTGCTTATGGTGAAATTTCAAAGTTGTATATCTCTGTTCCTACATACAGGACCGGTCCCAATTTTTATTGGTTTTAATAGCGAGCCCACTAGGAATGTTTTTGTAAAGAAAAAAAAAACGTTTTGAATTTGCGAAAAAAAGTTGAATTTTTGCTTGGGTTTACCAGAACATTCTCAGTGGGCTTACTATTAAAACCTCCAAATGTGGTACGGTTCCTGTAAGTAGGAACAGAGATATACAACTTTGAAATTTCACCATATGCTACAGGTAGTGACCTAGGTTTCTAGCCATTATATCTAGTTTAATAAAAAGCATGAAAAGGTAGTAATACCTGTATCTATACACGATAGCTCAAGCTCCTATTTTGTAACAAACAACATAAAACTTTAGATGTTTTATTTTCAAAAAATGTTAAGTAAAGTAAGGGAAGTTAACTTATTGGTAAAACTGAGCTGATGCAATTTTTGAACAAAAAAAGTAAAAATCAGGAATATCGTTTATTACAGTTTTTTACCCAACATAGTGAAATTTCTATAAAGATGGGTTATCCTTCACAAAAATCTAAATACAAAAAACAAAAAGTAACACCACTCTCTATCCTCCCTTTGACAGACTTTCTCCCAGATGTGAGGTACATTTCTTCGCTGTAAATAAAAAATAGAATTATTACTAAACAATAACTTGAGAATGGCAAAATAATTGTCAAAATATTGTTTTTATTTAATACAGGTATTATATTAGGTTTGTTGCAACAAAAGTTCAGAAGATTACTGAGTTTGCGCAAAGCTATTTTACTGTCACTTTACAAGTCCTAGAACGAGTGAACAAGTGTTCCTAGAACGAGTGAATTGTGTTCCAAGCTAGTTCTGAAGCGGTCTTAAAGTTCCAAGATAATTCTGAATCAGTTTAACGTGCTATCTAACTTCACTTATTTTATTTTTGTTATTAATCAAATTAGTAATAGAAGAACACAGCAATTTTTTTCCATTTCTTGTTGAAATATATTAATAAAAGCGGCAATATTTTCTAACAGGTATTTTTTGTGATTTTATAGGTTAGGGTAAACAAATGAAATTCTCAACCAGTTCTAAATCGTTCCAACACTAGTCAAGTCGATTCTAGAACAATAAGTTCTCGCATGGATTCCAAGCAGTTCTGAACTGTGAACTTTTCAATTGGAACAAACCTAATGCAAAATGCAAAAATAATATTTTACATTCTTTGCCCATCTAATAAATTACACCAAAATCTAATGTTACAGACTCGTAAATTTACTTACCTCTGAAAGTTTCGTTTCAAATCTCCGTTTCTCTCTCCTCTGTTAACTGCGTCTTGTTTACTTTTGATAGTCTCATAGTAAAATAATTGCATCTGGATGATTCCCATCCTTCAGAGCAGTAGGTGTTTCTAAAATTAAATGTAAAATTGTAACTGGTGTACGTTTGTCTTTTGGTATACATACTTATTCACTATTCTTGATACAGACTATACAAGTTTAACAAAAACAGTTTTTAGGTATATTAAGGTTTAAAACTGTGAGAGACAGTTAAAGTAAACGAAAACGTGTCTTAAAAGTGTTTTACCTGTTATTAAAGATGTACTGGAAACTTCCTTAATTTAGGATTGTCTCTTATTATACTAGTTAACCATCCTATGTCTGCCTAATAATTCATTTAAATGGGTTAAAACCTTGTGATTTAAGACTCTACGTACAGAATAAAAACCAACCCATCTTCATTCATTTTGAAGCGACTTCCACAACAGGTTAATGGCATTTTCGTGTAAACATTTCTTACAAACGTGTAGTACACCTTACAATCGCAACAAACAGTTTTAACCAACGAATACGAATTGTTTTAACACTTTTATACGCTAAAAAACATAGCAAAATGTTAGTAAACCAAAAAGCGACAAATACAGGTTAACGTAAATACAGATGTTTGCCTTCAACCTTCAATTCATTTTGACACATCACTTATTTGGCATGTGGCGTTTACCAGGTTACGACGTGGTGATTTTTCTATCTCTTTTATTTCCATATCGTTGAAGAGAGACTGACCTATACCAGGTTACTAAAATTGCGTTGCTTGGTAAGCGCCAAAATATGGCTATTATTTTACAAAAGCCATTTTTAAATCAGCGATCAAGTCATGACCTAGTCAGACCATTGGGCAACACTGTCTCATTTAATCTTAATACTTTGATTTTTAGGTTAAACATTGAGTATATGGAGCAACGTTGCCAAATAAGGTGACGTTTCTTAATTCTTCTATTGTTTCTATGGGAGTAGCGTAAACCATCGTCTTAAGGTGTCCCCATAAATAAAAATCTATTGGATTTAAGTCAGGGGAGCGAGGTGGCCAGTGAATTGGTCCACCTCTTCCAATCCAATTTTCACCAAAGGTGTTATTCAAATGAGTTCTGACAGGTATACTGAAATGAGGAGCTCCATCGTGCATAAAAGATATTTGGTTACGTATATTTAGAGGAACTTCTAGCAGTATGTGCAATTCTTGTTGAAGAAACGCAAAGTAAGATTCGCCGTTTAATCTTAAGGGTAAAAAGAAAGGACCAACTAAATTGTCACCAACGATACCCATCCACACATTTAAAGAAAGTTGTTCCTGGTGGCGACATTGTACGAAAGCATTGGGATTTTCGTCACTCCATACATGAGTGTTATGGTAATTAACAATACCATCCCGCCAAAATCCTGCTTCGTCCGTAAAAAGTATGGTTTTATTAAAATTCCTATTATTATTAACCTCTTGGTAATACCATTGGCAAAACTGTAAACGAGATGGAAAATCTCTTGGTAGTAATGCTTGCACACGTTGGACATGATAGGGATACAAGAGTTGCTTGCCACACAGTGCTGTTGGAATGATTACCCCCTAATCTAGTTGCTATAGTCCTGGTACTGATACCAGGATTTTGTTCCAAGGCACGTAAAACTGCCTCGTCAAACTCGGGCGTATCATTGGTGGGAACGGCAAAACTTCCTAAATAACATTATTGTCAAAAACATCACAAAAAAGAAATAAGAAAATTTACCTCTTTCCCGTAATCTACGGTCTACGCTTTCAAAGGTTTTACTATCTGGAAGTTGTCGATGGGGAACGCTTCTGCATACAGGCGCCTCGCTGCATAACAATTACTATAAGCACGTGCATACATTACATGCATGTCTGCCATTTCCTCAAAAGTGTAATTTTCCATCACAAAAACCGAGACAAAAACTTTTTAGAGAAATTTCGAAAAGAAAATTACGTGTATAATTCTTTTCTAAAAGAACTGACGCGCAAATGTCAAACCTCCATGCAGCATGCAGAAATGATTATTTGTTTTCCAAGGCACAAGCATAAATTGATAAACCAATTTTGTCCAGTGACATGCAATAAAACGGTTTTTATTTTTTTTCTCGAAAACGAAGTGAGATAGGAAAAAAATACAAGAGGCAAAGAAGTTGTATTTTTAGATGCTTAATCAAACAAAAAATATTAAAGTTACAAAAAAGGTAGTGGCGTACATTTTTTTGATAATAATATTCGCTAAGGTGCCCCCCGGGACGCCACTGGACTTAATAATTTTAATCTATTTAGGGCTAAATTAGCCTCTTAATACAACAAATAACATTGCCAAATTTCAACAGAATCGAGTAAATATTTTTCATGACATTAATAATTTCATTTTTTATTCTTTTTTTATTTAACATCCTGTATCTTGAAAACTCTGCATTTCCGGACCCATGTTTATAGAAACTTTTTGTTATATTTTATTACAAGGAATCGCCCTCTAAAATATCTCCGTCTATTTTTCGAACACCCTGTAGATATACAAATTATAAACTTGCCAAAATTTTGTCGGCGGATTTTGGCTACTATGCAGCAAAATCTGTCGAAAGGCGGAAAATGAATTATCAAACATTGCTTTCCGCCGCACTATAATTTTTAACGGCGGATAAGTTGCTATTATTTGCATGAGTCCGCCTTGCGGCGGAATTCTAAGCCTAACTGTAACCTACCGCCGGCGGACATATAGCCACTACGTATATAATATAATGTGCCGAAATACTAGAAAACGACTTGCAAACATGGCTTGCAACTGCTTTCAAGGGCAAGGAGGGTGGAGCGGTGGAGCGTAGATAAATAATTTTATGATGCACAATACAACCAAAATTTTATTCCTAGGAATGTGGTAAGTTCTCCGAATATTGATCTGTAATTTGTCACAACATTTTTAACTGATATAATTTTCTGGTGTTTAATAATTATGCATTAAGCATGTTTATTATAGGAGGATAGGAACTTATTACTTTATTATACACTAATGAAAATGAATAAATCGAAAATTCTTTATTATCTGGATTTAGCCCATAATGGCAACTTTGTTTGGACTGTTGGTATTGCATAGGTACAATATGTTTTATAAAAGCATTAAAATTTTAGACATAACAATATAATATACAAGTTTTACCAAAGACATTTTCGAAGTAATTTTTGATGATAATTTTGATTTTTGATTAAACATTTTAGCGTAAGGAAAGGTTTACCTACCTACAAATGTACACAATATGCTGCTATATTTTCTCTCTTAAAAATGAAACTAAACTACTTTTAAAAAGGATATCATTTATCCGTCTGTAAACTTATCAATAAATAAGTAAAATAAGTAACATATCGATTCTTCTAGGCTCTGTTTTGTTTACGTTATAATTATTATGAATGAATAGAGCGTATCAACCCCAGTGGCGTACCTGGGGGGGCAGGGGTGGACAGTCAGTCCCCCGCCCTTAGTTCATGGCGCCTCCAGCGCTTTGTTTGCAGTCAGCCTCCCCCCGCTCTTAGTTCATGGCGCCTCCAGCTCTTCTTTGTTCTATAGCGCATTTGTCATATTTTCATACAAATCGCCATGGTGAATAGCCCCCCCCGCTCCAAAATGCTAGGTACGCCACTGATCAACCCACAAAACAGGGTCATAAATTTTGGGCGATAAAAATGTCACCTCTCAAAACTGATATGTAAAGCTTTGCAAACGGCGGTTATTCCAGGGACGGCTCTAACCTAGCTGTAATTAAATTTAGGATCCGATTTGAAAATAAAATACAAATATTGATTTACCCACATTTGGTATTTGAAAATGCGAAATACGAAAATACTTCGGTTACAGGGATATACCATACAGGGTGTCTGAAAAGTCTTAGCATGGGCAAATATCTTTACTATTAATAAAGATAGAGACACCAAATTTTAGTTGTATCTTATTGGTTAATAAATCTACTTTTTTATGTAATTTTACTGTTTTAACCCCCTTGGGGGTTACGCTGGGGAGTTGAGGTCAAAAATTGTAAATGCAACCCGATGCCGTGTTTTACCTCATTTTAAAGGTATTTTCGAGAATTGGCAGAGTTCCAAAATGGACTTTATTACTGGCAAGAAGTCATAGAGAGAGAAAATATATAATAGAGAAATAATGTCAATATGCGAATGTGGCAAATTTACCAAGCTTAATCCGTAAACAAAGACAATCTTCTGCGGGCTTGCGCCTTGTCGAACGTTTGCCTTGTGATAGACAGGACCGTACTTCAAAATTTATTTCACATGACGTGAATCTTTTATCGAGTAATAAATGCTAAATATTACTTGTAATTATTCTTTTTATTAATGATAAAAATGTAACCATTAGTGAGATTTTAACAAAAATTGTATAGTTTGTTGGCTTAAATCTGAGTTTTCTTGCTATACAAAACTGTCGATAATGGCGATATATATATATATATATATATATATATATATATATATATATATATATATATATATATATATATATATATATATATGTATATATATTATAGTTTACACATATTACAGTTTATACATATACAGTGCGTCTCTTTAATGTCCCCCTCTTAATTTTTGAAACGTTACATTTACAAAATTGAAAGTTGAAATAAAATATAAACATAGTATTCTAAACAATAGAAATAAAATATGCAACTGTTTTAAGAAGTAAAATAGTAAATAACAAAATTACCAAAACTGTGTATATTTTATTGGATTGGCATCCCATCCTGGATAATTATTGAACAAACCAAGTTCTATGGTAAGATGTAAATATTTTTACACCTATTTACAGTGTGTGCACTTGATACTTTGGTGAAAGCGCTACTTACTTACGGTCCCATGTCAATCTAATCCACTGATATCTTAGCGATCCTTTGGCGAAAGCGCTTTTTTCTTTCGCCATCCCTTTTAAAATACTCCCCTCTATCCTAATCCACTAGTATTTTTAGTGCCCCTTTGGCGAAAGCGCAACTATTTGGACACTCACCCTTATGCAATATAGGGGAAGGAGGCATTGACACTACATATGACCTTCTTACACCACCTTACACGTTATACAATGCCCCTAATACACACACACCCCATCAGTGCCTTTCTGACACCTTGACCAAATACGTCTCAATATACGTCACTGATAAATATTTCTACTTCTCCGTGTGTATTCACTTCAACACCGGAGTGCATTTAAGATAAATTATATTTTGTTCCTACTATTCTTTAACATATTGATATAATTTAAATTTGGAATTAAACTATTTGTATTTATGCACTAATTGTAAGAAATAGACTACAAAATAATTCCTTATATTTACAAGATACATAATTGGCGAAATATATGAAATGTCTTTAACACTTTGTAAAGAATATTTTTGTATCGAAATAACAAGCTTCAGAGGTTCGCTATATGCGCCACCCCAACCAAAAATACCATATCATAAAAATGACAGATTTTTTCGGCCCGGTTCTGATCGCCGAGTTGCGTCATTGAGTTCAACACCCACTTTTGCGAGACGTCCCGAGTGCGCGTGTCTCGAGAGAACCGTCGTTTAAAAACCTGACTGGCGCCAAATGCGTACAAACGCCTTAACCTTTAAAATGAGGTAAAACACGGCATCGGGTTGCATTTAAAATTTTTGACCTCAACTCCCCTGTACGTGACCCCCAAGGGGGTTAAAAATCAAATTACATAAAAATTATTAACCAATAAGATACAACTAAAATTTGGAGTCTCTATCTTTATTATTAGCAAAGATATTTACCCATACTAAGACTTTTTAGACACCCTGTATGTTATATTGCTCTAACCAAAGTATTTTCGTATTTCGCATTTTCAAATTACACAATGTGAGTAAATAAATATTTGTATTTTATTTTCAAATCGGATCCTAAATTTATTTACAGCTAGGTTAGAGCCATCCCTGGACTCGTTTGCAAAGCTTTAGATATAAGATATATTATTTCTGTTAGCATGCGGTGCATTACTTTTTTATAAATGAATCTGATGAGTTCTGCCAAATATAAAAATTACTTATTTGGCGACATAATTAACGGCGGCCAAAATTAACCGATTATATGACCCCACAACACAAAATTTATTGTTTTGCTTGGAATAACCCTTATACCTACATAATGTATATTTCTTTTCGTGCACGAAATGAAATAATCTCAGAAATAATGCGTAAAAAAAGATAATCAGTAGTAAATGAACGATTCCTATCAAAATATTATTTGGACTTGGTTGAAAAAGCATAAAAAGTACACTTAAAACTAATTTCTGATCATATTATTATTTATAAGTAAATGAAAACCTTGAATCACACTCGTATTTGATTTGGTACACGGTATAATATGATCCCAAATTTATTAATTTGCATCTACGAGCCGAGCTCCATCTGTCAATCAATAAACAAAGTAGCCATAAAATACCAACTTACGTCTTTGTAGGTTAGTTGTACACCTGTAAAATTCATTTTCCAAATACTTTTATAAAATACTATTGTAGGTGCCATCTACAAAATATATAAGGGAGTAATTGTCACTTATTTTTGACCGTTAATTTTAGTCAGATTTTGAGCTACCAAACGCCCGTCTTAACTGTGGAAAATAAGAATCGCCGTCAAAGAATGCAAAACCAAGCTGTCCGTTTTATCACGGATGTTTCACGCTTCTCACATATCACTCCTTTCATCCGTGACCTAAATATCTTAAAGCTCATAGAAAGTAGATTTTTACACTTTTTATGTTTTATTAAGCAAATTCTTGCTAACAAGTCACCTAAATATCTATACAACAAATTAACTCCAAGAGCGTGTATTCATCATAGGGACCTGAGAGACATACTGAGAAGATTTGAGGTGCCTAAGTATTGCACCAGCTCTTTTAGGTCCAGCTTCTCGTATCTTGCACCACTCATAGCCAACAACCTTCTTGCTAAATATCCTGACTCGCGCGTTAATCTCAAAAATAAAATAAGTCGTGCAATGTCGGATGATACTTTTTCCCTTTTCGCCGGGGGCATCGATTTAGGGCTTTTTAGTGCCTTTTTTCTTTAAGTATCTAATTTGGTCTAGAGTCAGCTTAGTGTATTTATACTTTATAGTTAGTTTTGTTTATACTATATTTTTTTTTAAACAAACTATTTTTAGGGCAAAATTTTTAATAGCACATCAGTTTATTTTGTCCTTTTGTGAAATTTGACACAATACAATTATTATTATTATTATTATTATTATTATTATTATTGTTATTATTATTATTATTATTATTATTATTATTTATATTGACATTATAGTCACCCCTAGTTTCTATACACAAAATATCAGAATCAAAGTCTAATCAGAACTGGACATAATGACACTAACCAGTACCTATGTCAATAATGTACATAATGTAAATTGCGTGCAAGAAGCACCAATGTCAACATTGGTGATTATTGCACTAAAAGGTACTTATAAAATTATTATTTAACTCGTAATAATACATCGTTATATCCCAAATTTGAAACAACCAAAACTTTTGTGGTAGAAAAATGGAAGAGTCCCTTTGATATCCAATACTGTAAAGTATTTTTTATTTTTATGCCTATTTTCTGTATTTGTGTGAATTCACAATATAATAGTTATTGACATGTAATAATTATTCTTTTTAGTCCAAACCAGGCATAACGATATATCCTGTGGGTAGAATACGTCCCAAACAGTTTGCCACAATGCGCGATGATGATTCAGATGAAGCTAGTCCAAAAAATTCTCCATTGCCATCTGCTACTCCCCCTATGAGCGGTCCTCCTAACCAGTATAATATTCTAGGTAAGATCCCGGAAAGTATCTAGCGTTTAATAAAGGAACAGGCTGAACTCACATACGTACATATGTTATGTACATTTTAATTAAGTTAGGAGGATATTTTATTTAATATATTTATATTATGAATTTACATTTTTTTCGAAAATTATCTATATGTCCTGCAAACTTGTATTTTAATAATAAAGCACCTACATACGCAAGGGTAAAAATGTCAAATATTTCGATCGTAGCAATATAGTCGCACCAATATTGACTAAATACCATTTAAAAAATATTCTCCAAGGCTAGACCCGTCTAATTTGACAACCAAAAGTTTTAAACTGACAAGTGTAAGAGCAAGACAACTAAGTTTTATACTACGAATTTGTTTCTGGGGTTTTTTCGCAAATTCTTAAAGGAAAGGGCAATTTTAATTAGTACTTTCTACAATAATAGAACCGAATCTATTCTAATTTCTATAATAATTTCCAAAATAAAAATCATTTGGAAACCAAGCAAAGACTTATTTATTAACAATGACATAACAAAACCCTATCAAAACCTAACTGACCCACTAGATCTTAATTTCAACCAGTAACCTTTCTAGTGAATCTGAACGTTAGGTTCTAACTTCTGCACACTGGTATCCTTTGATGTAAACAAGCGCTCAATGTTCAGTATCTAATACCATAGGCGGTTCTAGACCTCTGTTTTTGGGGGGGCTTAAGCCCCCGGTTTACATATTAGGGGGTCTTAAGTCCCTGGTTTATATATAGGCGGCTAGGCCACTCAGTTGGATTTGGGGGGGCTAATCCGAGAGTTGGGGGGGGGGGGGCTTAGCCCCCCCAAGCCCCCACCTAGAAACGCCTATGTCTAATACGGAGATGTTTTAAATTAAGATGGATTCAAAAAATAATAATGCCCACTTTACCAAACATTACAATTACATTCTTTTTTATTAGAACGTTTGAGATTTTTTTTTGTAGTCTAGCTGATACATTTTCGATATTGAGTGTTGTATTTGTGCTAAAAGTATAAGGCAATTACCTACTGGGGACTAACATAAACATAGCACAATTAGAGAAGTTGCAAAAACTTTGTGAAGCAAAAAGAACATGTATAAGACTGTTATATCTAAAGAGGGCACAAATATGTATAAAGGCTGGACAGGTAACAGCCTAAAATATGTAAAATACTAGCCTGTGCATTTTAGTTTCAATAGAAGCTACAAATAGCGCTGATGGTGTAGTGACTATACAATTAATAACTCCTTAGTTTCTAATATTGCTGAGGAGATGGAAACGTTGATTGAAAAATACGGAAATGACAAGATTTCAGGTTTTGTCTCGGACAATGCGAAAAGTATGCAATTAGCTGGAGAAATTATGAATGAAAAATATAATATAATTCCGTATGGTTATCTTTCACACGCACTCAGTTTGCTGTGTACTGATATAGTTCAAATTAACAGTATTTCATCTGTAATAGCTAAAGTTACATAAATTGCGAAACACGGACAAAAACAAGTTGTGTATGAATTATTAAGAACAAAACAGACTGAAAACAAAAATGTCGAACCAAAAGCAGGTGAATACTCGCTAGTCGTCAAGTCTGCTTTATTTAAGGAGCGTTTATAATACCAAGCTCAGTTTACAAGCCTTGCTGTTAGTCAATAAGCAGCACATTGATAAATCTATAAAACAATGGATCTTAGACGACGAGGTATTTTGGGTTCAAATTGCAAAATTAATTTGCATTTTTCAACTATAAGTAAGTGGTTAAAAATTGTAGGAGATTATTGCACCATTCACCTTGCTGTTAAGGCCTTTAATGATATTAAAAAGGTGATTCGGGAAAATCTTTCACCTTCATTCCCACTTAATGAAGAAGAAAAAACTGAAATGCTGAAGCTAATTGCTAAAAGAAAAAAAATGTCATTCGACCTATACATTATGCTGCAGAATTCCTGAATCCAAATTCACAAGGAGCAGAGCTTAGACAAACAGAAATACTGTTAGCCATTGAATGTGTATTTTACATTGGCAAAAGTAAACTTCATTTAAACGAGAGGAATCTTATTGACAAAATCTCAGATTACCGTTGCAGAAGCGGCCAACTATTTGGCAAATATTTCCTATGGAAGAGCAGCCTTGACAATTCGGTGTCCTGATGGAAAGGAATTTGTTCAACCACTTCATTATCAAAAGATGCGTCACGAGTTTTGATGGTGCCAGCTTCTTTAGCAGCAATGGCAGAGCAGCTAAATTACCCTACGTCCCCAGCACTCACAACAAAAACTTACTGCGAAAAATAGAAAGTGGCAGCAGATCAATTTTTACTTTTGTCGAAAATCAAAAAAGTAAACAGTCTGTTATTAACATAGAGCGGAAATTTGGATGCGCTAACAGAATCGGACTGCCGGCGTACCTTATACTACTAGAAATTTTCAGTCGCGTAAAACACAATATTTTAACGTATTTTATTTTTATTGGCTTTTCATTCAATACAGCATTTTAAATTATATCAGTTATTATGTGAATAATAACCTAGGGTATACAAAAAATTTGTTTTTGGTTACTTTAAATAATGTAATTTTGTGCCACGTCCGAAGCGACTAGACTATAGCTCGACTGTTAGAGGTCATGAACGATAGGTATTTACACCAGAGTGTTTAGTTGAAATTTGAAACCAAGTTGAAATTATGGTATTATACCAGTATATTCTTAAATTATGGATTCCTCATAATTATATTTATATATCAGTCGATTAAAACTATTAAAGTACCGTTAAATAACATCACCAGCCATTGTGTTGAAATTATAATAAATATGAGATCCGATGGTGTAAACGCTTAAGGCGCATTGCTATAGTATAGTCAACCAACCATGAGTGTAGAGTTGTAGGTAAGGGAAAATAAACTTAAAATTTCAATTAAAACATTTTTTATATTAAAAAGCTCAACAAGGATATATTAAAAACAAGTTCTTAAATCTTGTGTGCAAAATAAATTATTAAAATTTTTTCTCAATTTCTTAGCAAGGGTTTATTTCTTTTCGTTTTAAAAATCCACTTATTGAACGATCTTTCTATTTCTACCGAAGTTATAGATTTTACAGGTTAAAAATTGTTCCTTTGATTGAAACAGATGTTTTTCTTGCACAAGACCCACATCATGAGTGGTTCACAATGTTTCATGAATTCTGTCCGAAAACATACCTTAACATTATATAAAGAACAATTTTTGTCTTTTATTCTGAAGTCAGGATCAGTTGCACCATGGACTCATTTTTGTGCGCCCTAAAGTTTCTTTCTGCAGTAAATTTTTTCCCGTATACACAATTAGACTTATAATTGTTAGGATTTTTATATACTATAGCTTTAGAGTTGTCCATTTTTAGCCTCCTGAACACAAATAGAACTCAAGATAGAATATGCGATCTCTTTGGTTTGAAAGGAAAACCTAGCTTAGGGATTTTCTTCTATTTGAATGTCAAAGGCCAACAATAAATCAAAATTTTGTGTGCCTACATATCTTTTCATACAAAATAAACCCAAACATTTGTTTTTCTAAACTTTTATGCCGTTGTATGCGCGTATTGACGCGAGTTTATTTTTTTACAAAAGTTGTACCAACGGCGAAATGCCCTAGTGCTAAGGTATCCGCTTATGGATCGGATCAGTTGGTAGTGGATTCAGTGCCGGGCCCGACTGGTCTTGTTTTTGAATTCTTGTCAAATTCATACTAAATGAGAATCCACGCTGGCGCTTCGAAGCTCCCGAGTTCCTGTGTCAGGGATATTTTTTAATGACTTATACGGGCCGAGCGTAGCAAGGTCCGTATCACTACGTCAAATGTGCATATGCGGACGTAAATTAAATTTTAAATTAAATAGTCCCGCCGGACGCAGAAGCCGAGAAGCGCAACAAGCTTATCGCAAAATGTGTATGCAGGCAGCAGCAGCCAAAGTACAGTTGGTATGGCTGACCGTCGCGGTTTTTTAATAATGCGCCTAGTTTCGCCAAGGAATTAATTACCTACAAATAAACATCGCAAAAAACATAAAATAGATACCATAGTATATTACTCATTGCTACTCTAGATGTTTATGACTTTTAGTTTTAGTATTGCTTTTCTATGTGATTTAAAAGTCTAAGAGTGTTAGCCGCTCCCCGTTTTCATACGTCTCCTCAATAGATGTCGCGCCTTGTACTAAAAATATGATTATTCGTAATGTGTTAGAATAAATCGGCAATACAAGGAATCAAGGAATGTACTGTACCATGAACCAGTTTCGTTAAACATGTATTTTTAGTGATTTACAATACATCTAAGTTTTTCTACAGTTTATCCGTTTCATTATTTAATCTGACTATGCTACAATTGCATTTTTGCTGTAACTTGACCGAAATATCCAATAATACCCAAACACATATTGATATTACACAATGAAATAGAGACGCTAGCCGAAACACCGTTTCCTTTAATAAATACCATACAGATACAATGCGCATAGTAGTTACTTAGTTGTTCTTTGTCAAACCCAAATATTTTTTAAATAGTATATTTCACGGGGCGGTTCGAGTGTATTGCAGCAAACCCAGCAAACCCAAGCAAACCCAACCGGGGCCGGTATATTGATATCTTTCGACAATGGCTTGGCTTGATTCTTTCTTGAGGAACGTGCATTATTTTAAAAACAAAGTGTGGTTTTAAAAAATAAATTATTAAGTTGGTCATTGAAAATAAATTTTGGGTGGGTCATTGAGAAATGACCTTATGGACGAGCCGCGCCTATTAGAATATAAAGTCCAGAACACACACACACACACACACACACACATATATATATATATATATATATATATATATATATATATATATATATATATATATATATATATATATATATATATATATATGGACGAGCCGCGCCTGTTAGAATATAAAGTCCAGAACACACACACACATATATATATATATATATATATATATATATATATATATATATATATATATATATATATATATATATATATATATATATATATATATATATATATATATATATTATATCATTAAATACAATTTTTATAATAGGTGTATATATAAAAAATACCGTTATATTTAGCTACAACTATTTTAATTTATGATTTCTGCGAAAGAACAATACTTGCAATTATGCAATACCCATGCAACTCCAAGCGTTGTTTATCAGAAAGGAATATATATATTCTACTGTACAATCTGTTTAGTATTTGGAAAAAATTAATAACTTAATAACATGTAAAATAGCTTTTGTCCTGAGTGCGTCTCTGTTGTCGCATCGTGATTCCGCTCACTGGTTATTAATGAAGATGAAGGTAGATAAAATAAATGAGAAATCTGATAGCCACGAGAACAGTGACGATAATAATAGCAAAGAGCTAAGTAAAAAAGTTCTGTTGATAAAGAAACATTACCAAATATTCAAGAGACAAGTTTAACACATCATGGCAACGATGAGAGGACATGCCTCTCTCCTGATTTGCGACTCGCAAATAACTGATTTTGACTAGTACAAATTTCTTAACAGTTTTTCGGTATTTTTGCATGTATTTATCTTTATTTCTTTGTTTTTGCTCTATACTTTTATATGCATTTATTTTTGTTTGCTTATTTTTGCTATAAATTTTGATTTCGATGTTTATTTTTAAAAGATACATTGTCTAATAGTAGTGATAGATGGGATGTTCTGCGCCCACCCATCGCCCAAAGTTAATGCGCAGGCGTCATCTGCGCGCGCATCTGTCATATGTCATCGGTCATACGTCATCTGTCATACGTCATCTGTCAACTGTCATCTGTCATACGTCATCTGTCATCTGTCATACGTCATCTGTCAACTGTCACACTCTTGGGCGTTAGTTACTTTGGTCTTAACTACTTGTGGCTTGAACTACTCGGGGGCTTTAACTACTTGAGGGGGACACCAACCACTTGGGCACTATCTGTTTAGGTCCTAACTGCATCGGATATGAGTACTACTTCGTAAGAATATTATTAGTATTAAGTATTTCGGGGAAAAATGACGTCAAAAACTTTTTTCTTTATTTTCGTCCATGCTAGGATTAGAACCTGGGACCTGCATAGTGGAACAGCAACGCTCTAACCGACCTGGCCATCGGCTTCTCATAAAATATTCAGTTCATAACATATAGGCTTGCGGCAGCTAGGCAGGAAAGTGGTTGTTGTTGTTGTGTGTTGAGCGAAGTCACGATGAGAACGATGGGTAAGAAATGTTGGGAAGGAAGAAAACACGTAGTAGTCGTAGGAAAATTATTTATGTAGCCACAAGATATATCGATATTTAACAACTTTATAGACAAAATTAGTTAATAATATTAAACAGGTTACTGCTACGAATACAAGTAAACTAGAAATACTGTTCACAGTTTCGGAGAAAGATGGCGTTAGTGTAGAATTAGGAGTAGTTGGAGTAGTAGGAGTAAGAGTTGGAAATGTGGTCTCATTCTGGCACTCGCTAGAATAAAAAATCTGATATCACCCGTTAGTACGTCTTATTGAAAAAAAAGACGTATTAGTAATGACTACCCTTTAAGCGAATGTATGTTAATGCAAATTACTATCCGAAAAACACCCGATCGTAATAAGTGGCAGTTGAAGTAATATTTTAAATTCGTAGAACTCCTTAACGATAAGTGGTGGAGACCGGATTTTTTGGGGGTAGATAGAAGTCATAAAGACCAGTAGATATACAGATTCAGAAACCCCAAAAATATTAAAGGCATTTCGACGATTTCTCTGACGACAACCAAAAGGGCCTGAAAATTTGTTTGCTTCGATAGGGACTAAGGATAGGAGTAATAAAATACATACCCCAAATCTCATCGAAATCCGTTAAGCCGTTTAGACGCAAGCCGCTACGGTTCAGATTTCGGATAAAGATGGCGTTAGTGTAGAAGTATTGGTAAGCGCAGTAGCAGGCGTTCAGAGTTTCGGAGAAAGATGGTGTTTATGTAGAAATAGTAGTAGTTGGAGCAGGAGGATTAGCAGTAGGGCAAGAGTTGAAGATGCGGAACAGTCGAGAAAGATTACATCATCAGTGGAATAGTACTGAACAAAGCGAGCTAAAATGACTCAGCACGAGGAAAGGGCAACGCAACAACCGATAATGGGTTAGACGCGTTTTCGAGGTACGAATATGTAATTACTGCTAAAGCCACACAACCCTGCAATGCAGAGACCATTGTCAATGATCTTTGCGGAGTAAGATATACATCACCCCATATATTCTAATTTTATAATTCGTATACCACAATATTGGCAATACGTCAGAAAGATTGCAGGATCATTGGGAAATTACTAGCGAGCTAAATTAAGAGCACGAGACAAGCTCAACACAACAGCCGTTGTGATTGTTTAGACGCGTTTTCCGACGGGCGAATATGTAATAAAACTAGTAATTAGAAAAATTATTTATTTGACCACAATATCGATATTTAACAACTTGATATACGAAATTAGTTAATAATAGTAAACAAGTTAGGTCTAGGAATACAAGTAAACTATAAATACTGTTCAGAGTTTCGGATAAAGATGGGGTTAGGGCAGAATTAGTACTAGTTCAGAGTTTCGACTAAAGATGGGGTTAGGGCAGAATTAGTACTAGGAAAAGATGTTTCGACTGATGTAAAAACTTTTCAAAAATCTCGACTAAGAGCATCGCTAGAGGTCTTAATGGCTAAATGCGTCTTTCATATTAGTAACAGCAAGAAGGGAAGGATTCCGAATATTGGAGAGAGAGATAGACTCGTTTAAATCGTATTAAAAGAAACCGAAAACTATTAAATATATACTGTTTAAGTACAAAAATATCAGTTTATGTATAGTCGGGCTATTCAAAACGTAGAAAGAGATAGAAAAATATAGACAAAAATATTAGGGAATACGTACAAGATATATGAATATAGCGCAATGTTTTCAAAGAGAAGTAGTTACCACGAAAATATATGTTAGCGAGCACACGAAAACAGACAGGAGGATGATGCAAGTAGTTAATATTCCATATAGATCTGTCGGAGCATGATATCAAGTTAAAAGAGACTAAAGAAGTGGTTAGTAAATTTATATCCTACAATAATTAAATAGAACAACTGTATGGGGTTTAAAAATATTATAATGTAGACAAAGGCCTCTGGAAAACAGTCCCGAAACCGATATAAAACAACTAAGAAACAAACCCGGTTTCAGGAAACCTCTTAAACATCTAACTGCCCAACCACGCAACAGCTAAAAAACAGACCCTGTTTCTGGAAACAGCTAGGAAACAGCTAAAAACAACTAATAAACAGGCCCGGCTTCAGGAAACCTCTTAAACGTCTAACTGCCCAACCACTCGACAGCTAACAACCCTGTTTCTGAAAACAACTCCCGAACAGCCATGAATAGAGAGAGAAATAGGTCTTGGTTCTGGAAACAGTAAGTCGTATTCGTACTTGCTAATATATAAACAACATACAAACTATTTTCTTCAAAAATATAAGGGTACTAATGCTGCTACTAATAATCAGACATCCTCCTTTTCGAGCTGAATTTAAAATAAAAATTTCGTTCAAAGATCTTTAAGAACACGTAGATACAGACTATTTTCTTTTGACATAAGGCCACCAATAGGACTGGAAAGAATTAGGTACACAACAAGTTTGATACTCACATCATACCCCAAACCCTCGAGAGTAAGTGCGTCTTAGAAGCAAGATGTGTTAAGTCTCTAGAAACAGAGTCTGCTAGTAGCTGATTCATAGCTGCTTCCTGAAACTGCTGTTTTTTCTTCAAAAACAAGGTGCTTTCCACGAAACTAGCTGTTTTGCTATTTATACGAGTCTATTATTACTGTTCTGTGTTGTTATTAGGACTTCACAATTTAGTAAGCTTGATAAAGATGTTAAGCGCTGAATAATTCAAGCATCTAAGACAATAAGAAAAAAATAGTTGGCTTAAAAGTTGGAGCGGGGTGAAGGAGATGGAGCACGGGACAAGCTCTGGAAACCTATCACAAACCCTCTAAAGAAACTTGGAGAAATTTCAGCACAGACATCGCAGAAAACAAAAAAGCGAAAGATTAAAGCCGAAGAATCAGAGATCCGAGAAAAGGAGCCTAAAATCAAGCAAAGTGAACCTCCTTATCATGCGAAATTCCCATCAAAAGAGGTCGAAATCGAATATGGAGATTTGTTCAATAACGGCTGTGATGATGATGATGATGATGATGTTTTTGTAGAAGAAAAATCCACACCGCAATTAAAAGAGGATCTAGAAATCACTGATAGAGAAAATGTTTCTGCATTTCCCAACTTTATCAATCAATATCCTAAAATTGCTCGAGAATACATATCAAAATATTGGAGAGAGATTCAGGTGATATTGATCTAACACAGGGTCTTAAGCACCATATCGAAACTGACGCATGGAAACTGGGAGATTTACTGGTTGATTTTTTGAAAAATGGCGATATTCAAGTAGGTGATATTGAATACCGAGGAACTCAAGGGCTCTACGATCTTCTATTTTTTAAAAACCTATTTATCATAAAAAGGAAGATGGGGAACAATACAAAGATATTCTTTTACGAACAAACCTTTACCGAAGGGATAGTGGCCAGTTAAAAGGAAATAGATCTGACAAATATAAAAATATTGTTAAACCATTACTCTCAGTATCGGCAGAAGTTTCGAAACTTAGAACGAAATCAGCAAAAACACCTCCAAGTACAAGAATCCCAACAAGGTCGAAGCCGACACCATCAAAATTGGGTCAAGCGTTAATGGAATACAACGAAAAACCCAAAGAATATG
The DNA here is from genome assembly GCA_963971165.1 of Philopedon plagiatum. NCBI lineage: Eukaryota > Metazoa > Arthropoda > Insecta > Coleoptera > Curculionidae > Philopedon > Philopedon plagiatum. Next base: position 54,662,254 of record OZ020191.1, on the reverse strand, counting down.
TCTACTATGATGACGTAAATGAGCTGATTGATAGGTTAAAAAAGCTAGACGCTTCCAATCAGGTTGGCAACAATAATAACATGAACGAGAGTTGAAGCATTTTGCATGAATTGGAACAACTTGGAGTAATTGAATTCTATAAATAAGAATGTATATTTGATTCGTAAATCTTATTACATACTGTAATCTACGAGAACGAAGAAGGGAGCGATGCAGATGAAATTTGTAATCTAAATAGAAGAGCGTATAAGAAATGGTTAGTATACAGCTAACCGGCAGACAATGAACATGGCAGAAATATTAAAAATTATTCTTGCCAACATCGAAGAAGTATTTAGTAGAAACCTGTATTGTGGGTCCTGTTTACCTTCAACTTTAATGGTTTGGGAACTTGCTAAAAAATATAATGTACATGTAGAGCCAAAATGCGGAAAGCTTTTCTATGGGGAAATAGGAGGCATCACTCATTTTTGGAACCTCTTTGAAGGAGAAATTTACGATCCCACCCGCAAAGTTATAAAACATATAATGCCATCCGTGGACCTTACGAAGTATGTGTACAAAGAAGAGCCTAGCATAGACACAGATATGGAGACAGCAGTCATGTTGGATATTTTTAATCAGTTCCAGAGAACAAGCACAACACGTCAATACTTTTCCAACGCTCCCGATAAACTTAAAACTCTTAGAAAAATTATCCATAGAAATGTAGCTAGATGTATGAAATAAAAAGTTTGTATTATTTGTATTTATGTGTGATTTTATTAACCTGCTTGTGGAGAACCAGATCACCAAGAAGCAAAGCTGTTAGAAACAGGGTTTATTTATTGGTTATCTGAAAGATGGCAGTAGCGTTCTATGGGGGTTCGGATAGTGTCCGATTGTCTAAACGAGGAGATTTAGTGATGGGGTTTACCAAAACTGGCATCGAGGCGTTACTTACACAAATTCAGACATGCTAAACACCTATATGGATCCTAAATCTTAATGCATACATTAATCTACGAGGATGTCGATCATATACGTAAACGCATGCAGGGGGGCATGGGGAATGGCACAGGCGAAATTTGTAACTTAAGTAGAGCCTATTCTCAACAACGTCGTGTTGCGTTTGTGTTATGGTTGTGTGACGTTTGTCTTATTGTTGTGTAGGTGTTTTGCGCTGTGTTGGTGTTGTGTAGGCGTAGTGTAGACGTTGTGTCGGCGTTGTGTGGGTGTAGTGTGGTCGTTGTGTACAAATAAAGGCATTAACATCTGTTAGCATCCCCCATTAGTACTGCATACGTCATAGCGATAAAGATGGCAAGTCGTAAAATTAAATTAAAACTAGCAGCAATGACCGGTGAAAACGTGTTTGGTTTTCGTACAGATGGGTCAACGTGGTTTATTGGAAACACACCGGTGGAATTTCACGACAACATTTTATTGGTTGAGAATGAAAAATATCCTCTATCAGATGGTCTGTTAAAGTTATTAACCGAAAGGAAACCAGAAGAATATACGGAGAACGAGTTGGCGGATTACAAGGAACTACTCTTACTGACCAGTGCCCATCAGCGTGGGTTCTATCGAAACGCACACACCTGTTCAAGCGGTAGTTGGAAATATAAACACATTGTATCAAAACTATTTCCACCTCAGAGAAGCCGTGCATTCAATTTGAAGAATTTGCCAACAGTCTCTAAAATGCCAAAAGAGAAGGCTCTACTTGGAGAGCTTTGCAATAAAGAAGAAGAATATCCATGGAAGGAAGAAATATTAAAGTACGAGGATGTGAATGAGTTAGTTGATAAGCTAAAATATTTAGAAGAAAATAATGAAAACAATAATAATCATAGAAAAATAATGGATGTACTTAGAGAACTTGAAACGCTTGGCGTAATAGAATTTTATTAAAATATTTCTGTTTTATTTCTTATAAATATGCGTCACTTGCTCTAAAATAATCAGTTCTAGATACACCTTTCAACAAGGCGGACTTATTAGTTTAGCCTTTTTGCAAGATGGAGCTGTTAATAATATTAACCTTAGCGCTTGTAAGTACTGTACACGCAGAATCAACATCAGGCGAAGAAGGAATACCTACTACAGATGAAGTTAAATATGACGAATATGAGTTAAAATCAGAAGAAGAACCGTTCACTCAAGCAGAGGCATGGAAATATTTAGTGCAATATGGGTACCTTAACAACACTAATACCAGCAACTCTTTGATGGCAATATCTCAAGGTTTGAAACAATTCCAAGAAAGCTATGAGTTACCCGCAGATGGAACTTTAAACGAAAAAACTATAAACCTGATGCGCAAACCCCGATGTGGCGTTGAAGATGTAGCGCAGTTTAAAACACACCCTACAAAGTGGTCTAGCACGTATTTAACATGGAATATTTATCCTCCAACATATGCTACATCTCGTTATCCATATCAGAGAGCAGCAAACGAGGCCTTTGGGATCTGGGAAGCAGCATCCAACCTTCGCTTTACCCGGACAGAACATAAGGATATCGCCTTTAAGTACGCAAACCACTCAATGACAAACGAAAATAGCTCCTGTCCATTCAAGTTAGCCGATCGAGTATTAGGACATGCTTATTTCCCCGACGGCGGCAGTAATGTAGAAATTCATTTAAATGATGCTCTTCCATGGAGTTTTATGACAAAATTTTTTTATAACACACACTACAATTTATTGGGGGTAATGGTACATGAAATTGGCCATGCTCTAGGCTTAGAGCACTCAATTTGCTCAGGCTTGTTTCATTGGGTTTGCTCAGGTTTGTTCAGGTTTGCTTGGGTTTGCTTGGGTTTGTGCGTTTTAAGGTTAGCTCAGGTCGCGGGCGCGCGCCCGCGACCTGAGCTAACCTTAAAACGCACAAACCCAAGCAAACCCAAGCAAACCTGAACAAACCTGAGCAAACCCAATGAAACAAGCCTGAGCAAATCTGAACAAACCTAAGCAACCCCAACGAGGCAAACCTGAGCAAACCCAACCAAACAAACCTCGGCTCTAATTGACTCAATCTCCCATATGTTTATTTAATCACTTAGACGTAAAAATGAGATGAAAAACTTATAAAGGTATCTATAGTCCACTTATTAATTTACTAGCAAAAGACATTTTTAGACCCTGTTGGCTGTCTTGATAAGGGAGTAGGCTATTGGGGTTCTTACGCTAGTAGAAAAAGGCTTGATGTATAAATAGCTATTTATTTCGATCTGTAATTTTACCTTATTTGTTATAATATTACTTAGTAAATATTGGAGTTGTTCTAAAAGTCCTAGATTAGGACATTTAATACCAAAGAAATTAAGATCTATCTTTCCTGAACTAACGAGGTTATTGGTAAATTCATTATATTCGAAATACATGCCATTTTGAAGGAAGTATAGACGACCATTTGTGTATCGAAATACGCCATCTACTCGGGCAGGAACGCCAGTAAAAAGTTCTGATATTAGGTGTGTTTCTTTCGGTCTAAAGCTACATTCATCCATGCCCCACACCTCAAATTTATTTATAAACAAATAGGTTCGTCCCTTATTAGTGTTAACTGCTGCAGAAATGATAGTTTTATCACCTCTTCTAGCAAGCATATCAATATTTTCCGAGCGTATTAATTTAAAGGTTCCATATTCAAAAAAGTAAATTGTATCACCCACAATCGTAACAATTTCGCCATTGGGTCTTTCATAAATAGCTGTAATGTTTTCTAAATCTTTTGGCAAGAATGGCAAGTAATCAGTTATCAGGAAAGGTTTGTTATTAATTTCTTTCTTATTTAAATTCAGCATCCACACATATTTTTCATAAACTATATACAACTTATTTTATACCACTAAAAATGTGTTCAGTGGTTTGAAATTTAAATCACATAACTCTGGGCGTATATCGCTTTTCTGCGTTGTTGTTTGCAAACTCGGGGTTTTTTCCGTTGGTTCCCGTGGCGGCACAGGCTTTTCTGTTGGTTTCATACTTGGTGGTGGTGGTGGTACCGGTTTTTCCGTTGGTTTCGTACGCGGCGTCAATGGTTTTTCTGTTGGTTTTGTACGTGGTGGAACAGGTTTTTCCGTTGGTTTCGTACGTGGTGGTGGCGGTGGCGATGGTTTTTCGGTAGATACCAAAGGCGTCTTTGCAGGTATGGGATTCGGTGGCGATGGTATAGGGCTTGTGATTGGTCCATAGAGTTGTTGTATGCCAAATATATCATCCGTAGATAGGTTATTGCGTTCTTGGTACCATGGGAGCATAATCGCATTCGGATCCATTGAGTGCTCTAAGCCTAGAGCATGGCCAATTTCATGTACCATTACCCCCAATAAATTGTAGTGTGTGTTATAAAAAAATTTTGTCATAAAACTCCATGGAAGAGCATCATTTAAATGAATTTCTACATTACTGCCGCCGTCGGGGAAATAAGCATGTCCTAATACTCGATCGGCTAACTTGAATGGACAGGAGCTATTTTCGTTTGTCATTGAGTGGTTTGCGTACTTAAAGGCGATAGTTATGTTTGCATCCTTATGTTCTGTCCGGGTAAAGCGAAGGTTGGATGCTGCTTCCCAGATCCCAAAGGCCTCGTTTGCTGCTCTCTGATATGGATAACGATTTGTAGCATATGTTGGAGGATAAATATTCCATGTTAAATACGTGCTAGACCACTTTGTAGGGTGTGTTTTAAACTGCGCTACATCTTCAACGCCACATCGGGGTTTGCACATCAGGTTTATAGTTTTTTCGTTTAAAGTTCCATCTGCGGGTAACTCATAGCTTTCTTGGAATTGTTTCAAACCTTGAGATATTGCCATCAAAGAGTTGCTGGTATTAGTGTTGTTAAGGTACCCATATTGCACTAAATATTTCCATGCCTCTGCTTGAGTGAACGGTTCTTCTTCTGATTTTAACTCATATTCGTCATATTTAACTTCATCTGTAGTAGGTATTCCTTCTTCGCCTGATGTTGATTCTGCGTGTACAGTACTTACAAGCGCTAAGGTTAATATTATTAACAGCTCCATCTTGCAAAAAGGCTAAACTAATAAGTCCGCCTTGTTGAAAGGTGTATCTAGAACTGATTATTTTAGAGCAAGTGACGCATATTTATAAGAAATAAAACAGAAATATTTTAATAAAATTCTATTACGCCAAGCGTTTCAAGTTCTCTAAGTACATCCATTATTTTTCTATGATTATTATTGTTTTCATTATTTTCTTCTAAATATTTTAGCTTATCAACTAACTCATTCACATCCTCGTACTTTAATATTTCTTCCTTCCATGGATATTCTTCTTCTTTATTGCAAAGCTCTCCAAGTAGAGCCTTCTCTTTTGGCATTTTAGAGACTGTTGGCAAATTCTTCAAATTGAATGCACGGCTTCTCTGAGGTGGAAATAGTTTTGATACAATGTGTTTATATTTCCAACTACCGCTTGAACAGGTGTGTGCGTTTCGATAGAACCCACGCCGATGGGCACTGGTCAGTAAGAGTAGTTCCTTGTAATCCGCCAACTCGTTCTCCGTATATTCTTCTGGTTTCTTTTCGGTTAATAACTTTAACAGACCATCTGATAGAGGATATTTTTCATTCTCAACCAATAAAATGTTGTCGTGAAATTCCACCGGTGTGTTTCCAATAAACCACTTTGACCCATCTGTACGAAAACCAAACACGTTTTCACCGGTCATTGCTGCTAGTTTTAATTTAATTTTACGACTTGCCATCTTTATCGCTATGACGTATGCAGTACTAATGGGGGATGCTAACAGATGTTAATGCCTTTATTTGTACACAACGACCACACTACACCCACACAACGCCGACACAACGTCTACACTACGCCTACACAACACCAACACAGCGCAAAACACCTACACAACAATAAGACAAACGTCACACAACCATAACACAAACGCAACACGACGTTGTTGAGAATGGGCTCTACTTAAGTTACAAATTTCGCCTGTGCCATTCCCCATGCCCCCCTGCATGCGTTTACGTATATGATCGACATCCTCGTAGATTAATGTATGCATTAAGATTTAGGATCCATATAGGTGTTTAGCATGTCTGAATTTGTGTAAGTAACGCCTCGATGCCAGTTTTGGTAAACCCCATCACTAAATCTCCTCGTTTAGACAATCGGACACTATCCGAACCCCCATAGAACGCTACTGCCATCTTTCAGATAACCAATAAATAAACCCTGTTTCTAACAGCTTTGCTTCTTGGTGATCTGGTTCTCCACAAGCAGGTTAATAAAATCACACATAAATACAAATAATACAAACTTTTTATTTCATACATCTAGCTACATTTCTATGGATAATTTTTCTAAGAGTTTTAAGTTTATCGGGAGCGTTGGAAAAGTATTGACGTGTTGTGCTTGTTCTCTGGAACTGATTAAAAATATCCAACATGACTGCTGTCTCCATATCTGTGTCTATGCTAGGCTCTTCTTTGTACACATACTTCGTAAGGTCCACGGATGGCATTATATGTTTTATAACTTTGCGGGTGGGATCGTAAATTTCTCCTTCAAAGACGTTCCAAAAATGAGTAATGCCTCCTATTTCCCCATAGAAAAGCTTTCCGCATTTTGGCTCTACATGTACATTATATTTTTTAGCAAGTTCCCAAACCATTAAAGTTGAAGGTAAACAGGACCCACAATACAGGTTTCTACTAAATACTTCTTCAATGTTGGCAAGAATAATTTTTAATATTTCTGCCATGTTCATTGTCTGCCGGTTAGCGGTATACTAACCATTTCTTATACGCTCTTCTATTTAGATTACAAATTTCATCTACATCGCTCCCTTCTTCATTCTCGTAGAGTACAGTATGTAATAAGATTTACGAATCAAATATACATTCTTATTTATAGAATTCAATTACTCCAAGTTGTTCCAATTCATGCAAAATGCTCCAACTCTCGTTCATGTTATTATTGTTGCCAACCTGATTGGAAGCGTCTAGCTCTTTTAACCTATCAATCAGCTCATTTACGTCATCATAGTAGACCTATTCTTTGGGTTTTTCGTTGTATTCCATTAACGCTTGACCCAATTTTGATGGTGTCGGCTTCGACCTTGTTGGGATTCTTGTTGTACTTGGAGGTGTTTTTGCTGATTTCGTTCTAAGTTTCGAAACTTCTGCCGATACTGAGAGTAATGGTTTAACAATATTTTTATATTTGTCAGATCTATTTCCTTTTAACTGGCCACTATCCCTTCGGTAAAGGTTTGTTCGTAAAAGAATATCTTTGTATTGTTCCCCATCTTCCTTTTTATGATAAATAGGTTTTTAAAAAATAGAAGATCGTAGAGCCCTTGAATTTCTCGGTATTCAATATCACCTACTTGAATATCGCCATTTTTCAAAAAATCAACCAGTAAATCTCCCAGTTTCCATGCGTCAGTTTCGATATGGTGCTTAAGACCCTGTGTTAGATCAATATCACCTGAATCTCTCTCCAATATTTTGATATGTATTCTCGAGCAATTTTAGGATATTGATTGATAAAGTTGGGAAATGCAGAAACATTTTCTCTATCAGTGATTTCTAGATCCTCTTTTAATTGCGGTGTGGATTTCTCTTCTACAAAAATATCATCATCATCATCATCATCATCACAGCCGTTATTGAACAAATCTCCATATTCGATTTCGACCTCTTTTGATGGGAATTTCGCATGATAAGGAGGTTCACTTTGCTTGATTTTAGGCTCCTTTTCTCGGATCTCTGATTCTTTGGCTTTAATCTTTCGCTTTTTTGTTTTCTGCGATGTCTGTGCTGAAATTTCTCCAAGTTTCTTTAGAGGGTTTGTGATAGGTTTCCAGAGCTTGTCCCGTGCTCCATCTCCTTCACCCCGCTCCAACTTTTAAGCCAACTATTTTTTTCTTATTGTCTTAGATGCTTGAATTATTCAGCGCTTAACATCTTTATCAAGCTTACTAAATTGTGAAGTCCTAATAACAACACAGAACAGTAATAATAGACTCGTATAAATAGCAAAACAGCTAGTTTCGTGGAAAGCACCTTGTTTTTGAAGAAAAAACAGCAGTTTCAGGAAGCAGCTATGAATCAGCTACTAGCAGACTCTGTTTCTAGAGACTTAACACATCTTGCTTCTAAGACGCACTTACTCTCGAGGGTTTGGGGTATGATGTGAGTATCAAACTTGTTGTGTACCTAATTCTTTCCAGTCCTATTGGTGGCCTTATGTCAAAAGAAAATAGTCTGTATCTACGTGTTCTTAAAGATCTTTGAACGAAATTTTTATTTTAAATTCAGCTCGAAAAGGAGGATGTCTGATTATTAGTAGCAGCATTAGTACCCTTATATTTTTGAAGAAAATAGTTTGTATGTTGTTTATATATTAGCAAGTACGAATACGACTTACTGTTTCCAGAACCAAGACCTATTTCTCTCTCTATTCATGGCTGTTCGGGAGTTGTTTTCAGAAACAGAGTTGTTAGCTGTTGAGTGGTTGGGCAGTTAGACGTTTAAGAGGTTTCCTGAAGCCGGGCCTGTTTATTAGTTGTTTTTAGCTGTTTCCTAGCTGTTTCCAGAAACAGGGTCTGTTTTTTAGCTGTTGCGTGGTTGGGCAGTTAGATGTTTAAGAGGTTTCCTGAAACCGAGTTTGTTTCTTAGTTGTTTTATATCGGTTTCGGGACTGTTTTCCAGAGGCCTTTGTCTACATTATAATATTTTTAAACCCCATACAGTTGTTCTATTTAATTATTGTAGGATATAAATTTACTAACCACTTCTTTAGTCTCTTTTAACTTGATATCATGTTCCGACAGATCTATATGGAATATTAACTATTTGCATCATCCTCCTGTCTGTTTTCCTGTGCTCGCTAACATATATTTTCGTGGTAACTACTTCTCTTTGAAAACATTGCGCTATATTCATATATCTTGTACGTATTCCCTAATATTTTTGTCTATATTTTTCTATCTCTTTCTACGTTTTGAATAGCCCGACTGTACATAAACTGATATTTTAGTACTTAAACAGTATATATTTAATAGTTTTCGGTTTCTTTTAATACGATTTAAACGAGTCTATCTCTCTCTCCAACATTCGGAATCCTTCCCTTCTTGCTGTTACTAATATGAAAGACGCATTTAGCCATTAAAACCTCTAGCGATGCTCTTAGTCGAGATTTTTGAAAAGTTTTTACATCAGTCGAAACATCTTTTCCTAGTACTAATTCTGCCCTAACCCCATCTTTAGTCGAAACTCTGAACTAGTACTAATTCTGCCCTAACCCCATCTTTATCCGAAACTCTGAACAGTATTTATAGTTTACTTGTATTCCTAGACCTAACTGGTTTACTATTATTAATTAATTTCGTATATCAAGTTGTTAAATATCGATATTGTGGTTAAATAAATAATTTTTCTAATTACTAGTTTTATTACATATTCGCCCGTCGGAAAACGCGTCTAAACAATCACAACGGCTGTTGTGTTGAGCTTGTCTCGTGCTCTTAATTTAGCTCGCTAGTAATTTCCCAATGATGCTGCAATCTTTCTGACGTATTGCCAATATTGTGGTATACGAATTATAAAATTAGAATATATGGGGTGATGTATATCTTACTCCGCAAAGATCATTGACAATGGTCTCTGCATTGCAGGGTTGTGTGGCTTTAGCAGTAATTACATATTCGTACCTCGAAAACGCGTCTAACCCATTATCGGTTGTTGCGTTGCCCTTTCCTCGTGCTGAGTCATTTTAGCTCGCTTTGTTCAGTACTATTCCACTGATGATGTAATCTTTCTCGACTGTTCCGCATCTTCAACTCTTGCCCTACTGCTAATCCTCCTGCTCCAACTACTACTATTTCTACATAAACACCATCTTTCTCCGAAACTCTGAACGCCTGCTACTGCGCTTACCAATACTTCTACACTAACGCCATCTTTATCCGAAATCTGAACCGTAGCGGCTTGCGTCTAAACGGCTTAACGGATTTCGATGAGATTTGGGGTATGTATTTTATTACTCCTATCCTTAGTCCCTATCGAAGCAAACAAATTTTCAGGCCCTTTTGGTTGTCGTCAGAGAAATCGTCGAAATGCCTTTAATATTTTTGGGGTTTCTGAATCTGTATATCTACTGGTCTTTATGACTTCTATCTAACACCAAAATTTTAATTCTCCAACACTTATCGTTTAAGCGCTAGCCGTAATTTAGTTTTTATTTACCGTCATCCGTTCCTGTGCTCCTGATACCTTAAACACCTTTGTAACCCTCTAACGCCTAAACGGCTCAACGGATTTCGATGCCATTTGGGGAATATATTTTATTCCTCCTACCCGTCATCCCTATCTAAGCAAAAAAAATTTAAGGCCCTTCTGGCCTACGCAGGAGAAATGGTCCCAATGGCCTTAATATTTTGGGGGGGGGTTTTGAACCTGTATATCTACTGGTCTTTATGACTTCTATCTAACACCAAAATTTTAATTCTCCAACACTTATCGTTTAAGCGCTAGCCGTAATTTAGTTTTTATTTACCGTCATCCGTTCCTGTGCTCCTGATACCTTAAACACCTTTGTAACCCTCTAACGCCTAAACGGCTCAACGGATTTCGATGCCATTTGGGGAATATATTTTATTCCTCCTACCCGTCATCCCTATCTAAGCAAAAAAATTTAAGGCCCTTCTGGTCAACGCAGGAGAAATGGTCCAAATGGCCTTAATATTTTGGGGGGGTTTTGAACCTGTATATCTACTGGTCTTTATGACTTCTATCTACCCCCAAAAAATCCGGTCTCCACCACTTATCGTTAAGGAGTTCTACGAATTTAAAATATTACTTCAACTGCCACTTATTACGATCGGGTGCTTTTCGGATAGTAATTTGCATTAACATACATTCGCTTAAAGGGTAGTCATTACTAATACGTCTTTTTTTTCAATAAGACGTACTAACGGGTGATATCAGATTTTTTATTCTAGCGAGTGCCAGAATGAGACCACATTTCCAACTCTTACTCCTACTACTCCAACTACTCCTAATTCTACACTAACGCCATCTTTCTCCGAAACTGTGAACAGTATTTCTAGTTTACTTGTATTCGTAGCAGTAACCTGTTTAATATTATTAACTAATTTTGTCTATAAAGTTGTTAAATATCGATATATCTTGTGGCTAAATAAATAATTTTTCTACGACTACTACGTGTTTTCTTCCTTCCCAACATTTCTTACCCATCGTTCTCATCGTGACTTCGCTCAACACACAACAACAACAACCACTTTCCTGCCTAGCTGCCACAAGCCTATATGTTATGAACTGAATATTTTATGAGAAGCCGATGGCCAGGTCGGTTAGAGCGTTGCTGTTCCACTATGCAGGTCCCAGGTTCTAATCCTAGCATGGACGAAAATAAAGAAAAAAGTTTTTGACGTCATTTTTCCCCGAAATACTTAATACTAATAATATTCTTACGAAGTAGTACTCATATCCGATGCAGTTAGGACCTAAACAGATAGTGCCCAAGTGGTTGGCGTCCCCCTCAAGTAGTTAAAGCCCCCGAGTAGTTCAAGCCCCAAGTAGTTAAGACCAAAGTAACTAACGCCCAAGAGTGTGACAGTTGACAGATGACGTATGACAGATGACAGATGACGTATGACAGATGACAGTTGACAGATGACAGTTGACAGATGACGTATGACCGATGACGTATGACCGATGACATATGACATATGACAGATGCGCGCGCAGATGACGCCTGCGCATTAACTTTGGGCGATGGGTGGGCGCAGAACATCCCTTCTATCACTACTTCTAATAAATATTTCCAATGTTTCCATATTCCAATATTTCTGGAACCCTTTTTTCTAAATTTATACACTAGTGATGGGTGCTTGATAAAGTTGGCATTATTTTTCTTTCTAAATGGTCTCATTTAATCAAACAATGAATTTATGTTTGAATTTAAAATTATTACATTATTATGCTGTATCGAAATTCAGATGTGACTAGATTACTTTGTGTGACTGTTCCTAATAAAAATTATCATTACCTTTAACTTATATATTTTTATTTTTGAAGTGATTTTCTTTTCATAGTAAAAACGAAGAAGACAAGAAAGCCATTTGGTATATTGTAATAGTTTTGCGACGTAATTTTTTTCCACTTATTTCAGGCGGTCCGAGAGGACCCCCGCCTATGGCTGGTCCTTACCGTCCACAAGGTCCGCCCCACCCAGGTATGAACCACTACCCAAGGGGACCACCAGGATTCCGTGGCCCGCCACCTCCACAAGGCATGCTGCCACATCCTTATTCTCATCACCCGTCTCATAGGCCCATGGACCCTTCACCATCAGGAGGTGGACCGATAAACTTAACAGACCCAGGACCAGGGCCTCCACCTACTAGTTGTCCAATGGGAGGTCCAGATAGAAAGAGTCCTGGCGTACGGGGAACCCCAGTTAGTAGGTGGGTGTTATAAAGTGATGTCTATATTGTATCCAATTTTATGAGACTGATGACCGCCAAACAATTGAACAAGAATTCGCCCTATTGGTCAGTTCCATGGACAGTTTACACCAGAACATATTTTAGTGATCACAATTTTCATCTTTTCTTTCCTGATAATCACGGAGGAATCAGAATAATTGAATTTTTATCGTACCTTCTTTGCTTGTGGAAGTATTGCTGGTTATATACTTCGAATGATTAGTCATCGCAAATTTTTTTTTTTCCTGATAAAATCCCAACGGAATCCGATTTCTTTCTATCCTTGTTAGCAAAAGGGGCATTAGTAAAAGACAAATAAAAACGATGTTGTTGCCAATAAAAAAGAATAATCAAAAATTTTATCACAGTCGGCTTTGTTTGTGCAAGTATTTCTGGTTGTATACTGTGAAAGTTTAATCGGAACTGTCATAAAAAATAAATTTCTAACCCGACAAAATCCTTACGTAAGTTTTATGATTTTATAGCAAAAGACCTTTGTTTTTACTAAACACAAACGGGCATTTGCAAAAATCTAGTTTTTATTAAGCAAAAACAGTGTCAGCATAGCCACATTAACCTTCTTGTTTTATACTACTTAAAATTGTTTCCTACCCAAGTAACAATACTACTTCTGACCAATAATTTGCAATAAAAGGATCGGAGGAAAAGTTTTTAAATAAATAAAGAAAAAATAGCAAAAATGGGTAAATATTTTTATTAAGATAAACAATTTATAATAAGTTTTAAAAATATTCCCTCTTCTCCGATATATAATGAAAATGGATTTATAATACAGCCTACCTGCGAACAGTGACGTTTGTGTAAGTTAAAAACGCGATAAAAATTGTTTAATCGAGTATATTAAGTAGTTTCACAATTTTTAACTGTAAATGTTGAGTCTTAGTTCCAGAAGGATAGATAGACTTTGTAATGGCACTATGACTTCAGCTTTAAACTGAGACCAAACGTTTTTAGGGCGCAATTTTCACTACTTTCTCAATAACTAAAGAAATCTTCTGTAATGCCCACTATTCTCAACTTTATATCGGCTCGGCGTTCTTGTTACTCATTCCCATAACGCCCGGTCCAAGTAATGTAAAGGAGAACAAATATGTACCTTGCGTAATATTTCAATAGTTGTTAGTCAGTCCCAGATTCATAGAACACAGGAATTTAAGCTGCCAATACTTTATATAAACTTTTTAAGCATATATTTACACTGCAAAAACAACTTATATTATGGGACAGGCTTCAAATAATATGTCATGTTTATCTTCTTCATAACCTAACTTTCTACCAGCTGTAAAAAATTTGCGAGTATGAGAGAGAAAGAAGACGAGAGAGAAAAAAATTAGGTAGAAAGAACATGAGAGAGAGACATAATTGATCTCTCCGTTGTAAAATAGGTTTCTGTCATCATTCTCAAAATAAATTGGATACGGTATAGTTACCAGCTATTTTTTTTTATTTTGATGTAGCCATTTAGAGAACATGTTTTTAGTTTTGCTGGGTACTGGAATCTATGTAACCGTTGATGTATTTGCATGTAGTAGAGGCAAAATCAATCATGTAAAGTACAATGACGTTGGTGCCGGCGGAGGGAAAACTTAGTTAACGACTGGTTTTTAATGAAGTCACACAAGGCTCGAGAGAGACGGCGCCGCAACAATCTTTCCGCCGGCACCAACGTCATTGTACTTTACACAATTGATTTTGCCTCTAGTAATGAATAAAGAAAAAATACCAAAACTTTTCTTTTTTTTGTAGGTATTCTCCTGTTGGACAAACTCCAGCTGGCCCTATTATGAATGCATCGCGACCACAAATGCAGCAACAACCTCAGCAACCATATTCTCAGCCATCCACCTCAAGTAATGGTCCGCCGCCTTCACAGCAGGCTTATCCCCCACCTACTTCTGTTAATGCCTCTAGCCCACAACAATCTTATCCCCCTAGACCTTCTTCAGGAAATAATCCTCCACCCCCACAGCAGCCGTATCATCTCCCACCTAATTCAAGCGGTGGCAAACCACAACAAACCTATAATCCTTCACCTACTTCTAGTAGTGGCCCTCCGCCACAGCAAGCATATTCTCGACCACCTTTAAGTAACGGCCCGCAACCTCAACCAATTTATCCTGCTCCTCCTACTTCAAACAATGGCCCTCCTCCACAACAGCCCTATCCTCCTCGACCGTCTTCGAATAATGGTCCTCCTCTTCCTCAACAATCGTACTCACCGCGACCTACTGCAAGTAATAGTGGCCCACCATCCTCACAGCCACCAGAAGGATATTATGGAAATTATCCTCCCCCAACCACTGAAGAGCCTATGCCCACCACTTATCAAAGGTAATGATTTTTCATCTACGACTTTTAATCCTTAAACATAAAGATAATATCGATTCCAGTTTACTGTTTTCAGGAAATCTAAGACTGCTCAGGTTTGTTTAGGTCCCCTATATATTCTTAGCCCTTTAAAAAGATTGAAAAGTTTTAAATTATTGAGCATTCTTCAAACTTGTTTTTAACCAACATAGTCAATTAAAAGGCAGTGAGACATTGAGTAAGGTGTAAGGCCAATTTTACTAAAGCAGAATATAGAAAAATATTTCCAATATCTTGTGGTACAACTAAACTATAAAATAATGTTATAACTATTGTATATTTTTAAGATTTTTACTACGCAATACTACAACCGGCATTTTTGATAATAATTCCGGTTCCAGTCGGTAAGCATACTATCGTGTATCGATTGGAGTCCGTTCGGTCACCGGTAAGTTCTAAAAGAGAAGGAAAATTGTATATTTTATTGATAAGCTTTGACTACGGCTATGTTATGACAGAGTTTTCTGTATGAGCTTGCCTCAAAAATCGATTCTTTGGACATGTGGTAATGCAAAAAGAGTTAAACAGTTTTTTTTTCAGCATTCCTCCCGATATGCAAAAAGAGTTAAACAGTTTTTTTTTCAGCATTCCTCCCGATACCAGTTCTTCATATCCAGAACAGTATAGTGGTGAAGACCCAACACCTGTTATTCCACCTTCTAGTGGTAGCCACAGTAAGGCATATGAAGAGGAATCGGGCGGTGAGTTTGCCGGATTAGCTTCATACTTTTCCAGTCAAAGAGATGATGATTTAGAATCATAGTGCAGATTGATAGAAGGTGCACAGGGTGGAAAGGTGAGTTTATAGTTTTGAATCTGATTAGGTTTTCTGTTTTATTATACTGTTGGCTGTAATCCATTTTTCGCTTGATGTTCTTGTATGACAGACCCTTTGCCGACCATTTTGCACTTTTTTTAAACGCTAATAAGTAACAAAAGTGTGCAAGGTGTTTTTATGTAATCTTTTCTTAAGTAATTCCATTTATGTTTCAATGCTTCAAGGTGGAGAACTGACCACGCTAAACTCTTCGTCATAAAACACTCTCAAATTTTTAGGTAAAATTGACAGTTCTTTTGCTAAATAATAAAAAACCGTTGGTCGATCTCTTGGAATATACCTGCAATTAAGCTAATTAGAGCATTTTATGAGGTATATCTGTTCCTTCACGGACGCCGGACGAAATTTATAGGGAGTATAAATATGTCTACTTTTAATAAAACGCGGTCGGTCTAAGACCATCCTGGCCTAAAACCCCCGGCCGGAATTTCCATTGCGTATCGGATATTCCAAGCTTTTGTTGTATTCTTGTTACGTCATCCATCCACTCCATCATAGTAAACGGTGTGTCATCTGGATCAAAACTTGTTAAACGGATCTGCGCCGATGCCGCCTTCATGACGTCAGGAATAGGCGTAGGAATAATCTGCGCCTGCGCCCTGGGCGTGACTGAAGTTTGGGTTGCCTGGACGTTGGCCATTGTTGATACAATTTTCATCACTTGATTTTGAAAATTATTATTACTTTCTTGTTGCATTTTAAACATCAACATCAATTTATTGTCTATTAAAAGTTCATTTTCATTGTTCACTTTTTCGATTCACTGTCACTACCGTCAACAACAGAATCGATAGCCGCAGGCTTACGTTCGGCATCATCAGCCATATTTCTTTCTTTTGCCACAAAAAGTCACTTAGGTCCATGATCCTTCCTCCTGCGAGTATGTCACAAGGAGATATTCCACGTTTGATGTTAGATTTGGTTGACTATTGTAATAAAAACTATTCAATAAAACAACAATTAAACATCAAAATTACCTCCAAATTCGTTGATTATGTCGACCATACAAAGGACTCGCTATTCCTGCTTAAATACAACTTTAAAAATTGCAACATAAACAAAAACTTAATCTGTTACTGCAAACTATAGATATTATTTGTCATGGGTACTGGTATCGTGGAAGACACTGGCGGGCAACCATATGAGCTAACATATATATGTATGAATGCCCACGGATGGGGCAGACAAGAGAACAAATGGACCAAGAAGTGAAGATACGAAAAAAGGTCATTGTTTACAGAAGTTTTTGCTTACTTTAAAATTAAGATCCACAATGCCAAAAATTTGTTTGTACACAAAATTACGAAAATCCAAATTATTCTACATTTAACAATGAAAATTTTTGTTTAGGAAAAGTGACAAAACATTTTTGTTAATTGTGTGTTGTTAAGTGAATATAAATATTAAATCGCAAAATTCTTAAAATAAATTTAAAGATTAAGTTGTTAGAATAATATAAAAATGTATGGTTATAACATTTGTTTTGCTAAATAAATCTTGTTACTACTACTACTACTACTACTACATGGTATGCAACTAGATGCGTTGACCGAATAATCACCCCCTTTGAGGGAGCTCTATAATGTCGGCAATACCGTCATGCCCTGAAAATTTCGTGTTTCTAGAGAACGTATTAGGAAAGATATCACACTCCTTCGGTCTGATGATCGAGAACAGACCGCCTTTAGTATCCGTACATACATACAAACACCCACACAGAAATATTTTTTCAAGGTCGTCCTCTCCCCAGACAGGTATTTCCCCCAAGGTTATCCTCCCCCCAGACGCGGAATTTTTTAAGGTCTTCCGCTCGCCAGACGGATATTTGCCCATACAAATTCTTTTTGGACACCCTGTATACATACATACAAATAACCACACATATAAATACAAATATAGACGATTTTCTTAAAATCCGACTTAAGTATATTTTAGTACCAATAGAAATATTTGCCCATAGTATGACTCTTCGGACACCCTGTATACACACATACAAATACCGACACATAAATTCAAATATATACGATTTGCCTGAAATCCGACTTAATTAGGTTTATCTTGGCACTGCCAGAAGTATTTGCCAATACTAAGACTTTTCAGACACCCTGTATACATACACCCACACATGGCATTTTTGACCTGTGTACATATATACCTATACAAAAAAATACAAATATATACGATTTGCTTAAAATCCGACGTAATTAAGATTATCTTCGAACATTCTAAGACTTTTCGCACATTCTTTATACATACATACATACAGGCACCCACACAAAATAATTGAAACATACGATTTTCTTAAAATCCGACTCGATTTGATCTCTATTTGCCTATACAAAGACTTTTCGGACACCCTGTATACATACATACATACATACAAACACCCACATATAGAAATATAAGTAATATAAATGATTTGCTTCAAATACGACTCAATTAAGCTTATCCTCTGGTTTTAATTTAAATACGTCCCTGATTGTAATGCACTCCAAACCCTACAATAAACGTGTGCTGCCACACTTACACACCATCCTTGTTTAGATTATGCAGAAAAATCGTTCGTTTAATTCCAGCCGTACTCATGTGGCAAGTCCGCTTCACTGCTGCGGCGCCGTGTCCTTGCTGTAAACTTGGACACCTTCCATAATCTTTTTGGAACCTGGATGAAGGAAAATTTTAAAATTCTTAAATTTTGCCAGTCACCGATGCAAATAAACCTAATTATTTACAAGTGGAACGAAAAAAATAAGCGATTTAAATCATTCTTATATATTCAGCGCATATAATGAAAAGATAAATTAAGAAATTTCAAATTTTTGCTTGAAAATCTGGAATAAGAATTCTTTTAAAATTTAAAAACATTTTTAATGAACGTTTTGCATTATAATTTAAAAAAGGCAACTTTACTCAATTAACCAAATTTTACGTTTTTGTATTTTATGCATATCCTGTACAAAAAAAAACAACAAATTTTTGGCATCGTGAATCTTATTTTTAAAGCCAGCAAAAACTTTCTTAAAGAATGGTCTTTTTTCGTATCTTTCACTTTTTGGGACCTGGATGAAGGAAAATTTTAAAATTCTTAAATTTTGCCCGTCACCGATGCAAATAAACCTAATTATTTATAAGTAAAACGAAAAAATAAGCGATTTAAATCATTGGGAGGTATTCTTAGATATTCAGCGCATATAATGAAGGCAGAAAGAACCACTTAATTAGAAAATTAGTATTTAATAGTGCCGGTTGAAAGTAGGATTTGTTAGAAAAAATCAAAAAAGAAAGTTTAACCCCCTAAATACGCTCCTGGATTACCCAGTCGAGATTAATTTTAAAGCCTGATAATCCCTCTATACTATAAGATGGCGTTGAAAAATTGGGAAAAATTAGATAGGAAAAAATACAGAGTGATTCAAATGAACCGATGTCGCGGACAAAAAATGGAAATTTAATCGTCGATTGCTCCCTTCCTATTAAGAATGAAAAAACTGAAAAATATGGATTCTACGTATTTCGACGAGCTCTTTCCGATCAGGTATATGGTATTTTGATTTGGATCCGTTTTGACCCCCCAAAAAATTAAAAACCATGAAAAATTTGGGTCTGAATTTGAAATTTCCAGTTTTTCTCAAATAAATACATTTTCCAGCCGTTTTAAGTATTGGTAAATGTATTGCAAAAAGAAAGTATTTGAGTTTTTAAAGTTTTTCGAATGATTGTGCTTTTTTGTCCGACGTTTGATTTTCGAGTCTGGGGTCTGCAAACGGCAATTCTTGACCTAAAAATATTCAAAAGAATTACTTCCCATTTTCCGATACTCACCAATTTGAATCGGGTTCCGAAGCTCCCGGTGCTCTACAACCTCCGAAAATTTAAATCGATTTAATTCACTTTTGCGACCTGTAACCGATCCCATACGAAATCGCGGAAATTTCGACTTTGACGTTTAATAACTCCGAAACGGTACACTCTGTAGAACTGAATTTTTTACCGAAGCTAGTCGCACTGTCCCTCTATTAGTCCAAAAAATTTGATCGCTCCCCCTCTGACCGTTTTCGAGAAAAAAATTGAGAAGGTGAAAATGTCAAAATGGACCACAACATACGAACATTTTCTTCGCCAAGGGCTGGGTATAAACTCCGCTGGCAGGCGGTCTTAAAAAAATACAAAAACTTAAAATTTGGTTAAGAGTAAAGTTGCGTTTTTTAAAATTTTTATTCAAAACGTTAAATAAAAAAGTTGTCTTAAATTTTAAAAGAATTCTTATTCCAGATTTTCAAGTAAAAATTTGACATTTCTAAATTGCGTTTTTAAAGTCAAACTTTCAAATTGATAACTGTGACGTATTTGTCAAAATAATAAAGATGCATTTAGGGCAAATAATATTTATAATCCAAAATTACAGAAGTGGCGAGAATTGTTATTGAGAAGTTAGAAGAAAAGTTTCCAAATGTACGATAATGTAGAAGTTCAGTACATAAGTTAGTAATCAAGTTAAAAAAGGCTGGATCCGTTAGTGATTTAAAGAAGACCAAGAAAAGATACGACGAGAACGCTACTATGCTTCTACAGTATTAATTTTGCAATCTGTTGATGAAAATCCTATTATGTCTTTAAGAAAACGAACACGAAGTTTACAGTTGTGTAAAAAAGCCGTATTTCAAAATAAATGTGTTTGAGGAAAATAAAATTCGTCGTTTTAAACCAATTTTTAACCAAACTTTGGAAGATGGGGACGGTTACAAACGCTTGGATTTTTGTCTGTGGGTCGGTGATAACAACCTTCAGGACAAACGGCATTGTAGCTTCTCGACGACATGTAAAATACTGGGGTAGGGAAAATCCAGAGTTTAGAATTGCGAACCGCCGCGCCGTCAGTATTTTAAAAAAGTAAATGTTTGGTGCGCCATTTCCTATTATGGAATTATAACACATTTTTTTTCATTATACACGTGACAGATATTCTTATTTACATATGCTGGAGTCATTTTTGTCAGACAAGTTAAAAGAATTGCCTTTTCAATATCGCCGAAATATGTATTTTCAGCACGATGGGTGTCCTGCACATTATTCTGCAGAAGTAAGGGATTGGCTCAATCGCAGATTTGGTAATTAATTAATGGGTCGAAATGGTCCAATTTTGTGGTCCCCTGGGAGTCCCGTTTTGACAGTTTGTAATATGTTTCTCTGGGGGCTCATTAAACAACTAACACATGAAACCCATTGAAAATGACGAAGAAGTTTTAAAGCAGAGAATTTTAAGAGCGATAGAATCGATTTCACTGGAAAAAATAAGAAGCTTTAGCCATTTTTGACGTCAGTTAGAAAAATACGTCGAATATGGAGGAGACGTTTTAGAAAAATAAATATGATGTGCCCTTAATTCTATTAAAGTTTAATAAAATAAGAAACATTTCTCGAATTTTACAATTATTATTTAATATTCTATTAGTAATTTTCTTCAACCTGAATGAGAATTTTGGATTATAAATATTCTTTGCTCTAAAGACAACATCTTGACTACTTTGACAAATACGCTAGTTATCAAAGGTGTAATCAAATAAAAAGGTGACAATGTGACTTAGAAAAATTTTGATTTTAAAAGATAAATTAAGAAATTTAAAATTTTTACTTGAAAATCTGGAATAAGAATTCTTTTAAAATTTAAAAACTTTTTTAATGAACGTTTTGTATTAAAATTTTAAAAAGGTAACTTTACTCAATTAACCAAATTTTACGTTTTTGTATTTTATGCATATCCTGTACAAAAAAAAACAATTTTTTGGCATCGTGAATCTTATTTTTAAAGCCAGCAAAAGCTTTCTTAAAGAATGGCCTTTTTTCGTATCTTTCACTTTTTGGTCCATTTCTCCTCTTGTCTACCCCATCCGTTGATATACTGTATAGGGTGTTATGAAAATGGTTTAATATATCGTCTGTGTTTTGTAAAAAGGGGCTATCCAACAAAAACAGGAGCGCTAAAATATACAATTTGGTTGATATTACGTTTTACAACTTTTTAGTGGCTAATGGTACAGAGTTTAAACCTTGTATGTATAATGGGATACATTATGTGTTAGTACTAGTAGGAAAATATATTCAAGCACACAATTTTTTTTAGAAAAAAATCGGTTGGCCCAAGAAATATTTTTATTGTCGCATAAAGGGTCCAATTTGTGAATACGCCACTGCTTTTTGGGCAACCGTTATTTTTAGAATACTCTTTAACATTTACCCAAACGGTAGTTGGCCCTATGTTACAAAATTCGAGGAAAGAATTTTAATTTCAAATGGTCTAAATGGTAGATGGTCCATTTTGTCAATCCTTTTAGTCTAACACAATGTGAGATTTCTGCAGATAGCTCCCTATAATTTGCTGAGAAGGATAAATCCTGCAGATGCCCTATAGAAGAATTTATAATAATATTCATGGCGAATATAGCATTATTTAAGAGAAAATGATAGATGACCCCTTCTTACAAAACATAGACGATATTTGAATGGGTGACTCCTGGGGTAGTCTACAGACACCCAATACTTTTTACCCTCAAATCGCACTTTTTTTATTTTAAAAAATGCCCAAATACCGGCCGTTATCCGATGGTTCTGAAGAGCCTGACGTCATAGGTTCTAATATTATAAATGGAAAACAAACAATCCAGCCGCGGCATTGCCAAACGTAAATATTATCGTGACATCTCATTTTTTTTATCAGTTTTAGTGAAAACCGAAAATAATCCAAAGTATTTTTAATCCCAAAGAGGCATTTTACCATAAATGTGTATTTTAATTTAATATAAATTTCTTTATTTGAGCCGGTCAGAGGAAAAGTGGTCTAACTGCATGGCGGTTTGCTTGTGCGTTATACCACTTTTCCTCTGAGCGGCTCATTTAATATGTGAAAATATGGACCACTCGTGAAATTGTAACCAGAACGAAAGAGGCTATGTTATACCGGCAACACAAAGAATTATGACTTTCCCTATATTACGTTTTTAATGAAATGAGCATTATTTTTACTAGCTTAAACTCCCTGCTAAAAAAAGGTTAAAAATCAAAACGAAAAATACTAATTGGGCACAACTACACAGCATTTTAAAATTATAACCAAAATTCTTTCATTACAGTAGGAAATTTTGTCAAAAAAAACACTATCCTGTTTCACGCAGCACGTTCAGAACGTTTTCATTCGCCCTTTTGTCAAGAAAATTGTCAAAACTTGCCGATTTTTTAGAAAAGATCCCCTAAATGAGTTTTTCTAAAGTCGAGATTTCTTGCTCCCGCAAACGGTACCTGATACGTAAATATTATTAGTGTTAAATTTAATTTATTTTTCAACCCTATTAGGCTAATTTAAGAAATACTAAAATCAAGCACAAACTAGATAAAACTGAGCAAAATTAATTAACAACGGATCGACGAAGACCATTCTAGGTGGCAAAAAGAAACTACATTTTTACTTAAAACTAACTTCTAAAGAAAAGTTAATGTTGATAAGAAAACGATACGCAACCAATATACACGCATGTTTGTATTGTTGGCTCTGCAGTAGAGCACTTGTATAAACCAAGACCAGCAGGGATAAAAGTATTCCAAACAATTAGATATTCCAACGCTAATCGCCGGAAGTATTGTTTCATATAAATGCGAATTGCAAAATTGACGAATTTCACATTGAAATTTGAATCTGATAAACCTAAGCAATAGGGAACTTGTACATTTGTTTTATTGCATAAAAATGTGCAGTCACATCAAAAAATGACATATGCAAAATATTACGTCTTAAATATCACTCCTTAATTTTTTATTAATTATTAAAGTTCGCGCGCCAATCCTAACATTCAAAACGAGCTCCATAGCACGGGAATGTGTGTGACGTCACACCGTGTGTCGGGAAGCAACGTTAAACTGCAGGGTCGTGTTCGAAAACTACACTGTACGACGCCCCAGTGTAATTGTCACATGACTATAAATGAGCAGTTTAAATACTGAGTCACGTGATAGTCACGCCGGTGCGTCGCACGGTGTAGTTTTCGAACACACCCCAGTGCATTGACATCGAGGTGGAAAATTGTATTGGCAGGGTCTGTTTACGTTTGTGTGTTTATTTTGCGTTTCAAAAAGCCCCAATAATGGAAGATACTAAGAAAAATACATAATACAAATACTGTATAGTGCCAATGTGTCCTAATACGACTTTTAAAACTTCAAATAAACTTTATTGGTGTACCTGAAGATAAAAATCGCCGCATAAAATGGTTTAAAGGATGCAGAAGAAACGTAAAAGACATTTCTGAAAAAAATACTGCACTTCATGTATGCGAAGATCATTTTAATGTAATACTACTTTAAATTGTTTTATTCATATCCTTAAAATATTTTTAAGGTAAATTTTTGGCCGATTTATATAGATGTGGAAAAATTTTATGGCGCCAGAAACAGTCTGCTGCGTCTATTAACATTTCTGTGTATTCTTGGTCATATTCCACCCATATATGAGAAACAGAGTTTTTTCCAAAATTTGTATCTGCAACACAATAAACATTTCTTTTTGTTAAATAAAAACATCTGCAGCTGAACTTGTGCTTTGTACTTTGCCGTAATATCATTATTCTTTGTTAAATAATTAGATACCGTTTTTTCAGACTGAGGACACCTTATTGCAAGTACATATTCCTCAGATATGGCATCTGGAGAAGCTTGGATGTCTTGAATCCAGCTGTAGTCCTATATGACTTAATTTAATTTTCAGCTTTCTTTCCAAACATTTTACCACATCTCCTAATTTTTTTCCTCATGACATTGATTCTGTAGCAGGAAGTTTTGTTACACCAATTGGTGTACAAAAACGCCATCGCATTTTTTGCAGTGTGCTGCATCGCATATTTTGTAGGCTGTTATTCTACAATATCGCAGATCAAACCATAAACCAGAGTTAGACTGTTCTGTAGTCATCACCGCAGCTTCAGAGCATAACTGTGTGTCCATTTCCTTAAAACAAAATTCTAGGAACTTTGTACACTTTGTAGACTGTCCACTTTATACAAATTTCAACATGAGCTGATATAGCCCAAGATGTTCTGCTATTCTGTCAGACTTAAAGTATTTAAGTAGCTGACTTTCAGAATGGTCTTTCAGACCTTTACTTATAACGTCCTGTAGAAAAAGTGAGCTGTCTTCATCAAAACTTAGTTCATCTTGTGCACCAAAATCCTTTAATGTTAAGTATTTAATTGATGTTCTAATTTTTGATAGTTTGCTTTTGACCCAGTAGCAAGCCACTTCAGTTGGAGAAGGCTCTTCACTCCTTCTGTGAAGCCACATTACAAAAGCTGTTTACACCATAGACAAAATATATTTAGACCATCACAACGTATTCGCGACACCAGCTGAATCCGTCCAATGTATGGGCGAAAAAGTGCGTTTGTACGCATATGGCGCCAGTCAGGTTTTTAAACAACGGTCCTCTCGAGGCATGCGTACTCGGGACGTCTCGCAAAAGTGGTTGTTGAACTCAATAACGCAACTCGGCGATCAGAAACGGGCCGAAAAAATCTCAGTCATTTTTATGTTATGGTTTTTGGGTTGGGGTGGCGAATATAGCGAACCTCTGAATCTTGTTATTTCGATACAAAAATAGTCTTTATTTATTTTTTCTTATTTATTTACAAACTCAACAGGCATATAGCCCAATTACAGAGTAGGAAGGTTTCAACATAAATAAATATATGTACTATTAGGTGAACTAATCATTCACAAAGAGAAGATCTTTTAATATAGTGGTTAATTCAGATTTGCTAATGGTAAATATATCACATTCCAGACGTATATCATTAACATGCCTACACATTACATTTATTGGTGCATTTCGGAAACTATTTGTACGGTAGGGATCCATATATAAAGTAGGTGGATTTCGTGTTCTATGTGATGGTGCATAAAAATTTAATTTTGACAACAGTGCTGGATCATCAATCTTATTATGAAGTAAGTTATAAAAAAACGTCACAGAATTAAAAACTCTTCTCTTTTTCAAACTATACAGATTGTATTTAATTCTTAAAAAAGTGTTTGAGATATGCCGATCATATTGTCCTGTATCTTTAAAATTTAAGTATCATAAGAATTTATTTTATACTCTTTCTATTGTGTATTTATGAGTACCATATATGGGACTCCATATGATGGCTGCATATTCCAAAATACTCCTAATATATGCAACATAAAGCCTTCCAATACAATGAACGTTTGTAAAATGCCTACAGTTTCTGACTATGAAGCCATACATTTTAAGAGCCCTGTTGGAAACATATTCAATATGGTTTTTAAATGTAAACTGGCTATCGAATATAACACCTAGGTCTCGCATTTCTCCCGATCTGACCAGGTCGGTCCCACAAATACTATAATTAAAAATTACCGGATCCCTCTTCCGAGTATAGGTAACACTAAAACATTTATCAATATTAAAACCCATTTGATTAACAACCGACCACTGTGTTTATCTATATCTTCCTGCCGCTACCGTCTTGTTCATTATTTACATTAAAATACTATACAGCTTCATATCATCTGCAAACATCAAAATATTACAATTTTTCACAGTACTAATGAGACTGTTGATAAAAAGAAGAAACAGCAAAGGGCCAAGATTGGATCCCTGCGGAACACCAGATGTAGCCAGATATGACTCCGAGGTAAACCCCCTAACAGTCACTCTCTGACTACGATCACATAAGTAGAATGACATAAATTTTACAAGTTTATCATGAAATCCGTATTCATTTTTCATTTTATCTATAAGAACCGTGTGTGACACCGTATCAAATGCTTTAGCAAAATCTGTATAGATAACGTCAACTTGCAACTTGTTGTCTAAGGCTTCTGAAATACTTTGAGTAATACTACATAAATTAGTTTTGGTAGAGCGCCCCTTCATGAAACCGTGTTGAAAAATAGATATATTTTTTGAAATGGAGGCATAGAGATATTTGTAAATAATTGATTCAAAGACTTTAGCAGGAGCAGACAGTATTGCTATTGGTCTATAATTTGCTATATCAGACTTGTCTCCCTTTTTGAAAACAGGGCAGATCTTGACTTCCTTCCATTTATCAGGGAATGTTGATGTTTTTAGCGCGAGGTTGTATAATAATCTTAAAGGTTCCGCCAAGAAACATATTAGTCCTTTGATAACATAGGGCGGTATATTGTCAGGACCAATTGCTTTATTTGCTTTTAGCTCTTTAACAGCATTACATATGTCTTCATACCGTACAGCCCCAAGAGTCACAGCCTCAGACAACACTTTATTTTCCATTTCACAGACATGTGAATCATAATTTCGATATACAGATCTAAAATATGAGGAAAATGCATTTGCAATCGACTGGCCGTCAGAATAATCTTTATCTCCCAAAAACATGTTTTTCGGTACAGACACAGACTCTTTTTTATTTTTCATGAATTCCCAAAGTGTTAAAGACATTTCATATGTTTCGTCAATTATGTATCCAACTTTTAAATATAAGGAATTATTTCCTAGTCTATTTCTTACAATTAGTGCATAAATACAAATAGTTTAATTCCAAATTTAAATTATATCAATATGTGATAGAATAGTAGGTAAAAAATATAATTTATCTTAAATGCACTCCGGTGTTGAAGTGAATACACACACGGAGAAGTAGAAATATTTGTCAGTGACGTATATTGAGTGTGGTCAAGGTGTCAGAAAGGCACTGATGGGGTGTGTGTGTGTATTAGGGGCATTGTATAAGGGGTAAGATGGTGTAAGAAGGTCATATATAGTGTCAATGCCTCCTTCCCCTATATTGCATAAGGGTGAGTGAGTGCCCAAAAGGCATATTTGCGCTTTCGCCAAAGGGGCACTAAAAATACTAGTGGATTAGGGTAGAGGGGAGTATTTTAAAAGGGATGGCGAAAGAAAAAAGCGCTTTCGCCAAAGGATCGCTAAGATATCAGTGGATTAGAAGGGTGAGTGTCCACAAGGCATATTTGCGCTTTCGCCAAAGGGGCACTAAAAATACCAGTGGATTGGGGTAGAGGGGAGTATTTTAAAAGGGATGGCGAAAGAAAAAAGCGCTTTCGCCAAAGGATCGCTAAGATATCAGTGGATTAGAAGGGTGAGTTCCCAAAAGGCATATTTGCGCTTTCGCCGAAGGGGCACTAAAAATACTAGTGGATTAGGGTAGAGGGGAGTATTTTAAAAGGGATGGCGAAAGAAAAAAGCGCTTTCGCCAAAGGATCGCTAAGATATCGGTGGATTAGAAGGGTGAGTGTCCACAAGGCATATTTGCGCTTTCGCCAAAGGGGCACTAAAAATACCAGTGGATTGGGGTAGAGGGGAGTATTTTAAAAGGGATGGCGAAAGAAAAAAGCGCTTTCGCCAAAGGATCGCTAAGATATCAGTGGATTAGAAGGGTGAGTGTCCAAAAGGCATATTTGCGCCTTCGTCAAAGGGGCATTAAAAATACTAGTGGATTAGGGTAGAGGGGAGTATTTTAAAAGGGATGGCGGAAGAAAAAAGCGCTTTCGCCAAAGGATCGCTAAGATATCAGTGGATTAGAAGGGTGAGTGTCCACAAGGCATATTTGCGCTTTCGCCAAAGGGGCACTAAAAATACCAGTGGATTGGGGTAGAGGGGAGTATTTTAAAAGGGATGGCGAAAGAAAAAAGCGCTTTCGCCAAAGGATCGCTAAGATATCAGTGGATTAGAAGGGTGAGTGTCCAAAAGGCATATTTGCGCCTTCGTCAAAGGGGCATTAAAAATACTAGTGGATTAGGGTAGAGGGGAGTATTTTAAAAGGGATGGCGAAAGAAAAAAGATATCAGTGGATTAGATTGACATGGGGCCGTAAGTAAGTAGCGCTTTCACCAAAGTATCAAGTGAACACACTGTAAATAGGTGTAAAAATATTTACATCTTACCATAGAACTTCGTTTGTTCAATAATTATACAGGATGGGATGCCAATCCAATAAAATATACACATAGTTTTGGTAATTTTTTTATTTACTATTTTACTTCTTAAAACAGTTGCATATTTTATTTCTATTGTTTAGAATACTATGTTTATATTTTATTTCAACTTTCAATTTTGTAAATGTAACGTTTAAAAAATTAAGAGGGGGGGATATAGAGACGCACTGTATATGTATAAACTGAGCTATTTTCGAGGAATTATCGACAGTTTTGTATAGCAAGAAAACTCAGATTTAAGCCAACAAACTATACAATTTTTGTTAAAATCTCACTAATGGTTACATTTTTATCATTAATAAAAAGAATAATTACAAGTAATATATTTAGCATTTATTACTCGATAAAAGATTCACGTCATGTGAAATAAATTTTGAAGTACGGTCCTGTCTATCACAAGGCAAACGTTCGACAAGGCGCAAGCCCGCAGAAGACCGTCTGTGTTTACGGATTCAGCTTGGTAAATTTGCCACATTCGCAGATGACATTATTTCTCTATTATATATTTTCTCTATGGTTTACACCCACCTGGAATAGCAAAATAAATCTAGTCACTATAAAGTAGAAATAAATAAAATAATTTTTACAGCTTAACATAATTTTATAGTTTTCTTATTAGTATTAGCTTAAAAATTAATCATTAAAAACTAACTATTTAACACCGACATACATAATATTTATATAGTATTATACTTTATAAAAAATAGTTAATTACCTGAAGAACAATCATGACACTTCAGATCTAACACTGTTTCAGTCTCCTCATCAGTATTGCAAGTTACAGCATATTGTTTTTTCTTTACATTGTGTTCGGGTGTTATCTTAGCTTTCACCGTGCAAATATTCTTATCTCTTCGAACTTGGACCCATCCTACAACAGAATCTCCATAAGAATACCTTCCAGATCTATAATTAGTTAATTATACTTATTAATACTTAGAAAAGGCATTTATATACTTTTTGCTACTGTAGTCAATGCAAACATATTTTTGTGCCTAATGAAACGCTAAACATTCTAAACAGCAATAATTAAGAGTATATAAATTTAATAAAAATACAAGTTGCAGGATATAGTTTTAGGTCAAAGAAAACATACTTTTAAATATTTTACAGTTCTTCACTATTTTTATTCTTTAATCTAAAATACACATTTTTAAGGCGTTTATCACTACACTAGTAGATTTAAAACAATATTTTGTGTTCTTTAAGTATCTGAATAATTCACAGATCTATTTAAATTTTAAATGATAAACTGCAACTACAATATTGTGCCTACTTACTTGCAAGCTTTAACACCGCGAACTTCACCTAACGAAAAGCTTTCGGAGATTTTATAAAAGTTGCCACCATAAACATATCCACAGTGGGTAAATTGTCTGATTGTCCTTTTAAAAAAACCTTCATTAGTCATCTTGGAACAATATTTATTTATCTTAAACTTAAAACCCAAACAAAATTTGTTACCAAACGATTGTCTAATTGTCTAATAAATACGTTTCCGTAGTCTTGGCGTGTCTGCCGCTCTCGCACCTTGTCTCGACGAACGGTTTGACGTCACAACCAATGGAGTCGCGTAACTAGACTTGTTCAAATTATGTAAGCTTTAATGGTTCATATTTAATCCAGGGGATTAAAAAATTATTTTTTTTGTGTAGTATGGGTCTTTTGATGATATTAGCTTACGTTTAAGAGTGTTATTTTTCAAATTTAATTTTCATGCAAGTTCCCTATTATGTAGAACAAAACAAATTTTCTTCGATTAGAACAATATTCGCGATTTGCGAATATTGTTCTACATACATGTTATCTCGCTCTTGCTTCTCTGTCCCCGTCTATTTTTTTCTTGTTTCAATGCTGATTTTCAAACCAAATTTTTGACGGGCACGTGTCGAACTATTTACAAAAATAAGCCATGTGCCTCTCAAAAATTTCGAGCAAAACGATAAAAAAGATTGAATTGCTGAACGCCGCCATTATTTCGACACAACTTTTTTCCTATCTTTTATGCAACAATAACGATTGGTAGTTTTTTTTTGGGTTGCGTATCCTTTGTCACGTCAAGGATAAAAGTATTTCAAACACTATATGTAATATGTGAAATAACTTATTTAGGCAGACCGCAAGAGTCTTTAATAAATAAACTTAGTTTTTCAGTGCTGATAGTAAAAAAGTACCAGGGATTCTTGTAAGCATTGTGTTTTAATTAGTTAGTGAGCCGTTTTTTACATTACATACCTACTGTTTTGTTAGTGTTGTATAAGTTTAACGTAAAAGCTAACAAACCTATTAAGTATATTTTCTTTGGTGGAATCTTTCTACAGGAACTGCATTTTACAGAGATTTTATTCTAAAAGTAACAAAATCATTAGTTTTCGTTTTTAATAGTGCGGATAGTGACAAAAAGCGTGCAATCTGTGTTTAACTTTTAGTAATGTTATTTACTAGTCAAGTTGTGTGTTTTTTTAGCATAAATGGCTGTCCTGTGTTGGGGGTGTGTATTTATTCACCTAAAATATTTTCAAAAGAAGTGTATTTTAAAGGAATTTTACTTTAAAGGTAACAAAAACATTATTTCTTATGCTGCCTTGTAGCATAGAAGAAATGATTGCTACTTATTCGTACTCTGTGTTTCTTGCTAATGGCGGATACACTCGTTTAGAGAAAGTTTAAGGACGGACTACTAGCTCATCTATCATGAAGCGCCATTTATGAATATTTTTCTCCAATTTGAATTTCATCCGGGTGTTCCATGACGGCACAGATATACTTCATGAGGTGCCCTAATTAGCTTAAGTACAGGTATTTTGTAACAGATGCACTTGGGCCGACCAACGGTTCTTTAGTATTTAACAAAAGAACTTTCAATTTTACCTAAAATTATGAGGGTGTTTCATGACGGAGGGTTCGGCGCAATCTGCTGTCGGACTATTTTTAGTCGCCGAGGTAAAAAGTAATTAAAAAAAAAAAATAAAAAAATGGGAGCTGCTAGGGTTTACGGGATTAAACAAAAATACTGTTATATAAAAATGAGTATAAAGAGGTAAATCAATTTACTTATCGAGGGCGTCATATCAGAAGGGCGTACGAACCAAAAGGTAATTTTAACAAAAAATGCAAAAAAACGTTTCAAAAATTAAAATTTGTAATTAAATTGTTGTTTTTGCCAATATAATATGACCAAAACATCACAGTTTATTGGAAAATTTAGCATCTAGTTCAATATCAACATGTAAGTTATTTCTGGTTCATACGCCCTTCTGATATTAGAATGTAGCTGAGGGTATATATAAGCTAGTACAGTGACAGTCTAGTAGGCGTAAAAACAAATACAGGAGTATTAGAAGGGCGTATGAACATACGCCTTTCGGATTTAAAAGTTTTACAAAGTTCGTTCGTACGCCTAAGTAAAATTAGTTAGTATAAAGTGTTGTTTATGAATCTGTACGTCCTTCTGATATATCAAGCGGATTAATTAAATAAGCCCATACGCCCGAAAAACACAAAACCGACCATAGTGATATGACGCCCTCGATATGTTAGCGTTGTATTCAAAAATAACGCATTAAAAGAATATAAATTGTATGCAAGATTTTTGGCCTACGTTGTATAAAACGAGAAAAATCACCCAGGCTGTAAAGTGATACTGTAGTAAAATGGTAATAATCTCCATGGTGCCTTAGCCAAAATAAATTAGCACCAAGTTTATGGTTAATGTGATAACTTGAATAACTTAGGTAAGCTGTCGTAATATGTACCTAAAAAATTTGGAGACTACTAGCTATCTAAAGTTATCAGCAAAAATACACTATTTAACCTGACGTTATAATCGATCGGTAAATCTTTGGGTAATCATTGGAGATATCAGGAATTTAAAAAAGATAAAAAAGGAAACATGGAGGTGATTCTACATGGAAAAATAATTGTAGTAGTTCCATAAATGATATTTGGGAATCTCAATGTTTTCCCAGTTATAGCTGTGCAAAGTTTAATTTTTTAAATTCTTTTCTGCCATACTGGATTTAATCTTTCACGTATACCTGAGGTAAAAGTAATTCACTTTTTTGCACTAGAGGGCACTTTACCTAAAACTCTAAATTTAATTGTATCATAACTTCTTTATTTTGGCATTGAAATTATGTTTTAAAGGCAATAAAAAACAATAAATAATGTACCTACTATTCATTTGAGTCAATAGACCTCACTGTTTAAAATCAAATCTGAAACATGTCGTAGTGCTTTAAATTTAATAAAATGTAACTGCTAAATAATTATAAGTTGAAAGCACTTTAAACTTTTTTGAAAATTTTATCAGAGACAAATTTGATTTTAGACAGTATTTATTTATAAAATGTCTGATACATATTCAAATTTAGAATACCGTGATATGCATTTCTGTTATGGAAGATCAATTTGGAACTTTTTTCAGCGTTCAAAGGGGGCTTGGTGAACTAGGCTCGTTTAAAAATATCCTTATTATAAAGGAAGATACGTCCGAACTGTTAAATCGGAAGAAAAAATACTTGAAAGTATCGAAGCAAATCTGGGTACGAGTACCAGAAAAGTTATTTGTGAGGAGCTGCTTTATCCCTTTTATGTTCAAAAGGTACAAGCACTTAATGAAGGTGATCAGTAGTAGCGGCTGGATAGGCACATTGTTTTTTGGAAAAATTAAAGAAGACCAATTTATTATTGTAATGTTTGTTACCGACGAATCTTAATTTACTCGTGATGATACTACTAATTTTCACAATATGCATCCATGAGACTATGAAAATCCACATGCGATCGTAGAAGAACCACATCAGCGCCATTTTTCTCTAAATGTATGGGCTGGAATCATATACCTTTAAATGTTTATTTAGATTTTCTGCAGATGAACTTCCATGTTTGTTACAAACAAGGCTGAAGATGTGGCTGCTTCAAGCTGCTTCTCTACCCCATTTTAGTATTTCTGTATGTAAATATCTTAATGAGACCTTGCCTGACAGGTGGATAGGACGGGACGGTCCAATACTTTGGACACCGTCAGATCGTCAGATATAAATCCAATGGATTTTTTTGTCTGGGTACACTTAAAAGCTTTGGTCTAAAAAAAAGTCGATAAATAATACAGATGATCTATGGCAAAAGGATTATAAATGGATGAAAAATACGGTCGGTATTTTTTTCGTATCAGGCGATTTTTTGAAAAGTGTAAGAAAATGTATGTAATACATGAAGGGGGAACATTTTGTAAATGTGTTTTAATTTTTTTGCATTAAAATTTCGTTGTTAAAAATTCAATTTAAATAAAAAAAAATAGTAATTGTTATTATAATTTGCCACATTTTATTAAATTTGAAGCACTACGACTTGATTTGTCGATGTTGTTTAAAAATCTGATTTGAAAAAATAAAAACTTTAATGTTGATTTGCGACTAAACGGTGAGATCTATCGACACAAAATGAAGTGTACCTACATTATTTGAAATTGAGAATTTGAATATTGAAATTTCCAAATGGAATGGAGAATGGATTTTCCAATATGGAACTGCTACAATTATTTTTCCATGTAGAATCACCTGCCCAAGTTTTCTAATGCAGTTTGGAACACCCTGTATAATTTGGTTGCATGTTTGGAAGGAAATAGTTTTTTTGTTTTAACGCTGTTTTTAGGAACGTTTTCAAACTGAAGGGGATAAAATTGGAATATAACTCGTCATAACCTGTAATTTTTTTCTCGTCTGTCATCAATTTCATCTTTATTTTTTAGAAGAACGACTTACATTAAATAAATAAAAAGAAAATTTCTGCATGTACGGAACAATTTAAATTTTTATATCATTGGTAACTATACAAACTGTGACAATAATATTAACTTATTTTGCGCAGGTTCCTTCAAACTTATCATAGGACTTCATCTTAGGAAACAGAAAATTAATCGAAATTCCTTCAAAGGGTAAACATCTAATTTTAATAACTTATTTTGTTGTAAACGCGAAATATTAAATTTAGTATTAAGTAATTAAACTTATTTAAAATTATGTACAGTAAAATATTTTTTTTTATATTTCTTTTTTGTAAATATATTTGTATATAAGATATTAATTATAGATTTAGAATAAATTACTAAATGTATCAACTTAAACAAATATACACTGTATAGAACGTAATATGCAAAAATATGCATTTTTGGCAAATCCTTAAAATTTATGATTAATGGGTGATTTTTAATAAAAAAAAACTATAAAGAAAGATGTTAAGAATATTTATTAACCGACGTGAGAAAAAGGAAGGTTTCTAATTTCAGATGTGTTGTTTTTTTTCTTTGCCCCTCCGTGACGCGACATTGATGATTTTTAACAGTTGAGTCACTTGAGTTAAAACAATGTGGTTAGTCAAGAGGCTGAGAGCTTAGACCCAGTTCCCCTATCAAATTGCTGAAAAATATTCATCCGTGTTCTAAAAAGATTTTAGGCCCCAAAATTATTTTCTATATACGGATATGGAACCTAAGATCATTGCTAAATTTGTTTCTATTACAGGGTTCCCAGCGTCAGGTAAAACAGGGAAATGTCAGGGGATTCAAAGAAACGGATTCAGGAAAACGGAAAATTTCAGTAGTAGTCAGAAAAAAATATAGATTTTTCGGGAGGAAAAGCAATTTTCGGTTTTCTTAGTCTATGAATAATATTATTAACCTACATATTTGGAAGTTCTTGATTCGACTTTTTGGTTTAAAAGAAAATTGTCTTTTACTGCTTTATCGTTCTCACAGTGAAGAGGTAACGATTCTTTTAAATAAATTTTACTAAATAACTAAAAGTTGACTGTTTGGTTTTGACTGGGATAAGAAATTGACAGGCAAAGCTGTAGTGTAGCAGTTATTTTTTGGATGTGTGTTAGTGGTTTCGCTAATATTGACATAGGGAAAAATGACTTTATTTGCAGATGGTGAAACTATTTTGTGGCGTAACAGGGGCAGCAGTCGATGGAAGAGTAAACAGTTATTCAGCAAATTTTAAGCCATTGTTCGAAGCTAACCAGCTTACCTTTAATATTACTAAAACTAGTGTTATGTCCTTTAAATGCAACTTAAATGACGTATTTTTAGAGCATATTGTAAATAATTTGACTAAAAATATATTTCTATGACTGTATAGACAGTAGACTGAATATAGGGACTTGTACAGAGACTGTAACCATGCAATTACGATAATGTCTAAAGAATGGGATCCTGATATTATACTTTTACTTGACAGATGTTTTCATTAAGCGAGTCACATTTTCGATATTGTGTATTTTTCTGAGAAACGTGTTCAAGACAGTTAGTTGCTATTGCATATACAAAGAGACATAGTTCATTTAATAAAACCAAAATTTTATTTTGTAACCTTCCTTTAAACTGCGCCCCTGTAAAATTCGAATTTTTGCGAGCGCGCGGTTTAAAAAACGCAAACTAATATTTTAATTTTTTTAATGAATTATGTTTGTCTTTCTTATGATCAGAAAGTCATTGGTTTTTAATAGTAAATTAATGAACAACAATATTAAAAAAAATAATAGCAATATGTAATATAAAATTCACTCAACTTAATTGTGTATCTTTACTAATATAAGGAAAAATTGGAATATAGAAAAATGGACTTTAAAACTAAGCGGTAATAAATTATAGTTTAAAAAACTAAAAATCACGCTTTTATGAGTAGCGCACTAAAAAGTTAAAAATAAATACTTTCCTTTTATTGTTAACAGAAAACCGGGGTGTGCAGTGCATGCATCGTGCGGTAAGGTAAAGCAACTTACAAACTGCGCTTGCCTTTGCTGCACACACATTCATTTTCTTTCGTTTTCTGTTAACTTGTACAGCTATAAAACATTTGATCTTTAAATAGGCAATTTAATTTAAAAGCATAGGGTTTAGTTACATAGCGGTCTAGGCATAATAGACAAAATGTAATGTATGCCTAGACCGCTATATATGTAAGTGCGGCCCACGCTTTTAACTTTAATTAACTATTTAAAGGCCCAATGTTTTATAGCTGCACAAGTTAACAGAAAACCGGGATATGCATGTGTGCGAAGTAAAGGGAGGCGCAGTTTGTAAGTTGCTTTACTGTACGCACGATGCGCACACTGCACACCCCGGTTTCCTGTTAACTATAAAACACTTAGTTGTAAAGTCCTTTTTTATATATTTTCAGTCAATTTTTCCCCATATTGGCAAATATACACAACTAAGTTTACTGAACTTCATATTGCATGTTGCTATCATACTACATAAAAAAAGATTAAAAGGGCCATCTGCGCAGAATATTATTTGAATCCACTCTGAGTTGATCATAGATAGACTGACCTAACGCAATGTCAATGTGACTGTCACAGTCTAGTCTGCGATTTAGTTTACATATCGTAACAAAATAAAAAGATACTGAAAGAGACTAACTACATTTTGCTCTGATATGTCTTTAAGAAACAGTCCGTCAAAAGGTACAAATTTATTACTGGGAAATAGGAATGAAGTTCTTACAGAGTTCCCAGCGATTTGCCAAAAGCAAATTCCCTAACATTGCCCTGACACTACAGAGATATTCCCTGACAGTAGAGCACAGTTTTATTAGACGCTTTTTATTATATACATATTTTTTTATTAAGTCCCATATACTATACTTTAAAAAGCAAAGTACAAATATTCTAATATCCATATAAGAAAGCTACAAAATACAAGGTGCTTAAGAGCAGTAGTCAGCGCTTATTACTATTATTTTTTCACATTATTTAGTTATTTGCTGTTAAAAACCAATGACTTTCTAATATAGACACATAACAAAGTCATGAACAGAATTTGCTTAAAAAATCACAGTAATATTTTGCGCTTTTCTTTTAAAATCAATTTGACAAATTTATCGAATTTTATCGGGGCGCAGTTTTAAAGGAAGAATATACACTTTTGATTTTGTTAATGAATTATATATCTTTTTTAAAAATCCGCTAGCAAATAGCTGTCTTAAACACGTTTCCCAGAAATCTATTAAAGAAAAATAACTATTAAGTACAATATCAGGATCTAATTCTTTAGAAATTATCCTAATTGCATAGCAATTTGAGGCTAGTCTAGAACTTAGTCTCTGTACATGTTCCTCCAATTTCGGTGTACTATCCATATAGAGCCATAAAAATCTATTTTCAGTCTAATTATTTACAATGTGATGCTTTAAAAATACGTCCTTAAAGTCGCATGTAAAGGACATAACACTGGTCTTAGTAATATTAAAGGTAAGCTGGTGAGCATCGCATCATGGCTTAATATTTGCTAAGTAATTGTTTACTCTTTCGTCGATCGCTGTCCCTGTTACGTCACAAAATCGTTACATCATCTGCAAATAAATCATTTTTCGTCCGGTACCAATATTAGCGAAATCATTAACATATATAAGAAAAAATACCTTCTATACTACAGCTTTGCCGGTCAATCTTTTCTCCCAGTCAAAACCAAACATTCAAATTACAGTTTTACAGTAAAATTTATTTTAAAAAATCGTTTTCTCTTCAATATAATAACAATAAACCAGTACAAGACAATTTCCTTTTAAACCAAAAAGCCGAATCAAGACTTCGAAATAGGTTAATCATTATTTAAAAACTAAAAAAATAACTGAAGTTGCTGCTTTTAGTTTTACCTAATGATTTTTAAATCCCCTGATATTTCCCTGTTTTTCCTGTTTTACTTGACGCTGGAAACCCTGTCAAATTTAAAAGACTTCAAGTAAATCGCTATAGCCACTATCGCCAGACCGGTCTAATTTGATAACCAAAAGTTTGAAATTGTAGAATAAGACTAAGTTTTGTACTGTGAATTTATTGCCTTCTTTTTGCAAATTTATAAAGGCAAGGACACTTTGAATATGTATTTTCCACAACAATAGGACTAAATTCATTTTGGAAAAACGTTCCAAGACAAAAATCATTTGAAAATCAGGTAAATTGCTAAAATATTAGAATTATAAAATTTTACCTTCAGAGTCATTAAGAAGGTTTAAGATTAAGTTCTGGTTTAAATTAAGATCTAGTTGATCAGTTAAGTTTTGACAGGTTTTTGTCTTGTCATTGTTAATAAATCGTCATTAAAAAGGTAAGTTATTGTGAATTATTTTGATATTTTAGCGATTTGCTTGGTTTCCAAAATGATTTTCATCTTGGAATATGTTGCAAGAATGAAATCAGTTCTATTATTGTGGAAAGTGCGTAGTAAAATTGCTTTTTTTACAAATTTGCCAAAAACTCAGAAATAAATTCATAGTATAAAACTTTATTTGTCTTATTTTTACACTGGTCTGTTTAAAACTTTTGGTTGTCATATTAGAACAATTTAGCGTTGGAGAATCTGGCCGTTAATGATTACTTATTTACAATGTCAGGACAAAAGGTGCCAAAATCCAACTGATCAACTAAAAGATCTTAATTTAAACTAGTAATCGTAAACCTTTTTGGTGAATTTGGCCGTTGATTTTTACTTGTGTTTGTTATCTAAAATAAACCAGTACCTTACAAAAAGCCTTATAGAGTTGAAATAAAAGGATCTGGAAAGGAAATACTGTTTAGCTCAACATTTTTTTAAATTTTCACGGTGTATGCACAGTGATTAGGAACTAAATACCAGCTTAAGCATTATCAACTTGCGCAATACACCAAATTTCTCTTTTGTTTAAACTTTTTTTTAATATACAGATTTCCTACAATTTTAGATTTATTGAAAGTAATAAAAATCTTTGCACTTTTTTGCCTAGGTTTATTTAAAAACCTTTTGCAGAAATGCAAACTTACAGAAATTAAAAGCTTTACGATTGTTAAAACAATTTTTTTAGATATCGCCGTTTTTTCTAATTTGAAAATGAAATTTTAAAAATGTACTAGACTTCTTTTAACTTTTTTCAAAACCTTGCACTGCAGTTGGTCTCAGAATATTAGAGACAAATGAGACTTGGTCTCATATTCATAAAATAAATTTCTCATAGTGAAAGAGTTCTATGCATTTTAAATTTAAAATACCTCATAAATTTTTGGAAATACCTTTCACCATTAAAAAGGCCTTGAAAAGGCAAAGAATTTTTGTGTATTAGTTTATTAGGTTAAGTCGTCTTATTTTAGTCTCACGAATACGTGGTAGCGTATTCCCAACCTTTTCCAGACACCCTGTATATATATATATATATATATATATATATATATATATATATATATATATATATATATATATATATATATACAGGGTGTCTGGAAAAGGTTGGGAATACGCTACCACGTATTCGTGAGACTAAAATAAGACGACTTAACCCAACTTACCTATATCCAAAAGTGTTTCGTTAGGGCGTTAACAACGAAGCACTCACAGTCAATAAAAGTCTTACCTGCTTTGAGTTCTGATTGAATTTGTCGGAACAAAAAATTGTTTTGAAGTGATAAGTTCATTTGTCAATCCTCGGAATTTTCTCGACAAGACGGCAAAACCTTTAAATCATGGTTGCACTGTTTACTTAAGGCGCATAAAATCAAAATTTCGTTCCTGCCTAAACCATGACAGCTAGCGAAATCTAACAGGAGACAAAAAATGTTTCAAATAAGCATGTGTAACTCTTAAAAGAGTTTTAAAGGTATTGGCCAAACAGGTAAAAAAATATTACCATTTTTGCATGTCAATGATTAACTTTTGACGACTTACATAACACTTACGAGGAAAAAAAATCTTTCAAAAATACACTATTTCAAGTAAAGACTCGCATTCCAAATTTCATCCAAATTGCTAAAGGCAATATTTTTTTTATTAAAAATAATAATTTTTAAAATAAAATCTTTGATGTTCGTTAGCGCCTTAACGAAACACTTTTGGATATAGGCAAGTTGGGTTAAATCGTCTTATTTTAGTCTAAGGAATACCTGGTAGCTTTTTGTACAGACCTTTTACAGACGCCCTGTATATATATATATATATATATATATATATATATATATATATATATATATATATATATATATATATATATATATATATATATATATATACCGGGTGTCAACGAGATCACTTTCCGGCTACCATTTATATAGTTTTTAATCGAACAAGATGAAACTTGGCAGGAGTCATAGGCTAATAAAAATTCACTTTTCGAGGTACTTGTCAAATTTCGACGACTTCCGGTTTAGCCGGAAGTGACCCCAACTTTGAATTTTCAAATGAGACATCCTGTATATTTCTTGATTTTTGGAATCTAGAGATCA
Organism: Philopedon plagiatum; assembly: GCA_963971165.1. Taxonomy (NCBI): domain Eukaryota; kingdom Metazoa; phylum Arthropoda; class Insecta; order Coleoptera; family Curculionidae; genus Philopedon; species Philopedon plagiatum. The sequence continues at coordinate 54,621,288 of OZ020191.1, read as the reverse complement.
TTTTACGTACAACTGAATTATAGTTATTACTTTTTGTGTCAATTTGCCATTTTTAAAACAAATTTTTTGTTTTAATCTAGAGTGCCATGACCCACCTTAAATCGTACTAATAGACGTTTACATCTGCACAAAAATACCTACACAATTTTATCACCTTTCATTTGTCTTACCAGAGCGTTCAAAGTTGACTAAATCACTGTTTTGATTATAACTTTAAAAAATTAAATACAACTATAACACTGTCATAGTATAATTAGATGTAGTTTTTTATTACGAATCCAACGGTGCATCACAACATAAAAATTCTCTTGGATTTTCTAAGGAAAACTGCATTTTATTGCCATAGCCATTGGTTATGGTTTGATCTAACATGTAACTGCACGACGCGACGATCAAATATTATATCCAGTTAGCCATGACAAACAATTAAATTATTTAAAAAATAACGGAATGAAGCCTCAAAATATTGTTAAAGTTGCCATCGAAAACAATTTAATTCAGGATAAATGATAGAATTTTACAAATTTGTAAACAATTATCTTTTCTGGTGTTTAATATTAATGTTTCTGGTTTGTGGCGAATTGTTTACAGCCACCCATTATTATTATTCAGTTTTGTCATGGCTAAGTGGATATAATATTTGATCGTCGTGCAGTTGCATATTTGATCAAACCATATAAAATGGATATGTTGCAATAAAATGTAGTTTTCTTTAGAAAATCCAAGAGAATTTTGATGTTGTGATGCACCTTTGGATTCGTAATAAAAAACTACATCTAATTATACTATGAAAGTGTTATAGTTGTATTTAATTTTTTTAAGTTATTATCAAAAAAGCGATTTAGTCAACTTTGAACGCTCTGGTAAGACAAATGAAAGGTGATAAAATTGTGTAGGTATTTTTGTGCAGATGTACACGTCTATTAGAACGATTTAAGGTGGGCCATGGCACTCTAGATTAAAATAAAAAATTTGTTTTAAAAACGGTAAATTAGCACAAAAAGTAATAAAAATAATACAGTTGTACGTAAAATGATCTTAGATTCCAAAAATCAAGAAATATACAGGGTGTCTCATTTGAAAATCTAAAGTTGGTGTCACTTCCGGCTAAACCGGATGTCGTCGAAATTTGACAAGTACCTAGAAAAGTGACTTTTTATTAGCCTATGACTCCTGCCAAGTTTCATCTTGTTCGATTAAATACTAAAGAAATGGCAGCCGGAAAGTGATCTCGTTGACACCCGGTATATATATATATATATATATATATATATATATATATATATATATATATATATATATATATATGTTAGCAAATCAACAAATTTTGTGATGACAAACACATACAGGGGACCGATAGTCAAGAGCGGGAAACACAGGTTCAGCGTAAGCGAGTAGTGTTTCTCCAGGCAGACGATCAAAGAGTCGCCTTGAGTATCGTACGCCCGGCCTCATACGAGGTGTGGTCATAGGCCCCTTTGGGATTTTATCTTAATCGAAAGTACTGTTTTGTTTTCCAAGTTAATAGTTTTTTTCAATATATAAATCTAACATCAGAAGTGGGATTATACCCTTGAGTGCCCCAGGTGTCGTGCGTCCTGACATATAAAGGTTTTAAATTATTAAAAAAAAATGGAGGCACAAGCTCTATTAGAGACTTTTCAAAAACTTCAGGACTCGTTAAGTGAACGTCGAATAAACAGTGACGTGGCTTTGCCAATTTTTGATCCTTCCTGTGCCGATAACGGTGCCGCGGATTGGTGCAGTGAACTCGAAAAATTGGGACAGGAATTTAAATGGAACGGCCTTGAAATGGTGGCTAGAGCAGGAAGGGCTTTAAAGCAGGATGCTCTTCGCTGGTTCGCGAAATGGGAACCAGAACAGCGTGATTGGGAGACCTTTAAGGTAGCAATATGTGACCTTTTTCCGCCAAAACAAAATTTGGCACAAAAGCTTAAAGATGCTGTGTTATTGTCAAGTGATTCATTTGGGACATATTGTGAGTATGCAAGGGAAAATTATTACTATTAAATCGTACAAAAATAAATTTTACCGAACCCCAAATCGTTGACCTTGTTATTGGTGAAATCGGGGAAATTTCTGTTAGAATGGGAGCCTTAAATAGCAATGTTAATACTATAAAAGATTTAATTACTCTCTTATCTAGTTATACAAAAATTTCACGTAAATGTACATTGGAATTGCCTGAGTCTCTGCCTGGCACTAGTAAGCCAGTTAATAAATACAAGCGCTGTTTTAAATGCGGCGAAGCAGGTCATTTGCAGATGCACTGTAAAACTATTATAGAAAAAAATCGTTCTGACTTAAAAACCGTTTTTCAAAAGAAACCTTATAGAATCTCGCAAACTATGCGAATTTTGCAATAAAATGGGCCATAACATTAATTCTTGTTGGGCCAAAGAAAGGGCTGACTCAAATAAAAAACTGCGTGTAAATTTTTGTAAAAACAAAAAATAATAACAGCCTTAACAAATAAACTTTAGTTGTAATTACGGGAATACCTTTTTATAGCATGTCACGTAGAACCGTATTTTTCGAAATTAAAAGTTTTAGGCTCTGCATCCGTTAATACTTTTGGTAAAGTAAAAACAACAGTTGAGTGCGAAAATAAATATATCGCTAGAGCCAACATTTTTTGTAGTTCGGGATTGTGAGATGGAATATGATGTCATTATTGGTAAAAATGCTGTTCAGTACAATGATATCACTATAGTTACCGATCACTTGGGGACCCGCCTTAGAACGAAATCTGAAACCAATGAAGTAAATGTTATGTCTAGGCCGATAGCGGAGAAACACTTGACTGTTGTAAACAATCTTAAGAGGCAAGAGCAAGAATTACTAAATAACTTATTCAAAAAATGCGGTGATATGATTAATTGATTACGACTGGAAAAAACATTATTCGATCAGTAAATACAAGGGAGTTAAAAATAAAATTAACAAGTGACGAAATTATTAATTACCGCCCTTATCGTTTGTCGTTAATTGAGAAAGTTAAAGCAGGGGAGTCGGTTTATTCTGATTTTGAAATAAAAAGTTCGCTTTTATGTAGGAAAATCAAAAATAATGACCTAACAACTTATCGTTATTATGTCCCTAAAGGCAGTAGATTTGGCTTATTGCGCTTGTATCACGACGAGCAATGTCATGTTGGTTTCGAAAAAACGCTAGACAAAATTAAAGAACAGTTTTAGTTTCCTCGCATATCCGCGTTTGTGCGTAAGTACATCTCGCATTGTTTGGTATGTATTTCAACAAAGAGATTATCAGGTCCTAAACAAGGATTTTTGCATTCGATTGAGAAAAAGCTATTCCGTTTCATACTATCCATGCAGATTGTATGGGCCCCTTTTCCGAGACTTCGGAGTAATATAAACATCTTTTGTTACCGATTGACGCGTTTACAAAATACACACTTTTGGTTCCATTAAAGACATTGACAGGCTCCGAAATGAGATACACTTTACAAAATTATTTGTTACTTTTTGGAAAACCTTCGCGTATTATTACCGATAGAGGAACTAATTATACCTATAAGAAAGTTGTAAATTTATTTAAATCATTGAATATAGAGCATCACATGCGACGGGTGCTTCTAGGGCAAATGGGCAAGTTGAAAGATATGTAGCTACTGTAATAAGCATGCTTGCTGTTGAAGTGGTTAAGGTGTCAGAATGGACAAGCGCGATTCCTAAAATACAGCTTACTCAATACCACTATCCAAAAATCGACGGGTTTTACGCCACTACGACTTTTAATAGGCATTGATGCAAATAATGCTCCCATACAAAATTTATCTGATTCGTTAACAACTTTGCAAACGTCAGGTAGTACTGTTGAAAAGGACCGAGCCCTTGCATACGGTCAATTGAATAAAAAAGCACTCGCTCAAAAAGTGCGTTTTGATGAAAAACGTAGAAATAATAAGTAATAGGTACCAGTTACAAATGCTAGAGCTGGAAAGCTGGAGCCCCTGTTTCGGGGACCATATAAAATTATAGACCTTCTACCAGGTGACCGGTTCAAAGTGGAAAACAAGAAATTTAAGCGAGGGCCTTTGGTAGTTCCAAAAGACCGACTTAAGCTATGGACTGGCGAATGGTTTGAAGATTCGCAGTCAGATTCTGAAAGTGGTAAGTTATATAGATATTGATGGATGAGCAGTGTTAGCGATAAAAAGGAAAATTTTGCAATAATTGTTTTGAAATTTAGTTTTGACTGCCCGAGACCTACTTAATGATTTGCTTTGTAACCACGCGATGGCAGGTGGTAAGCACTTCGTGATAAGTAGTGTGTGAAATGCTGGACGGATATAGTTGAAATCCGAGGAGCATAAGATTTTATTTAATTTTTGACTGCCCGAGACCTACTTAATGATTTGCTTTGTAACCACGCGATGGCAGGTGGTAAGCACTTCGTGATAAGTAGTGTGTGAAATGCTGGACGGATATAGTTGAAATCCGAGGAGCATAAGTTTTATTTAATTACTTTAATGTGTGAAATGCTGGACGGATATAGTTGAAATCCGAGGAGCATAAGATTTTATTTAATTACTTTAGTGTGTGAAATGCTGGACGGATATAGTTGAAATCCGAGGAGCATAAGATTTTATTTAATTTTTGACTGCCCGAGACCTACTTAATGATTTGCTTTGTAACCACGCGATGGCAGGTGGTAAGCACTTCGTGATAAGTAGTGTGTGAAATGCTGGACGGATATAGTTGAAATCCGAGGAGCATAAGTTTTATTTAATTATTTTAATGTGTGAAATGCTGGACGGATATAGTTGAAATCCGAGGAGCATAAGATTTTATTTAATTATTTTAGTGTGTAAAATGCTGGACGGATATAGTTGAAATCCGAGGAGCATAAGATTTTATTTAATTATTTTAGTGTGAAAATGCTGGACGGATATAGTTGGAATCCGAGGAGCATAAGATTTTATTTAATTATTTTAGTGTGAAAAATGCTGGACGGATATAGTTGAAATCCGAGGAGCATAAGATTTTATTTAATTACTTTAGTGTGAAAATGCTGGACGGATATAGTTGAAATCCGAGGAGCATAAGATTTTATTTAATTATTTTAGGGTGAAAAATGCTGGACGGATATAGTTGAAATCCGAGGAGCATAAGATTTTATTTAATTATTTTAGGGTGAAAAATGCTGGACGGATATAGTTGAAATCCGAGGAGCATAAGATTTTATTTAAATATTTTTGTGTGAAAAATCCTGGACGGATATAGTTGAAATCCGGGGAGCATAAGATTTGATTCAATCGGTTGATGTGGCAAATGCTGCGCGGGTATAGTATTTTCAATTTTAAGGAGGCTGAAGGGCAGAGTGATGTTATCACTGGATCTGTTGAGTCCTAGTGAAGGAAGAAGGAGAAGAAGAATGTAATTTCTTTTTAGAATTTGTGTTGTTCTGGCCACTTATAATTAATTAAGGCAATATATTGTATTTAGACTATCTGGCGCTTTATTTATTTACTTAAAAGCCAAATTATTTCGAGAGCGAAATAAAGGTCAGTTTGGCCGTGTTAGCAAATCAACAAATTTTGTGATGACAAACACATACAGGGGACCGATAGTCAAGAGCGGGAAACACAGGTGCAGCGTAAGCGAGTAGTGTTTCTCCAGGCAGAACGAAAAGAGTCGCCTTGAGTATCGTACGCCCGGCCTCATACGAGGTGTGGTCATAGGCCCCTTTGGGATTTTATCTTAATCGAAAGTACTGTTTTGTTTTCCAAGTTAATAGTTTTTTTCAATATATAAATCTAACATATATATATATATATATATATATATATATATATATATATATATATATATATATATATATACAGGGTGTTTAAAATAGGTGATACCACTATTGCTATCTCCGAAATGGTAAAAGATACGAGGTCGGTTAAATTAGAGAAAATGTGCCATTTCTAGTCCCTACTCATATTCCGTTTACGGAGTTGCCAAATTCTCTATAGTTTCTTATCTACAGGGGATTTTTTAAAAATAGTCAAAACTCTAATTGTTAAATATCTCGAAAACTATTATAGTTAGAAAAAAGTTGTTTTTGCAAAAATTACACGATTTTTTACCTTTTCTAAAGTAACGTTATTGTTTTGTTTATACCATTTGTTTTTACTAAGTTACTGATACTAGTTTTTTTCAAATACGGACCTGGATTTTTTGCTGCATTTTTTGAAAGAATACTTCATACCCTTTACAACTGTGTGTCACTTGATTATGTTTTTCGACCTTTTGGTGAAGAATAGTATCATCATCCGGATATTCCACCAGTACGGACATGGCATTTTTCAAGCTAATGCGCCATTTCACGACCTATTATGGCGACAATTAGGTCAGAATCAGTAACTATGGATTAAATTGTTTTAACTGGTAAATTTTAATTATAATCATGATTACTAACCAGGACCCTCAAGTTTGTAAAATTGGTCCAACGCCTGAAAAAAGCATAAGCTTAGTTTTAATTATAACAAATCCTAATAATTAATTCTTAGAGGCGTGATTGGCTGTGGTCAGTCCAATCGCGTCCATCAACCTGTTCGTCCGCCCGTCCATATGATATAATTCAACGCAACGTCAAAAAATAAAGCAGAAAATGGATTTTAGATTCAAATTCCTTATATTCCGAAGCCAGTAAATATTACAATGGTTTTATGCTAGAATATAGTTAAAGGTCTTTAATTTGAGATAATATGGTTTGTTTTCAAAGCCAGTAAATAGTAATTCAACTGTACCAGCAGAATGAGTTGCAGCAGAAATGAAACCATTAGGTAAAATAGGATTATTTATTGTTATCTTTTGAACTGAAAGGTGATTTTTGGATATGAAAATATTAAAAACGTAAATAATGAAGACGTATCATCAAGGGTGCCTTTTACAATATGAGGTAAACTTAACCACTAGTTACGTGCTGTTAATAAAGGCCGCTAATTATATCTTATCTGAGTCTGCTAAACTTTTGCTTTCAATAACTCATTGGCTTAAGTGCAATTTGACAAACTTTAATGACCAAAGGGTTCTGGTTAGTAATCATGAACATAGTTTAAAATTTAACAGTTGAATAATTTAAACCACAACGATAGGTTGTGAAATTGTGCCTTAACATGGAAAATCCCAGGTCCGTATCGATAGAAATTCCTGATGATGTTATTCCTGATCAAAAGGTCGAAAACCATAATCAAGTGATACATAGTTGTAAAGGGTATGAAGTATTCTTTCAAAAAATGCAGCAAAAAAGCCAGGTCCGTATTTGAAAAAAATAAGTTAGTATCAGTAACTCAGTAAAAACAAATGGTATAAACAAAACAATAACGTTACTTTAGAGAAGGTAAAAAATCGTGTGATTTTTGTAAAAACAACTTTTTTCTAACCATAATAGTTTTCGAGATATTTAAGAATTAAATTTTTGACTATTTTTAAAATCCCCTGTAGATAAGAAACTATAGAGAATTTGGCAACTCCGTAAACGGAATATGAATAGGGACCAGAAATGGCACATTTTCTCTAATTTAACCGACCTCGTATCTTTTACCATTTCGGAGATAGCAATAGTGGTATCACCTATTTTAGACACCCTATATATATATATATATATATATATATATATATATATATATATATATATATATATATATATATATATATATATATATATACATATATCGGTAAATGTAAACGCTTTAACTCTTTCGCTAGTGCAAAACACAAGACCGTAAAATGAAAAATAAAGTAGGATTATTCCTTTTGATTCTGGTCTGGGTGCCCTCCTGCTATCGCGATTTCTGGGCCCTTACTCTTCTGGGTGTGAGCCTGCCTGATGAAGAGTAAGGGCCCAGAAATCGCGATAGCAGGAGGGCACCCAGACCAGAATCAAAAGGAATAATCCTACTACTTTATTTTTCATTTTACGGTCTTGTGTTTTGCACTAGCGAGAGTTAAAGCTTTTGCATTTACCGACATATATTAAATATATCGACCAAAGAAAATTCCCTATTTTCTATATATATATATATATATATATATATATATATATATATATATATATATATATATATATATATATATATATATATACGAAACTGGAGTAGTGGGGATGCAGTCTTTATTGAAGTGGCCTTAATTAAGGAATAAAACCCTTTTTTGTTTTGTCGAGCTTTCGAGAATTTATTTTTCTCTTCTTCAGGACTTCTACAATACAAAAATTAATTTAAGTTAGTAAAATGTAACCTAACAATCTTCATAATAAAAGAACTCACCAAAGTGGGCAGTTAAATTAAAAACAGGAATCTCCATGCGAAAATGCAAGATCCGTCTCCATCCTGTATTACACAACTACATTCCTCGGGGCGTTATGAGGAAAACCGAACGGAAAGATCCCGCGTTCCAGCAGGATAGACGCGACGGGAAATTGACACTTGACAAAATTTTGAGATTATATCGACATTCATGCCTGGCAAATCTTCGTTAAAAGAAGACAGGCAGATACAGAAGGGTAAGAAGGAGAGAGACAACACTCATCAAGCACTGGCGCATGGTATCGAATGGTTAGTAAGAATGTTCATAGGTTGTTGAGAGTTTAGTGAACCAAAAATATAATAAGCCGCCTTGGGTTATTGATAAATGGGCGGAGCATTTTGATACAGTCATAATTAAGTTAATTTTAGTAAATAAGGTATAATATGTAAATAAAGGGAAACAATATAAAAAACCGTAATTACTCCCTCTCGACCCAGAGATACTACTCATCAGAGGCTGGAAAATCAAGTAAACTGAGATATTTTTCTTTCTCTAGGCGTAGTAAGTAACTGTAGACGGTGCTAAGTTCTGATATGGCACTTTTTTATTTAGGCAGTTAGGTTCAAGGTTGATGTGAACCATCTCCAGGAGAAGTCTTTTATAGTATGAACTGACATTTTCTAAGATCTCGGCACCCTCCCAGTCCATTTGATGATCTTCATCAATAACATGCTCTGCCAAAGCGCAAGAATGTACACCTCGACGGCAGTCACTTTTATGGGAAGTAATACGACCCTTCACATTTCTAGACGTCTGCCCTATGTATGACAAGTTACAATCTTTACAGGGGACTCTGTATACAATGCCACATTTTTCATCCCTGCCAAGAGGGGTCTTAGTTCTAGAGTAAATCTGAGAAATAGTTTTTATTTGCTTTCTCGCTATTTTTATGTTGGCATGTTTAAAGACATTTATTAATTTTTCTGTTAAATCGTCAATATGTGGTAATGAAAAATAGAAAGTTGTTTGAGGATTATTTTCCACTGCACTGTTGTTTTGTGTGTAAGAAATTAATGGATTAACAGAACTCGGTGTTTGTGATCTAAGGGACATGGGTTGTGATTCCCTTTCGAAAATATTTTCTGGTATCTTGTACTGAGTGCTGTACAAGAATTTATTGATAAGGTTTATTGGATAGGAATTCTCTAACAATATGCCCCTCAGTTGGTCTAGAGCTTCTTTTCTGGGTTGGGGGTGAGTGAGTTTAACTGCTTCTAGGATTAGGTTTATTTTTGTTCTCATAGGGTGGTAAGAGAAGTAACTAACAAACCTATTTGAACAATATGGTTTTCTATACCACCTAGTTCGAAGGGTGTTATCAGTATCTCCAGTGACAAGCATGTCAAGAAACGGGATAGAGTTATTGGTTTCTTCTTCGATAGTAAATTGTACATGTCGGTCATAAGAGTTGAACAGTTCTAGAGCTACCTCTACTCTACCCCTTGGTACGGAGAGTAAAAGGTCATCAATGTATCTTTTTATAAAAGGGATATGGAAAGGCATGAATTGTAGACAATCCCTAACCAAGTCATCCAATACATAGTTAACCAGGATATATTTGTTTGTAGTATGTGTTGTTAAGAATTATGTAACGGTCTAAATTTGCCAGGAGTTATTTACTGTATATATTGTATATATTGCATATTGGTACATGTATTAGGATAATATATTTTTTTATACGCTTTTGATTAGACGTATTTGTACGACTAGCAGTTTTGGGGAATTAAAAATTAAATAAGATTTCTTGCATTCATTACGGTCCTGCCAACCGACGTATATGGAGAGCACGCCATCGTATTGAAATTGCCCGGCTAAGTAAACTCCTGCCTTGGGTAGTACTGGAATACTGCCGTTCGTACGATGCGCTGGCAGATTTCGTACCGCGACGACGCGACGCCTGAAAAATCAATACATGATCAATTCCAAGAATCGACATGACTTTGTTAAACGTTTCTTTTGGCTGCGTTTAAGTTTTCAGTACGGCTGTCTAGGATCGGTTCAATGACTTCGTTCATTCCAAAGGTGAGTACTAAAATTGTTATCCCCTCCAATATTGCTGTCGGTATGATGGATGGCTACCGTAATGTTTGACATTTATTTGAAAATATCGTTAATTTAAAAAATTAATTGACGGCTATTTATAGGGACATTCAAGAAGATATTGATGTAAACGTTTATTTTTGGGGATGCTGCATGTTTTGGTGGATTCAATTTTACTCGATGGGTCTTCTTTGGTGATTCACGATTGGATTATTTTCCCGCCATAGCATTTGTACCTTTCTGGGTACTACCGTACGAAGGGAACGGTGTATCGGCCATTTTTCTCCTTGACCGCGCTCGAGATAGGAGAGCTGCTGCTACTTTCTGGAACTACTGGGATTTTTTCTTGCCTCCTTCAGTTTTAAGGGATAAATTGCCTAGAAAGTATTAGTGTAGTGTGAGTTTCGGTTCGTTTTGTCGTTTTACGCACTACTCAGCTTGAAATGCTGGATCCAAGAGCAGATTTTTCAAGTCAACGGCGTGGAAGTCAAGTAAGTCGGTACGTTTTTTTCTCTTTGTTTAATGTATTCATAGTTTTCCCGTTATTTCATGCGAAATGCGCGCAAAATTGCTTAGATGGATTAATTTTTTTTTAGATGGGAAAACCAACCACCATCTACTTCTAAAACCTCCCTCTACTTCAGTGAATTTTAACCCTCCAGCTTCACACATACCAGCCACTCGATAACCACACAAGATAGTGTGTAAGTATGAAGAAAAAAAATATGTGTAATTGTTTTGGTTAAATGTGCTAGTGATTAATTTTAAATTGAATAACCAAATATTTATCTGAAAATGATAATAATAATAACAATAATAATAATAATAATAATAATAATAATAATAATAAAAATAATGATAATAATAATATGATAATAAAAGAAAAACAAAAAGAGAGCAAGAAAACTAAAACCTCTCTTCTATAATTTGTAAAACCGTTTTTCGCACATTTTAGGGTTTTTCCACGGGGTTATTTTCTCCAGGAGTTCACCTTGTAAAGGCGTTCCACCCTGGTGGGGGTTCATCTTTGGTAACAGTCCCACTCCTTCTTCCTATGGTGTTTGATGTCGACTGTGGTGTGCTGTTGGTTCTTCCCGTAGCTGCTACCATCGGAGGAAATATGACCTTCTTTTGTTGTGCCTGATGAACACATCCCAGGCACCCAAGTAACTTCCGTCTGTACTGTCCCGAATGTATATTATGGCGCTCCCCAAAAATTTATTAATGCAGTAACTATTCAAGTTAAGAATGTGCTAATTGAAATATAAAGACAGGGGTGTATTGTTCGAATTAAACATTTTATTATTTACATAATTCGGTAAGAGTAACATTATTAGATTGTGTCAGGTGTATTATTCGATAATAGTGTAAAGTAAAGTAATTAATGGGTATTTAAAAGGAAAAAAAAACAGGAAAAAGACATTTGGGTTCTGCGGCATATTTAAGTTTATTATTTAGCTTATTTTGGGTACATGCCTAACTATGTTGGTAATTTATAATTATTGGTACTGATGTGCTATGTAAACCGGCCGTGATCACGAATGGTACTACTGATTATTCTTTTTTATATTGAATATAATATTAAGCGATTGATAAGGGACAACTTTACCTTTATTGGCAATAATATTGCGAAGGTTCCCTATCGATCGGAACTCATCACAGTTGTATTGATTTTATTGGTTCTAATTATATATTTTTGCGATGTACATAATATGTGCCCTATAACTTAAAGCAACAAATTAAATATTCAATTTAAACTAAAGAAAAAAAAAAATTTGCCACCTATCTGAACTATAGGGGGGTTCCAGCCTCCTATAAACAGAAGCGGTAAGGTGGTAAATTTTACGGAATGCTAGGCCAGCCGCAAGTCGGGAGTTGTCGTGCGGTTCAAGTACAATAAACCGTAAAATATCAGGGCGCCAGTAACCTAAGAAAATACCCGATTCCGTCAGAGATTTAGTACCCGGTTACAAGGTACCTAAAGCTTACCAAATGTAGCAAAGTTCTTCATGTATTAGCCAAAACAAAAAAAAAATGCAGACATACTTTAGTTTAAATTGAATATTTAATTTGTTGCTTTAAGTTATAGGGCACATATTATGTACATCGCAAAAATATATAATTAGAACCAATAAAATCAATACAACTGTGACGAGTTCCGATCGATAGGGAACCTTCGCAATATTATTGCCAATAAAGGTAAAGTTGTCCCTTATCAATCGCTTAATATTATATTCAATATAAAAAAGAATAATCAGTAGTACCATTCGTGATCACGGCCGGTTTACATAGCACATCAGTACCAATAATTATAAATTACCAACATAGTTAGGCATGTACCCAAAATAAGCTAAATAATAAACTTAAATATGCCGCAGAACCCAAATGTCTTTTTCCTGTTTTTTTTTCCTTTTAAATACCCATTAATTACTTTACTTTACACTATTATCGAATAATACACCTGAATCTAATAATGTTACTCTTACCGAATTATGTAAATAATAAAATATTTAATTCGAACAATACACCCCTGTCTTTATATTTCAATTAGCACATTCTTAACTTGAATAGTTACTGCATTAATAAATTTTTGGGGAGCGCCATAATCTACATTCGGGACAGTACAGACGGAAGTTACTTGGGTGCCTGGGATGTGTTCATCAGGCACAACAAAAGAAGGTCATATTTCCTCCGATGGTAGCAGCTACGGGAAGAACCAACAGCACACCACAGTCGACACCAAACACCATAGGAAGAAGGAGTGGGACTGTTACCAAAGATGAACCCCCACCAGGGTGGAACGCCTTTACAAGGTGAATTCCTGGAGAAAATAACCCCGTGGAAAAACCCTAAAATGTGCGGAAAACGGTTTTACAAATTATAGAAGAGAGGTTTTAGTTTTCTTGCTCTCTTTTTGTTTTGTTTTTATTATCATATTATTATTATTATCATTATTATTATTATTATTATTATTATTATTATTATTATTATTGTTATTATTATTATCATGTTCAGATAAATATTTGGTTATTCAATTTAAAATTAATCACTAGCACATTTAACCAAAACAATTACACATATTTTTTTTCTTCATACTTACACACTATCTTGTGTGGTTATCGAGTGGCTGGTATGTGTGAAACTGGAGGGTTAAAATTCACTGAAGTAGAGGGAGGTTTTAGAAGTAGATGGTGGTTGGTTTTCCCATCTAAAAGAAAATTAATCCATCTAAGCAATTTTGCGCGCATTTCGCATGAAATAACGGGAAAACTATGAATACATTAAACAAAGAGAAAAAAACGTAACGACTTACTTGACTTCCACGCCGTTGACTTGGAAAATCTGCTCTTGGATCCAGCATTTCAAGCTGAGTAGTGCGTAAAACGACAAAACGAACCGAAACTCACACTACACTTAATACTTTCTAGGCAATTTATCCCTTAAAACTGAAGGAGGCAAGAAAAAATCCCAATAGTTCCAGAAAGTAGCAGCAGCTCTCCTATCTCGAGCGCGGTCAAGGAGAAAAATGGCCGATGCACCGTTCCCTTCGTACGGTAGTACCCAGAAAGGTACAAATGCTATGGCGGGAAAATAATCCAATCGTGAATCACCAAAGAAGACCCATCGAGTAAAATTGAATCCACCAAAACATGCAGCATCCCCAAAAATAAACGTTTACATCAATATCTTCTTGAATGTCCCTATAAATAGCCGTCAATTAATTTTTTAAATTAACAATATTTTCAAATAAATGTCAAACATTACGGTAGCCATCCATCATACCGACAGCAATATTGGAGGGGATAACAATTTTAGTACTCACCTTTGGAATGAACGAAGTCATTGAACCGATCCTAGACAGCCGTACTGAAAACTTAAACTCAGCCAAAAGAAACGTTTAACAAAGTCATATCGATTCTTGGAATTGATCATGTATTGATTTTTCAGGCGTCGCGTCGTCGCGGTACGAAATCTGCCAGCGCATCGTACGAACGGCAGTATTCCAGTACTACCCAAGGCAGGAGTTTGCTTAGCCCGGCAATTTCAATACGATGGCGTGCTCTCCATATACGTCGGTTGGCAGGACCGTAATGAATGCAAGAAATCTTATTTAATTTTTAATTCCCCAAAACTGCTAGTCGTACAAATACATCTAATCAAAAGCGTATAAAAAAATATATTATCCTAATACATGTACCAATATGCAATATATACAGTAAATAACTCCTGGCAAATTAAGACCGTTACAAATTCCCCCCTGCTTAGAAAAGATTTTACCCAAAATCTTTAATTACGTTACTCATCGTCAGGTGGGTGTGCTTTGAGATCCTTGATATGCCAAACACCGCAATACTTGCCATTATCATTCTTTAATTCGTAAGTCCAAGGCGATAATCTTTTCGATACGGTAAATGGTCCAATAAACTTTGGAATCCATTCGAGAAGAGGAGAAACAGCTGAAGGAAGTTAAAGATGCCTGGTTTCAATGACTTTATCAGAAAGTATTAAAATTTCCAACGAAATACTCCGCGTTTCGAATTTCTGGTGCGCGACTGTTCAAATACGTAAAACCAAAGTTTCCGGAATTGGTTAGTTGGCAATTAACACATTAGAGTTAAAAATGTATGTTAAAATATTTTCGAATTGTTCAACAGTTAAGTTGCATTATTGTGAAATTGTGTCCCAGTGATTATTTATACTCTTCAAAATAGATTCTAAAGTTGGTAAATAGCGAGACAACATCAAAACTAACAATTACATAATTGTGAGGAAGTTGACAATTATTAACAAACTGACTAAAAGGAAAAGAATCCCTTACTAAAAATTCGTTGTTCGTGTTGTAAGATGCAGTTAGAATGTCTGTTAGATATTTCGCTAAGGCTCCATTGGGGCTGTTTATAGAGGAGACAATAGGCCTCATTGACAGTGTTGGTTTATGTATTTTCGGTAAAGTGTAAAATCTTGGGGCTACAGAATTATAAGTGTTTAAGTTCAAGGCTGTACCTTCGTCAATGACACCTTGTTCCTTCAATGTTTTAACAATTCTATTCTTCGCTTTCAGCTGCAATGTATAAGTAGGATTCTGATTTAATTTTTTATAATAGTGATTGTCTTCAAGTAATTCTTGACTTTTTTGAATGTAATCCTCTTTATACATTGCAACTGTGACGTTGCCCTCATCACTACGAAGAATATAAAGGTCTGCATGGTCCTTTAAGAAGAGTTTGCATTTATTAAAAATATCATTAAGGAAGGGTTTATTCTTATGATTTTTGTGTATAAAGTTCGTCAAGACATTAGTATACTGAGCCCCAAAGCAATCTTTCTGTTTATCATCACAGCTTGAAATAATACTTTCTAAATCAGCAAGAAGGTGTGTAATTTTAATTTCTTTAGTTGGGGGACAAAGACTGAATTTAGGCCCAAGAGAAATTAAATCTATAATCTCTTGGGGAAAATTGATGTTGGTAAGGTTTTTAAACCATTTAGGCTGTGTTTTAATTTTTTTAATATTATAAGTTTTAAGTTGTTCAAGCTTTCTGATGTTTCTATTTTTTATATCTCTAAATATTTTGTTATATTTAGTTTTTTGTCTACTGTCGAATTCATCTATAATGTAATGAGGAAGAATGTCAGAAAGTTGTTGAACAACATTGTTGTTTAACAACTCAAGTCATCAAGAAGAAGCTCGCGGGAAAACGCGTGTACACTCTGAAACAGCTATCGAGGAAAATCAGGGAGATATAGCGCTCCTAGCCCATAGAATACGCTGAAAAATTGGTTCAAAGTATGCCAGAACGGTGCCAGGCAATTCTAAACAACGATGGGGATTGGACCTTGTATTAAGCCATTGTGCCGTAGGGGGACTATATTTTTTTATGTAAAAATAAATAAACGGAATATTTTGATTACTTTTCGAAAAATCTCGTATACTTTCTTGTTAAACCGACGTAAGTTGTTTTGATATAACTAGTATTAAATCGTAGTCACCTTTCCCTTTTTTTACATTCCGCCAAATGAGAACTAATAAAGACTGAAAATTCGGCAAAAAACCCAACTGTAACAGAACCGTCCTTTTATCTAATTATTTATATTATATCATGATAGAATGCATGTTTTTATAATAAACTTTTTTAATCAATATCTGATTTTTAATATACAAATTTAAATGTGAAAATTTGGGTCATTGATAGAAATTATTCGTTTTCGAGGATGTAAAATATATTAATGTTTTATTTTAAATGTTATTGTCTATGCCGAAAGGTAGCTTTTTTTAAACTAAAGGGAACTTTAACCTCAAATTGGTTAGTGGTCCGAGATAAGCTAATTAAGTTTTAACTGAGGCTTTGTTTCAGCGTCTTCAGTTAAATTGTATTTAACCCTTTGGGTTGGGAGATCACGATACCAAATAATATCTAAAATCGCTTTACCACCCCAAAAGACAATAAATAATTTCACAGCTGAAACTTGGCTTAAATTTGACAGTTTATGCCTCTACTTCAAACCACTTACGTAATAAGACGGGTGAAACAGTAGCGGCTCGTCAGTTTTAGAATGGTGAAGAGCTGTGCTACGAAGGCAAATACAACACAGGGCCTTTGTAATGTTTAAAAGATCTATAAATCTTTGCTTGTTTCAAACGAAACGTTTTTTATGTAAATAGGTCCCATTAAAATAATTTTTACAAAAAAGCGCTATAAATCACTACTTAGGGTTCGCAAACCGGTACCTGGCCATGGGCGGCGGGACCGTAAATAAACTTTAAAAGTAACAGGTAATTTACATAATACTAAAAACATTTCCCAGTAAATATTCTGCGATACCAGGTGACTTCTACGAACGTTTGGTAACCTGTTTCCACCGCAAAGCATGTCGATGTATTGACACTATGCTGCCGCGACATATCACGGTCAGCGTTGGGCTTTTGATGCTTGCTGAATGTACTAGAATTTTACATACAATTGTACTAGATTGTAATAGATTGAAATCCGTGGCGTGTCCTCACTCCCATTGACAATTTTTGACCACCTGATTAGTAATACATCATTTTTTGGATGAACAAATAGCTTTACTAAATACGTTTAATTATAATTAACAAAAAATGATACTTTCATATGACATAATCAACAAAAAATCGAAACATGAATAGTATAACATAAATCAATAATTAAACATTATAAGTAGACTTACAAACAAAACATTCTTAACAGGACGAATTTGGAACGATTTAGAATTTTGCATGGGCGTGCGGTGAAATTTCAAAGTTGTATATCTCTGTTCCTACTTACAGGAACCTCACCAAATTCAGAGGTTTTAATAGTGAGCCCACTGGGAATGTTTTGGTAAAGAAAAAAAAACCATTTTGTAATTTGCGAAAAAAGTTTAATTTTTGCATTGCTTCCACTTGGAAAAAAATGAACACGTTTAGGTATGTTATTTATTATTTTTTCTAAACTAATTTTACATCATTTTACCGACAATTTTTAAATTTTAAGAGAAAAAAATGTGTTAGTAGAAAGTTATAGTCAATTGATTTTTTTTTAAATTACCTATATTTTAGGTTTCAAAAAATGCAAATGACTATAACTTTCTACAAACACATTTTTTTCTCTTAAAATTTAAAAATTGTCGACAAAATGATGTAAAATTTGTTTAGAAAAAATAATAAATAACATACCTAAACGTGTTCATTTTTTTCCAAGTGGAAGCAATGCAAAAATTCAACTTTTTTCGCAAATTACAAAATGTTTTTTGTCTTTACCAAAACATTCCCAGTGGACTCGCTATAAAAACTCCTACATTTGGTGCGGTTCCTGTAAGTAGGAACAGAGATATACAACTTTGAAATTTCAACGCATGCCCATGGAATTTAGACATCATACGTTCCTCGATTAGTCTAATGTAAAGTATTAAAAAGAGAAGAATAGCAATAGTTTGACATGTCCATTATCCGCTATACGCGCCACAGTTTGGTCATGGGAATCCCAAGCGTAATAAGAAAATTACAAACCTACCGTCAATGGCTGTCTCCTTCTCTTACATTACTTTTATTTAGAGAATGCGCTACTCCGTTGTCGGTATGTCGGTTAGCCAGAAGTCGGACACGAGGCATGACACCACATTGAGTTCAAGGTTGTACATGAAGTTGAGAATGTACTAGATTATTGGGGTTTTTGGTAATGTAGTAATAGGGTAATATTGAATGTTAAATTGTAATAGATCTAGTACAATTGTAATAGCAAGCACAACGCTGATCACGGTAGTTATAGTTCCAGCACAGCATAAAAACACCAGCAGGCTCTCTCGATAGGAAATCCTTTGAAGTTAGTAAGTGAGGTTTCGTCTGTTTCGATCATATTTCTGGTACATACGTACCGATATTGCAAACGAAAAAGCGTGAGCTGGGTAGCCAGGGCCGGACTTATACTTTTTCTGGAGATTAGGTATATCATGATTCTATGAAAACATTTCGGCAGATAATGCCATTTTATTGTCAAATAAAACATACAAAATAAGGTTAAAAAATATTAGTTTCATTTGTCTGGAGTATTTAAATACGTATACAAGGGAAATACATGGTTATAAAAAAATTACAGTAACCGAATTAAAGCCCACATGCCATAAGGGCTGGGCACTAAAACTATGTACTAAGCCTAAGATTATTTCCTAATACTATTAAATATAAGTCATAGTAAACTGTTTTAAATCAAAATAAAACCAAATCTATTTAATTTAATTGTTATTGATTGTTATTAGTCTAAGGAAAACAATTTTTCACTGGTTGAAAATGACATTCTTAAAATGACGGCAATTTCCTTCGCGGCACATATCAAAGTTTTCACGGAGTCTTCACAACAATAAAACTTTACAATATATCTGTAAGGAAATCTTTGGCAAGGATGTGTAAATTGTTCCAAATACATTAACAAGTTTTTCCACAATATTGTCTTTTGTTGAAAATCCCTCGAAATTTTTTTGGAACAAAATTTCCATACATGTTACATACTGAACGAAATTTTTATTTGGCATATATAAACTACCAAATGGTTCGGTCTCAGATTGATTATAGGCTTTTAAATAACAATATAAGGCTGTCTCGTCAATTTTTTCGCACTCTTTCTCGTATCTCTTACATACTTCACACGAATGTATTGACAAACATTTTTTTATCAAATATCCACAAATATAGCGCGTAAAATTTTGGTTCAGAATTAGTTTGGTTCAAAATAGAATTTTGATAATCATTTGGCATAATCTCTAATGGTTGATTCGTTTGTACTTCTTTGGTTTGGTCGTCACGTATGTCTACGATCTTTAATATCAATTCGGTATTATCTTTTTCATAATTTTCTGTGCCCGAGTTAATCATATCCAAACACAAGTTTTCTCTGAAGGCCCTAATAAATTGTCTAGGTGTTGAATTTATACAGTTTCCACCTTGCTGTCTTACCAATCCAAAAAAATTTCTAGGCAGTCTTGATTAACTCTTCTTGTTAACAAAAACTTCATTTCATATGATTTCAGTATCACCCATAAGTGTAATATTCCATTAATGGACGTTTTCCAATCCTATACAGGTGTAATTTTACAGGTGTAACAGTTGACGTTTTACATTTTACTCTACAATTTTTATGAATTTATATAAGTTTTATACAATAATAAATCTTGACCAGTAGTATAAAAAGACCAAAGAAACATAAAATTATCGAAAAATAAGAAGTTCCTCTTCAAAACCCAGAAAATCTTGCTGTTTTAAGATTTTAAATATTAGTGAATTTGACAGAAAAAATGTCAAAATTTTTATGTGCATTATGTCGGAAAGAATTCAAGAATTTGGCCCTTTGTGATTCTTGTTCGAAGAAAATTTGTAAAAATTGTTCTAAACTAACAGTGAAAGAATATAACTGTGCCATTATGTCAACAAGAAAACTTAAATTCCATTGCCCTATTTGTGAAAATAATGATAACATTTTTTCACAAGACCTCTTTCCTACACAAGATTTAACATGTGAACCCAAGGATATAGTTAATGATACTCAAGAATATATAACAAAACAAAATTTTGAAAAAGAAATGAAGAAAGTTTCTGATTTCTTGGAAATAATGAAAAATGAAATAACTAACCTTAGAGAGTCCAATATTGATTTGGTTAAATTTCTTTCTTCGGATGATTACATTAAAATAGCTAAATCTCAAAACATCAAAAAGATTCCAGCTCAAACCACATCAAATCCTGTAAACCTTTCATTTTCTGAAGTTGTAAAAAATTCTCAACAAAAAGACATACATAAAACTACCAGCACTAAATTGACAAACAATAATGACAACGTCAATGTTAATATGTCAAATTTTCGTAAAGAAGAAAATAAAAAGTGCAATAAAACCTTAAATATAAATAGAAGAAGTGAAGAAAGAAAAAGTAAAGCCATATATGGTTCAAAAAAGACCAATTGTTTATTGTCTAATAAGAAATTTTGGCTTTTTACATCTGGATACTCTAAATCAACAACGGAAGCAGATATCATTAATTATCTAAAACAACACAAAAACATTGAATACAATTGTGAAAGAGTTTCTACAAAGAATTCAATCTCAAATGCGTACAAAATTGGTATACCAATCCTAATGAAGGATGAATTCTTATGTGAAGATATTTGGCCAATGGGCATTTATGTATACCAGTATTTTCCTCCTAAAAAAATTTTTGAAGAAACAAGAAGGGCTAATTCTAATACAAAAAACTAAATAATGACGGTAGTATACTAGTGGCACACGTTAATATACGATCATTAAAATCTTCCTTTTTTGAATTTAAAGAATTTGTTTTAGATATAAATCCTGATATTTTAGCTGTAACTGAATCTTGGTTAAATCATAATGATTCATCTACTAACTTTGATATTTTTGGCTATAAGTTTCTTAGATTGGATAGGAATACTAAAGGTGGTGGAATTAGCGTTTACGTTAAAAATCATTTAAAAGTCAAAGTAATAACTGTTCTTGACACTAGACCTTTGGAAACATTTTGGCTTAATATTTTAATTAACAAGAAAAAAGTAGGTTTTGGAATTATTTATAAACCACCAAACATTAGTTTCAATTCATTTTTTATTCTTAACCAGGTAATTCCACAAGTGTACTTATCGGTTGATAGACTGATCATAACAGGTGATTTTAATGTTGATCTGTACAATAAAAATCAAGATGGTTATCTTCTTGAAAATTTATTTGCAACTTTCAGTTTAAAACAAATTATTTCAGAGCCTACAAGAAAAGAAACGTCACCAAAAATAATTGATCATCTTTATATAGATGAAAATATAAATATTACAGATTCTGGTATATTCAAAACACAATTAATAAAAAATTCTTCGGGAATTTTTCTAACTGATCATTCAATGGTATTTTGTAAACTTTTATTAGAAAATAAATCTCCTTGTTCATTAAGGTACTACAGAAATTTTAAAAATATTAATTTTGATTTATTTAATGAAGATTTAGGGCAAATTGATTGGAATGCAGTTGAAAACATTAATAATTTTGATAATAAAATTGAAATATTTAACAATAATATCCTAAATTTATTTAACAAACATGCACCAGTTCAAATAAATAAAAATAAAAAAACAAATTCGTGGATTAATTCGAATATAAAAAATTTTGCAAAATTAAAAAAAAAAGCTTTCAAAAAATATTGTAAAAATAAATCTGAATCA
Source organism: Philopedon plagiatum (assembly GCA_963971165.1). NCBI lineage: Eukaryota > Metazoa > Arthropoda > Insecta > Coleoptera > Curculionidae > Philopedon > Philopedon plagiatum. Next base: position 54,599,186 of record OZ020191.1, on the reverse strand, counting down.
AATTGGAAAGATTATGTAGAAATAAGAAACTTTCTATCTAAATTTATAAAGAAAGAAAAGCAAACATTTATAAAGAATAATATCAATCCAAATAATCCAACACTTTTTTGGAAAAACTTGAAAAAATTTAATATTAATTTAAAAGAATCTAAATCAGTAAATGAATATCCTTGTGCACAAGTACTAAATAATCATTTTATAAATTCTGTAAAAAATGGATCTCCAAACCAAAATTTACTATCTTTTTATTTGAATAATAAGTTTTCTAAAATTGGTAAAGATGTGTTTCTAAATTTAAAACCAATTACAAATTACGATATTGTTAAAATTTTATCAAAAATTAAAACAGAATCATGTGGAACAGATGGTATTACTTTACGCATGTTAAATCTGTGTATGAATAATAATTTTTTAAATACTATTAAACATATAATAAATTGTTCTATTCTAAATTATAATTTTTCTAATATCTGGAAAACTAGTTTAGTTATACCGATTCCTAAAATTCACAACGCAGAAAATGTAGATGATTTTAGACCAATTTCTCTACTTTCTGTAATATCTAAAATTTTAGAACGTATAGTTTTTGACCAAATAATAGAGTATTTTAAAAAATATGATATTTTACCAGAAAATCAATCAGGTTTTAGAGAAAATTTTAGTACTACTACTTTACTCTGTAAACTTAAAGATGATATTTTAGAAAATTGGGATTCAGGTTTTGTTACTAATATAGTCTTTCTCGATTTGGCTAAAGCCTTTGATTCTCTAAATCATGAAATGTTATTAGCAAAGCTTAAATATATAGGTTTTAGTCTAAAAACTTGCCAGTGGTTCAAACATTATTTATCTGACAGAAAACAAGTGTGTGTTTGTGACATTTCAAATTCACTGCCTATTTCTAGAGGTGTTCCACAAGGATCAGTATTAGGCCCTTTATTGTTTATTATATACACTTTTGATTTTCATTTATCTATTAAACACGGTAATCTTTTAGCTTTTGCAGATGATACTCAAATATACCACTCAATCAAGTACACAGATTTAAAAAATAGTATTTCCTTAATCAATAAGGATATTTTAAATATTTCGAAAACTATAACTGATCACGGATTAAAAATAAATGAAAATAAAACTAACTTAATTTTAACTGGTCCTAAAACACTAATCACTAAAATAAAAAATAATTCTGATTTCAAAATTGTTCTAAACAATAGTTTTAAGATACCGTCAATCGAATTTGGCAAAAATCTTGGCGTAATTTTTGATCAGCATCTTAATTTTCATGAACATATAAAAAATATAATTAAAAAAGCATACTACAAACTAAGAATTTTATATAACTTTAAGGACTACTTAAATACCGATACTAAACTTAGACTGGTTGATTCAATTATTCTAAGTGGATTAGATTACTGTTATATCATTTATCACAAAAATATCAGTAACGAAGATAAACAGAAATTACAAATTCTTCAAAATAACTGTGTTCGTTTTTCAGTAGGGCTAAAAAAGTATGATCACGTATCACCTAGTTTTGACCAACATAATTTAATTAAATTAGAAAAAAGACGCGAAATCCACATATCCTGTTTTATTTATAAAATAATTTTAACTCAGAAACCAAGATATTTATTTGAAAAAATTGAATTCAGGAATAATATTCATAATGTTAATACTAGAAATCAGAACGCAATAGAAATACCTAAACATCATACTGAAAAATATAAGTCTTCGTTTAAATATACCTCTTCTGTAATTTATAATAATATTCCTTCTAGTCTGAGGGGCTTAAGCTATATAACTTTCAAAAAAAATATAAAAAATTATTTAGTAAGGGTAGGATTGGAAGAATGATTTTTTATAAATCAAAACCCTACCTATTTATGCCAACTAGTATACTACTGTCATTTTTTGGTTTTCTTTTTTACTTTATCATTTTTATATTTATATTTTTAATTGTTTTATTGGCATAAATAAACATCTTTATTATTATTATTATTATTATTATTGTTTTAGTTATGTCATTGCCTTACCAGTTTAATACTTGTAAGTTGTTTGCTTGGGTTCCAGACAGTCAGTCAAGCAAATACTGTTTTTGTTCATCATTTTCATTATATGCTTGCTGATATTTAGTTGGTTTTTTGATGATGAATTTAACAAATCAAATAGATTATTAATTTTTCTGATAAATTCCTCCATTGGTTTGGCTTCCGGTGGGAGTTTGCCAAATAAGATGTCAAGATTAAGGCCTACGGCAACCGTATTACTGTAGATTTGAGCCGCATATTTAACCTTCATTTTTTCAAAACTTCCAGGAGAAATATGTGCATCTGTTAATTTGGGGGCCGTTTTAATTGACTGTTGCTTATCATGCTCATAAAATATTTTGATAAATTCCCATAATACTATTTTACCATCGACAGAAAACCTATATTTTAAGAGATTGTTCCTGAGTGATTTTAGTAAATGGGGAATATAAAAAGAAAAATAATTTTCTGATCATTGTAAAAAAAGTAAGGTGATTCTGGAGACACGTTAAGCAATTTGGATAACTGGATGTTGAGCTCATATCTGAGACCACACCTACCACTGTTAAATTAGTTTGATTTCGCTTGAATATAATACTAAAAATTATTTCTTTTAATTTCTTACCAGGACATGTGGAATTGACCAAATAATAAGCAAGTGACTGTTTCCAGTTGGTACCCAAACCTCTTGCCGTTATAACGGTGGCAGCTAAGGTAGGCTTAAAATCTCTCTTATTTTCACCTCCCATGTGTTCAAATCCAATAATTTTGTCGGCGTGGGTGCCGTAAAATAAGTTCGCTTTGATATGCATCTCATCAACACACAGTATGCATAGTTTATCCAACTTTTGAAAATTGTCAACTTTTTTTTTAAGATATTGGATTGAGTAGTCCGTTACTTTGTAATATTGCATTTTTATACAGAAATGTAGACAATTTACTTTGTTTAATATCACTTTATTTTATTTTTACAGAATAGCGACTGCAGTTTCGTAGTACTACTACATTTTTTAAAGAGTTTCAAACATTAAATCATTTATTCCGGCAGTTAAAATAATATGATACATTTTTATAAAGTTTTAACACTTGGCAGGCAAAAAGTTTTGGTTAATGATTTTTAATATAATTTCGGCCCGGTAAAATAAGATAATAATTTTTAAATTCATCAGAGTACCTTCTATCTATGGCCTTTTTAAAACTTTGACTGACTTGAATATTAATAAATTTAGCCAAATCTTCTGACGGGCAAAATTTGTACGTTAATTTTTTGTATTCTTCTAAAGTAATGTTTTCTGAACTCTCAACTTCCATTTTTCTTAGTTTTTTTGCGTAAACTGTACCGTACATTCTCTAAGTGTTTAATCTTTCTTTTAAGGTTATTCTTTATTGGTGTATTAGACGACAAACTTGCTTCGGCTTGTGTGTGGTGGCACTGTGTTAATAACCTATTTTCAGATTTGGAATGTGTATTGTAATAATGTGTATTGGTATCTGCTGAAGACAAAGTTTTGACCTCCTAAGTTTTATCTAAAACAAAAGTACATCTGAGTTTTTGTTGCTTGGTTATATTTAAACATATTGTGCTTAAAATAACATATTGTTTATTCTTACCTTGAGGAGGATCTTTTGCTGGCCCCGAAGATGTATCTTCTAGTGCTGGAAATATAGTTGGAACTGTTTTTTTTGTGCAGATTATTTAAAAATATTTTGTTTTCAGAATGAATTCCACAAAGTTTGTAAGAAAGGTTATGTAAATTTTCTTTGAGTAATAAATCTTCTCTGTTACTAGCAATGGCTCAAATTCTTGTCCTGAAATAAGAAAATGATAATTATTGTATTTTAAAGTACGAATAGTTGATGACAAAATAAATATATCTTATTGACTTATCCTGCTTTAAATAGATACATGAATTCCTAGCACGTATTCAGAATCATCAATTATTTATGTATATATTTTTAATTGGCTCACCCTGTATATATTTAACTTAAAATGTTATGGTCGCGAGTCCTCATGCAGCCCCACCTGTATCCCATATTTGGTTTTCGTACGTAAAGCGGTGCGGACGCTAAATCGCCAACAGACAGGCCGACAGACAGACCGTTGGATTTGAAAGACAATGATTTTGGCGACCTGGACTCCGCAACGTAAGAAAAGCAAAAATTTCGACAGTTGATTTTTTACGATTATCTACCTACAATGCTTGTCTCTTGCGAGGAATGTAAAAATGATGTAAACAACAGAAAGTAATTAAAAACATTTTTTTATAAAAGTATTTTCAGGTATTTAAATAGCCAAATTGCCCTTTTTTAATTTCTTTTTTTTAAAATTTGGGTGTTTATTTCTGTTTTTGTTAATAGGCGAACTGTGCGATTCCGTGAGGCTTTGAATATTTTCTCAGCTGTCCACGGCAATCTGGGGCCCAATACAAAATACTGCACTTCAGAAACTGACAATATTTACTTTATTGTGTCAATTACACTTTTAGATGAAACTTATAAAGGATAAAAATACAGTGGAAGCGTTAATAAATTTTTAGTCTTTTTACATTCTCTGGAGCGGCGAGAATCTTTTTTTGTTTGTATTGACAATCAATAGTAATCTCTCGTCGTCACCGCAACGGGTCCGACAGCATTGTTGGTGCGGGTTGATCCCTACGCCGAATCTGTTTGCATGGAAAGAGCGTAATAGCGAAGGCGACATTATCACGTTTAGTCCCTTATCATTAGTTAGTTTGAACCGCGACATACCGCCGCCCTTGAATGGCTTGACTTTCAACACTAATTCGAGTTATTTTCAATGTCAACTGGTAAAACACAAATTTTAGCTACAGCTCTTCTAAAATGTCCGCCACATGTCTTAACTTGCACGACGTGCACAATTCCGTCATCACCCGGAAAAACGTCTGTGATACGTCCCAGTTTCCAAAACATAGGCGAACTGTCATTTTCTTTTAATAGTAATTTACGTAACAAGTTCCGAAAGTGATATTTTACGGGAGGAGTAGGAATTTTCCAGGACGAGCCGCAGGCGAGTCCTGGAATCCTGCGAGTCCCGTAAAATCACTTTTGGAGCGTGTTACGTACAATATTTTTTCTGCAGCCGTTTTGCATGTTAAAAAGGATATCGATGGATAATGTATGAACTTTATATAGATAATTACATATAACAACCACTCTTATGAATACATTATTTATGAATATTAATTATACAATTATAACAATTACTTATATTAATATTATTAGGGGTATTAACAGAAGTGGCAGTGTTGAAATTAGAATTAGACGTATTAGTAATTGTACTAGTTTTTAAGATATTAATTTCTTTACCGCCCTTTTCAATCTGTGAAGCTATGTGAATTTTGTTTTTTAAAGAATTTTCTATGTATCCCTCTGCTACACTCGTTGATTTCCATCCTCCGTGTCTCTTCAAGTTGGTTATACTACCACCACTTTCAGCGAGTAAAGTGGCTGAGCTTCTACGTAAACAGTGCCCGGTGTATTCTTTGGGATTCGGTAATTTAAGAAATTCAGCAACTGTGCAAGCGATTTTTCCAAAAGTGTGAATACCAATAGGTTGTATAGTACATTTTCCGTTTTTATAATAAACAAATAATCTACGATGTGGTGTGTTTGCTGGACGTAATGACAAATATTTTCTGTATAAAGAAATATTATTTTCTCCAATGACGACAAAGGTTCTTTCCATATTCGTTTTAGAATTAGGAATTTTAATCACTAACATGATTGTTTTATCTTCTATATCATCCAAATTCATTTTACAAAGCTCTTCACGACGGCAAGCGCCTGCTAAACCAATTATTAATGCAACCTAAAGTAAAAAAAAATAGTCACAAGGAAGAAGAGGAATTAGATTTAAATATATTACCTTTGTCATTAGGTAGTCATTATCTGCAGCTTTTGATACGAAGTGATCTATTTCTTCTTTATTCAATACTTTTGATTTTTTGGGTTTATAGCCAACGGATTTTCTTTTAAGGAAAGCAATAACTTTGGGATAGCGGCTTATATCTATATTATTTTTAATATTAATTGTGGACTTAAGCATCGAGTAGTTGCTCCAGAGGCTTGACGGCTTTAAGATTTTAGATTTTTCCATTAAATATGCAAGAATTACTTGTTCATTTATAGTATGCACATTTTTATCTTTGCTCCATTTATGAAATGAACTGTAGACTAATTCATACCTCTCTCTTGACTTTACCGGCAATAATTCATTAGTAGCCGCTTTAGCAGATTCACTAATCTCATCTGGAATTATTTCAGCCTCACTTTCACTACTGGTTTCCATTTCTTTGAATTAAAAAGCGAAAACACACACGAATATTACATGACAAGCGCTGTCATAATTAAATACAAAGTTTTTGTTATTGTTAAAGCCGCCTACTTAGATATCTAAAATCGTCCCGAAAGTGAAATAAATCGTCCCGAAAATGCTACTTTCGGTACGATTTTTTGTAAAAGGGTACTTTCGATTTAATAAATCATACCGAAAATTCTATTTTCGGGACGGCTGCAGAAAAAATAACTAAAGATCCAATTTTAATGTCAATATTAGTATCACTACGCCATTTTGAACGTTGTTGTAACGTATGTAAGTAATCACGTGACCATTTGGTCCAAAAGTGTTGTACTAACATTTGCATTTGCTTATAACGCGAAGCATAGGTAAGCCTTTCATTAAGAACTGGAATTTCCGGCAAAGCAAGCATAGGACGACCAATTAGAAAATGACCAGGTGTCAATACGTTTAAATCTTCTGGGTCTTCTGTGAGAGGAACCAGAGGGCGAGAGTTCACAATAGCCTCAATTTGCACAAGCAATGAATAGAAATCTTCATAGGTTAAACATGTATTATTCAAAACACGTTGTAAATGGTACTTAGTTAATCGAACTGCAGATTCCCACAATCCCCCAAAGTGCGGAGATCGTGGCGGAATAAAATGCCACCTTATTTTATTTTAGAGCAAAAAATTTTTAAATTTTGTGTCGTCTACTTGTTTAAAAACCTCTAATAACGTTTTATTTGCACCAACGAAATTCGTGCCATTGTCCGAGTATATATCAGTGCAGAGTCCTCTCCTTGATATAAAGCGTTTTAGAGCATTAAGAAAGGAATTAGTTGACAATTCGCTAATCAATTCCACATGTATGGCCTTACTAACCAAACAAATAAAAATACAAAGATAAGCCTTAATAAATTTTCTATTTTTAAGTTTACTATCTTTAATTAAGTAAGGTCCTGCCAAATCGACACCACTCTTTAAAAAAGGATAAGTTGGAGTAACCCGATCTTTCGGTAAATTAGCCATTTTTTGGGTCAAATGTGGAGGTTTTGCTCTAAAGCACACAACGCATTTTTTCAAAACGTTGTTAACAGTGCGTCTACCACCTAAAGGCCAATATTGCAATCTAACATTGGACAGCACTAATTGCGGCCCGGCGTGTAAATTTTTTAAATGTTCATTTCTGATAACAAGTGTGGTAAAATGATTATTTGCTGGAATTATTATAGGATGTTTACTTTCAGAAATCAATTGTGTGTTTAACTCTCCCACCAACCTTGATAATACCATTTTCGTCTAAATAGGGATCTAATGAAATTAATTTACTGCCCTTAGAAATAGGTTTTTTATTTTTTAAGCATTTTAATTCAACAGGAAATATTTGGTTTTGAATGAATTTTACAATAGTACAAATACTTGTATTAACTTCGTCAACTGTTAGTTCTAATGTTTCAGGCCTTAATTTTTTTAAAGAACAATTGTAAAATCGAAGCATATAAGCAATAACATTTATTAATTTTGATAAGGACGAAAATCTGCTTATTATATCATTCTCTAAATTTGATACATCTACTGAGACACAGCTAGTATTTTTTGATGTATTTTGTTTAAATTCAGGAAGTTTAGTTTTGTCAAAGTTAATATTAGATACTGGCCAACAATTTTCACTCAACGAAAGCCATGTAGGTCCATTAAACCACTGCGACATCTTGAGCGTATCTGTTACTCTAATGCCGCGAGTAATGAAATCGGCAACATTTTCTTCACTTGAAACGTGCTTCCATTGTGAAAGCTGCGAAAACTGTTGAATCTCCGAAATTCGATTAGAAACAAAAGTTTTTAAATGGCTGGGCTCTGTAGCTATCCAAGCCAGTACAATGGAGGAATCACACCAGAACCAAATTTTATCAATCGTTAATTTAAGAGCATTTAAAACAATCTGACATATTTTAGTGGACAAAAGTGCGCCACATAGCTCAAGACGAGGTAAGCTTATTTTCTTTAAGGGCGCAACTCGTGATTTTGCAAATGCTAAGTGAACCAAAATATTACCATCTTTATCAATTGAACGCAAATAAACACAACTGCCGTAAACCTTTTCAGACGCATCCGAAAAACAGTGTATTTCGATATAATTTGGCGAATCAACTAAGATTTGACGTGGGAACTCTATTGTATTTATCATATCAAGTTCATTCAACAATTGTGACCAACAAGTATTGATATGTGCAGGCAATGGGTCATCCCAATCGACCTTCAGTTGCCATAGATCCTGCATCAAAATTTTAGCTTTAATCAATAGTGGAACTAACAAACCCAAAGGATCAAAGATTTGACTAATTACGGACAAACTTATCCTTTTAGTAATATTTTGATACCTATCGAGATTAGAAGTATATCGAAAATTGTCACTCGATGATTGCCAAAGTAAACCCAAAGTTTTACAATTGGTATTATCAATAATAATATATTGATTATCAGAAACATCATGAGAATTTTGAAGATAATCTAAAACGTCCTGACTATTTGTCATCCATTGTCTCAAATAAAACCCAGCTGAATCCAATATATTTTTAACTTTCTCAACAAGAGCCAGAGCTGAACTTACATCTTTCGCACCATCCAACCAATTATCAACATAAAAATTATGCAGTATTGAATGTGCAGCGTTTGGATTTTCAACAGAGTTTTTTATAGCTAATTCCTTTAAGCGTCTAATGGCCAAAAATGAGGCTGGAGCAGTGCCATAAGTAACTGTGTTTAGCCTATAATGTTTTATAGAATCAGAAGGATCCGAACGCCACACTATTCTTTGAAAATCTCGATCATTAGGATGCACATTTACACATCTATACATCTTAGCAATATCACTGGTGAAAACGATAGGATACATACGAAATCTAAGCAAAATCCAATATATAGGTTCTTGAATACAAGGCCCTATTTTCAAAACCTCATTCAAGGACACATTCGTAGTAGTTTTAGCGCTCGCATCAAACACGACCCGTAACTTTGTTGTCACGGACGAATTTTTCAAAACGCAGTGATGTGGCATATAATAATTAGGCTCATTTTTAACATCAGAATTTTCAATTTGAGACATATGTTTTAACTCTATGTATTCATCAATAAACTGGCAATAACTTTTTTTAATATCTGGCAATTTATTTTCTAAATTATGAAATCGTTTTATAGCCATACCTCTTGATTCTCCCAAACTCTCCACATTATCCCGAACTGGCAATCTAACGACAAATCTACCACTTTCATCTTGTTCTGTAGTATTACAAAATAAATCTTCGCAATCTTGCTCCTCTTTAGAATATAATACCTTTTTCGAAGGGCATTCTTCTATTTGCCAGAATGACTCTAATTGCTTAAGCAAGTGTCATCAGTTTTAGAAAAATGACAAAGACCCTTTGCTTGATCAGCAAAATTATAAAAAGAGCCAGAAATAATGTAACCAAATTTTGTGTTTTGTAAAACAGGTTTTTTGTTACCCATTTTTTTTTGATCTTTTAAAAGCAAATTATAAAAAATACTGGCACCCAACAATACATCAATCTGTGAAGGTTGATTAAAGTTTGGATCAGCTAAACTTATATCTTTAGGAATATCCAAATCATGCATACTAAATTCCTTTTGCGGAATCTTATCTGTAATGTTTTCAAGAACCAAAAATTGCAAATCAAACTGATGATTATTATCCCGCGTCTTATTCTAGTTTTAACGATTTCTGAAATATTTGAGACTACTGAATTTATACCTATAATTGGTAAGTTTATTTTATTAGATTTTAATTTCAATTTATTTTGCAAATTTTTAGTAATAAAATTGCTCTGACTTCCGTTATCTAAAAGAGCTCTACAAAGCACTGGATTACCATCAGAATCCAATATATTTATTAATGCTGTCGACAACAGCACAAGTTCACCATTATAAGCATGCGTGACAGTAACCTTATTTGTTTCAGTATTTTGAGTATCCGTTTCATTTTCACAATTTAAGCTATTATTATTACCCTTGGAAACAGGTTCAGGTAATAAATTGGAACCTTTATTGTTATATTTATTTTCATTCATGTTATCTTTGTTCTCTTTAGAGTTTGAAAAATGAAGTAAGACATTATGCCTTTTACTACAAATTCGACAAGGTTTCATTTCACAATCCTTAACAAAATGACCAATTTTAAGGCAATTTGTACAAGCCTTTAATTTTTTAATTTCCAAGAAACGAGACGCCACTGGTCGTTTCAAAAATTCTTTACAATAATAAATCAAATGTTGACCCTTACAAACAATGCATGGGTCCCTTTCCAAAGAAAAATGTACATGCGCTTTACCCTCTGATTTACTACTATTTTTGATATCTATAGAAGCTAATAATTGACAACGTTCAGTCAAAAACTCAATAAAACTATCAACAGAGGGAGAAACTACATCCTTTGTTTTAATTTCCCATTCTTTTTTGGTAGGCATATCTAATTTTGACAACAATAAATAAATTAAAATCGTACCCCAAGACTGTACAGGTTCATTTAAATTTATTAATGACCTATAATTTTTCAAAAATTCGTCCAAAAAATGCCTTAAAGAAGTATGTGAATATTTAACTACATTAGGTAAATCAAAAATATGTTTGGTGTGTTCTCTTATAACCATTTTTTTATTTTCGAAACGATCACACAATAAATTTAATGCCACGGGATAATTTGCGGCATTTACAGTCAGTGATTCCAACACTGAAGCAGCTTCAGCCTTCAAATGGGCTTGCAAATAATAAAATTTTTCGACATTCGACAAATTGGGGTTTTTGTTTATGACTGAATCGAATATGTCATAAAAGGTTGACCATTTATGATAAGATCCATCGAAATCTGGTATTGAAATTGGAGGTAATGTTAATAATGAGTCTGTGGTGTAGATACGTGTGGGATTGCTTGCGTATTAACTTGACTGCGATGGTAATCATCTAAGAGCCCTTTCGCGATTGCAACCGCTTTGAAAAACCTTGATTCGTAATCAGACCTTTCAATTTCTTGATTACTATCAGTTAACTCTATTTGACTCTGCAATGACATAAACTCATCATAACTTGCTTCAATTTTTTGCAAACGGGACATTAACTCGAAAACTCTGTCATGGCCCTTATAATCTTTTACATAATTTTCAAATCTGGTCAGACTACCCTTTAAAAAACCCCTTTGCCTTTTTAGAATTTCAAAACTTGTGTTATTTATTTCTTTATTTTCGTTGTCGTTCGACATTTTAAATATTTCAAAATTTACCAATAAATATTTTTTCTTGTACAAATATATTTTTATTATTTTATTTTAAAGAATCTACAATTATTTCAACAAGTTTTCCCCGCCGCCCCTAGGGAGTTTTTATAGCAATCGACAATAAAATATGCTTTATTCAAATTTAACAAAGCTCCAAATAAGCCAGATTTCTATTTTTAACTCATTCAAAATAAAACAATTGCAAACTACAAGCCTTTATAACTGGAACGAACTCACCAATATTCTATTTTCTTTCTTCAAGATCACCACAAATAGGTATCTACAAATTGCTTTTCTTAGCCACAAATAGGCCTTCAAACTGCCTTTCTTAGCCACAAATAGGCCTTTAAACAGTCATAAATTCTTCACCAAATCGTCAGCACTGACGAATAAACCACGCTCTGATACCAAAATGTGCGATTCTGTGAGGCTTTGAATATTTTCTCAGCTGTCCACGGCAATCTGGGGCCCAATACAAAATACTGCACTTCAGAAACTGACAATATTTACTTTATTGTGTTAATTACAGTTTTAGATGAAACTTATAAAGGACAAAAATACAGTGGAAGCGTTAATAAATTTTTAGTCTTTTTACATTCTCTGGAGCGGCGAGAATCTTTTTTTGTTTGTATTGACAATCAATAGTAATCTCTCGTCGTCACCGCAACGGGTCCGACAGCATTGTTGGTGCGGGTTGATCCCTACGCCGAATCTGTTTGCATGGAAAGAGCGTAATAGCGAAGGCGACGTTATCACGTTTAGTCGCTTATCATTAGTTAGTTTGAACAGCGACACGAACGCTACCATAGAAAAAATAAACATAAACAGTCGTTAATAAAGAAACAACAATAAACAAAAACAGGAATAAACATGCAAACTTTCTGAGGAGATTTTGAAAAAAAAGTTAATTTAGCTATTTATATAACTGAAACCTACAGAACAGAAATTATATAAAAATTAACAAATACAAACATAAAATGTCGTTTCAATAAGTCATATTGAGCTGCGTTATTTCATTATGTAAACGCTAACCACGAAAATTAATAATCTGTTTAATTAATTTGCAAATGATATCGCTATTAAAAATACTACTGTATTCCCAAGGAAATTATAATTTCTTGCAACCCATTTTTTTCAGAAATGAACATTTTTAAGGAATATGGTTTTAAACTTACCTTCCTGGTTCCTTGGGAAATCTAAAAAAACTCAAATAATGTCTGTATGATTGTGGCTGATTCATATTTAAAAGATTTATTATTTGGCGTAACACCCAAATAATAAATCTAAAAAAACTCAAATCGCATTTTTTTGAATGGTTTGTACACAACTTAGCAGCATAGCGACTTATTCACCGACCTTCAGTATTCATTTTGAATATAAAAATAATAAACACACAGTCAATAACTTCCCGAATTCCTGCTCTGTATAAACGATGTTCGTGCAACAATCCGTTCATCGAGACCTGACGGTCTGTGGTGGTTCCAGCACGCTGATTTACCAACGCTAACAATCACTTACATATTATAAAAACCCGGAAGCCTTTAAATTCGCATTATACGATTTACCCGTTTTTTTAATGTGTATTTCTTAGAACAAAGCGTTTTTATTCGACTGTAGTAGGTCGCCCCTGCACTAAAACGTCTTATTTCTAAGGGCTAAATCGAGTGTTCAGCAAATTAAAATGTCAGTGGATTTTTCTTTAAGCTTGAATAGGCACAACGCACCATAAATTACACTAAATATCAAATTAAAGCTACCACAAAAAACAACCTACACCTACCTAAAACTGAGCTCAGAATAAATCTGAATATAAGTACCAACTATTCAGCTCGTGCAATGCATGGGCTTCCCTGATGTGCATAAACTAATCACCACACACCAAATTTGTTTTACGACAGATGACGACACGATACAAGACTTCGATAGCTTCGACATTTCTTCGGTTCTTTAGCTTCGACATTTCTCCGGTTCTCGGTGAGTCGTGTTTTGATGTTTTTTTCTGTGTTAGTAAAAAACATGGATAAACAAATAAATTTTAATTACTCAACCATTATTTCCGTTATTTTATTCTTGGAGGGCCGCTTCTCCCACTTCAACTGAGGAGCCGTCACTGGGGTGAAACTTTTCCAAGACCTTTTGTATTTATTTTGAAACAGGTAAATTTTTAATTACCCTACGATGTTCAAAATTTATTTATTTGATAACGTAAAAATGAAATCACAATTGATACGCTGTTAAAAATAAACTTTTTACAGGTACTTTCATATAATCGGAAATTCTGTACAATCCGCAAATTATAATGGGGTTCCTTATGAAATTACAAATGTTTAACTAACATTTTAATTGTTAAACCTTTATATTATGTTTTTTCTATCTTTTTGTAACTGTATGATATTTGTTTGTAAAAATGTGTATTTTCATAAGTTAAATAAACAATATTGTGACTTTCATAAATCAATTTGATGTTTTTGTGGCAATATTAAGGATATATTCCATTTGACAGGGGGCATATATGCTTTTAATGGACCTCTTGTGTAAGCTTTAGGAAAAGTATTTTAAAAACGCAACTATACATAACCTTGGAGGTTAAATCTGCTTAACAGACTGAATTCAAAAAAGCCCACAATGTCTAGAAAAGCTTGCCACAGTGTACAATAATGACGCGGTAAAATTTTTTAACAGATTACCTACTATCCATTTCTAAAGTTTTGACCCCTCAGTTTGAGGGTCAATAACAAAAAAACCACGGGACAGAATAAACTGAAAAAATTACAGCTTGTTAGGACGTTATCCAAGAGTTTTTTCCAAAAACTGTATTATTGTATTGTAAACGATATTGAACTTATTTATAATCAATTAGAAAAAAACAACGATTTTAATGCGTTAATACTGATAAACGATTTTCTCATGTCTATGGTTACTTTTTTCCCTATTTAAATGCAATTTTGAAGGTAGATAGAAAAATATCTATACTTTCGCAAGAAAATTGTATTTTTTTATTTTTTAATGATGTTTTTGTATCAGCTATACTGTGGAGAATTTAAAACCTTTAAAAAAATCTTTACACTCGTAGACGTATTTATTATTATAAAAATGTATTTTATTACACAAAATTAAAAAAGCACCTTTAGTTCTTGTAAAAATTGTAATAAATATTAAAAGCGACATAAGAAAGAGATGGAAAGTGTTAAACGCCTTTACCGACATAAACACAGTACGGTGGCGTCGTCGTAAAGGTCACGCTTGTCGGTATGTAGTCCGTAGTTCCATGTATTTTGCATTTGTTTAGAATCGAATCTATTTGTTATGGAGTGAAACGATTTGTAAACTAATATTATTTATTTGATTGTGGTTGTTTATATCTACTTACTGTTGATTTAAATTTTTGGTTTTAGTGGTAGATATTAATTTGAAATTATTATTGTTTTCACACGATTTTTAAGATTATCTTGTTCGAATTTATATAAATACCTGATGTAATCTGAACCAAAAATACGGTACCAAACTGCAGTCTAATAAGTTAAAATGTCTCGTCAGTGCAACGAACAAATGAAAAATATTATATTAAAAGTCAGAGCGTACTTTCAACAAGAGAAAGACAACGGTTTGGAAAATATTTTGATTGAGCAAGTGGTTAAAAGAACAGCAGAGTGCCTGGGTATTAGTGAAAGCACCGTTAAACGTGGTACTTCGGAAGAAAAAAGTTCCGGTATTATTCTACCATCAAAAGGGAGAAGTGGAAGGCCCCGACTGGAATGTGATGAGATTTTGCAGGGCGTCATAAGGAGAACAATATTAAATTTTTACCTGGAGCGCCGGTTTTCTTCTATAAAAGAAGTTTACCAGAAATTGAACGAAGATGTCGATTATGTACCAGAATTTTCAGAAATGACTTTGTACCGATGGATTAAAGAACTTGGGTTTTCCTATAAAAAACTAATTAATAAACCAATTTTAATGGAACAAAACACAATTGCTGCCAGAAGAGCGGAATTCTTATACGACATAAAGAGATATCGTGAAGATTCTTGGCAAATATTTTATATAGATGAAACATGGTGCGGTGCAAATCATTCAAGGAAGTTTGGCTGGGTTGAAAGAGTTAATCCCACAAAACGGGATAATTTTGATGAATACAGAGGTGGTATACAGGAAATTAATGGCTTTAGAGGTGGAATAAAACGGCCATCAAGATCAGGACAACGGGTTATTATCTTACATATTGGTAGTAAAAATGGGTTTTTGGATGGCTGCCTGAAGTGTTTCGTTGGGAAAAAAAGTGCGGCGTCAGTGGATTACCATAATGAGATGAATAAACAACATTACGAAGAATGGTTTAGAACAGTGCTTTCCGTAATACCTGACAAATCAGTAATCGTAATTGACCAAGCACCGTATCATACAATGTTGGATCCTAATTTTCGAAATCCTACAACTGCCTGGACAAAACAAAAAATAATAGAATGGATGTCCCAGCGAAAAGCAACATTGCCCGATGGATGTACAACGTTTACTGAATTAACCAAATCAATGCTTTTATACCTATGCAAGAACTATCACTTTCCAAAAACGTACCTGTTAGATACAATTGCAAAGGAGTTACGTAATGATAATGTAAAGCTTCTATGGTTGCCAGTTGCACACTGTGAATTCAACGCAATTGAATTAATTTGGGCATATGTGAAAAAGAAAGTGGCAAAATTGAATACTTCGTTTAAAATCACAAATGTACTAAATTTGTGTCTTGAAACGATGCAGAACGTGCCAAATTCTGTTTGGGAAAATTGCGTTGGACACGGTAATAAAATTGAGGAATCCTACAGAGAAAAAGTCCACTTAGTTGATGTTGTAGAACCATTAATTATAAATTTAGATGAAGATGATGATTCAAATGAAGACTTTAGTAATGATGAAGAAGGAGAAAACGAACCATAAGTGTAGGTATTCTTCGGCAAAAAAGAGTGGTGTAATCCAATCAGGTTCTTTTTAGTTTTAGATTTAAATAAATTTGGTCAGGGCTTTGTACCTTAAAAGTTAAATCAGATGTGATTCTACGTAAACAGGCCACTTTCACATATTTCTTTTATTATTAAGCAAAGGCAAATGCCGACAAACTTAACACAGCATTTGTTACACTTTTCCAAATATGCGAATCAAAAAAATAAGGGAACATCAAAAATATTGTTTTTCTTTTAGGTGAATTATAAATAAATAAAGCTAATTGGCCTATTTACGTTACTCACTTTGAAGTAATATTTTTAAATTACTATTGTTCTACTACACACGTTTTGCCTATTTTATAGATCTTAATGAAACAATAGAAAGTCGTTAAATACACATAAATGTAAATATTTACCAATGCATATACTTATGTACATTGTTTACATGTTGCATGTGGTTTTTTCTTTTTTGAAATAAAGTGTGAATTTCAAAAGTTATTTTAAAAAAAAATAATAAGTATAAAATCTTAATTAAGTACCATAGTACCATAGCAAATAAAAGTTGCAAGTTTTATAATCAAGAAATTCTTAATTTTTTTATGGGAAAAGTGAGGTACTTAAAAGGGTAGAAATAATGGATGGAAACGAAGAAAAGTGCTTGAAATGTGGAGAATGTGTGGAAGAAGAGTGTTATCAATGTGATGTTTGCTCAAATAAAATTCATTTAGACTGTGCAAAACTATCAAGCTCAGAAACGAGATGTATGCCGCTACAAAAGAGGTTATTAATTTTTTCATGTGAAAATTGTAAAGAAGTCATTAAAAATATTCCAAAATTGGTAACATTAATGGAAGATGTAAAACAGCAACTGGCAAGTATTAAGGATCAGAATAGTCAAATACGAGGTCAAATATCACCGCCACTACCAGCTATGCCAACCAGGAAATTCAGTGAAGTAGTCAAAAAGAAATCAGAGGAGGTATTAGTAGTAATGCCTAAAGATAAAAAACAGAATAGTACAGCGACCAAAAAAGCCATTGAAGAACAAATAGACCCAAGTATAATTGGAGCACAAGTGTCACGAGTAAAGTTTATACGAGATGGTGGAATAGCAATAAGTTGTACAACAAAAAAAGACATAGACAATATATCAGTTAATATAAAGGAGAAAATGAAGAATGAGTATGAAATCAAAGTACCAGAAAAGAAAAATCCTAAGTTAAAAATAATAAACCTTGAAAAAAGGATGATAGAGGACCAGGAAGCACTTATTGAAAGTATTGTTCTACAAAATAGCATAAAAACTGATGAAGAAAGCAGAATTATGAAAATTCTTAGTATTTACGAAAATAAAAGAAAAAGAACACATACTGCAATATTAGAAGTAGACAAAAATACCTACGAACACATATCTAGAAGAGAAGTACTACATATTGGTTGGAGAAAATGCAAATACTTTGATCACGTTAATGTTGTTCAGTGCTATAAATGTTATAAATTTGGTCACATGGCAGGAGAATGTACAAATGGGGATGTTGTTTGCCTTAAATGTAGTGAAAATCACAGAATAGAGGTTTGCAATAGTAATATAGAAATATGCACAAACTGCAAATATGCAAAAGAAGTACTAAAAATTCCACATATAGATTTTCACCACACAGCAATTAGCAAAAGATGTGAAGCTTACCAAAGAATTTTCCAACAACTACAAATGAGAATCGAATATCCCGATACTTTTGGAAATAACAAATAGCAATTAAATAACCAAAATTTAATGTACTTAAACATTGAAAGTATGTTAGCGCACAGAACAGAATTGCAATGGGTGGTAAATCAGTGGAAGCCTTTAATAATTTGTTTGACCGAAACACGTGTTACTACAGATATGCAGGAACATGAGATCAAAATCGAGGGGTACAATGGAACACATGCATTATCTACAAGCCGACACACAGGAGGTGCATCAATTTATGTAAAAGAAGAGATACGATTTAAAACCGTGATAAATATGGTCCTAGAAAAAAATATGTGGTTAGTAGGAATAAATATTGGTGTTGGTGGACACAAATATAACATTCTTAATGTTTACCATTCGCCGAATTCAAGTGACAGCGACTTCTTGAATAAACTAGAAGAAATTTTAGATGACTATGCTATAAGACCTGAAATGTTTATTTTAATTGGTGATTTAAACAGCGACATACAGATTAAAACGGACTAATATTGCTTGAACCAAGAATGACTCCTTTACGGACGCGCGCAGTGCCACAGGAACGCATGCGCAGTTAAAAGGTTACAGGACGGGTCTTAATATTTGTGTATGGTGGTAGGTATATCAGTTCACATAGAACACATATTTATGAAAGATTTAGTAAATTTTTAGTTTAATACGCCGATGTCCATGTAGAAATACTTATGGTAATAGGTCGAAAACTTAAAAAATATTTTTCATAAAGATATGGATGTTACCCGCGTAAATTAAAACTGTGAAAGCCAGCTGTATGGATCCGGCAATCGCAAAGCGAAATAAAGGTTGCTAGCAGATTTCCATCAGCGAAAAGGCCGACACACCGCCAAGAACCCTTTTACAGTCTAGATTCAACAAAGTAAATATTATGTTGACGTGGAAATACGGCGACACGGTTTTTTCGTGACGCCAAATTGAGCCATGCCTTCGATGCACCCTTTACTAAATCCTGAATGATAGTAAACTAAAAACGAAACGAGGACGAGCACGCCATAGCATTTAGCGCAGTGTTGCCAACCCACAGGGAATCAAAGCCGTGGGTGGCGGAGGAAGAATTTTTTTATTCACGGTTTAAATTTAAACACGTATTTTTGTTCGACTCAGCGGCAGTTAAAATACCTTTGTCATTTTTAGCATATTCATGAAACTGTTGACAGCTTTCCTTAAAATTAAAATATATTAACAATTCTGAATGAACAAATCCCTCCATTTTTTAAAATGCTTCTCATTTTTTTACCTTCATATTTAGCCTTTGTCGTGCATAAATGGCCCAGTATGCGTTTGGAGTTTTTAAACGAAAAAGTCGTGTTTCTATATGCGCGGCAGTACAGTAAACTCGTGGCCGCACCTTCGGTTTCAAAAGCCGTAAAAACACGGCAATTGCCGTGTCGTGGCAACACTGCTTTAGGGAGACGCGCTGACGCTACCTGCAGTGTTGCCAGAAGTCAGTAAAAAAAAAACTTGAGAGTGCTTGCGACTTAACCGCCGAAATTCGTGATAAATCGCGAGCCTGTAATGATTGCACCGGAAGTAAAAATAATAGGATTAAATAATCTTATTCTACTATCATTTATTTTAATAAAACTGAAAAAAATTTTACGATATCAAAATAGTATTAAACAAATTTACAAACTTAAACACATATCTATCACTTTGTGCTATAAAAAATGAAATATATTTTTTTTATAAATAAAAGTGTAAAACTAACATAAAACAAAGAAAAAGAAAGAAGTTATTCATCTGTATCACTGGAGTTTCCATCTTATTTTTATCTGAATAAAATACGTGACCACAACCTAACCTTTTAATCGTATTATTTGTGATACAAAAATCGTAGCAATTTTTGTCTCTTGACAAACTTTTGGTATATAAAATGCCTTCTATTGTTTTTACTTTAGGTTTGTTGCGTAGGTAGTTGAGTTTTTATTAAACAAATTTGAAAAAATGTTCTCTCTACTGTAGCTTTCGAGTGTGGTAAGCAAAAAATCTGAAAAACAAATCTAAAGACCCGCAAATTTTCGAGAGTCATCTGAGATTTTTACTAATGAATTTTTTTCCAAAACAACAAGGTATCGATATCAAAATTGTTTAGTGGGATCTTGACATTCGCCATTCGTTATTCAGATTTTGGATTTCATTTGGATTATATTGGAACTATTTGAACTACGTATATTGAGAAAGTGCAATGTGAAAATAGAAACAGAGTTTCAAACCTCAATTGCAATCAAATTGCAATTTGCAAAGATCAATGTCGTGAGATTTGCTGATTGATATTTCTATAAAGGTAAAAATCGTGAGATTTGGTACTTGATTCATGGGATCGGGAGAAATACCCGAAATCTGGCAACACTGGCCCACGCAAGCAGCCCGTACGAAGCTAACCGAAGCAGACCGAGGACGGACTTCGGCTGCTGCTCCGTTCCTGAATCTAGATTTGTTCGTTGCATAGATAAAGCTGTGTTTATTTGAATTTACTGGCGGACGAACCCGTCTCGTGGTTAAGAATACTATCCTTTTTTAACTACGTTATCTAAACAAGGAGAGCGCGCTGACCGACTGGAATCGGTTTGTCGTTGATGAATTCGGGAACAAGGCTATTCGTATACTGCGCATGCGTTCCTGTGGCAGAGATTTCGCCCATAGTGGAGTTAAATAGTTCTGCGCAACCTATGTATTTTATGAAATATCAGCAGTCCAAGTATGTATGTCGCTGGATTTAAACATCAATTTAGCAAAAGAAACATTCTATTCGAAAAAATTAAATAATGTTATACAAAGGAGTGGAATGACACAAATGGTACAAAATTTCACAAGAATTACATCGAGTAGTGCTACAATGATTGATCTTATAATCACTAATGATAAAGAAATTAAACACCAAATACACCATACACCAAAAATAGCGGATCATTCGATTCTTACTGTGAAGCTTCCCTCAGTTGAATTTGAACAATACAAAGTAACCTATAGAGATATGAAAAACTTCAATGAACTACAATTTCAGTTGGATCTTATGGAATCGGAGTGGCCAGAAAATAATGGAGGTATTGACGAGATCTCGAATTGTTTGGTGAGGATCATCACTCAGAACTTAAACAAACATGCTCTAGTCTTGGAAAGGAAGGTTTCCAGTAGGTGGGGTAATAAACAATGGTGGATACCAGAGATAAAATTAGAAATCATGGAACGAGATAGACTATACAGAAGAGCAATTATAACAAATACTAAAGAAGATTGGGATAGTTATAGACAAAAAAGGAATATGGTTGTTCAGATAATAAAATATCAGAAGCAGGCTTACTACCATGAAAGGATAGATGAAGTCAAGGGAGACTCCAAGGAAATGTGGAAGAGCCTGAAAAGTATTATTAAAAATAAAAATACAACCAAAAACAATGAAGGGATAATTTTCGACGGACACTTAGAATTGGATAATGAAAAAATTGCACAAAAATTCAATAAATATTTTATAGACAGCATTGATGTACTGGTCAGGAATGTGAGTTTAGCAGAAACAGAAGAGATATTGAAAAACATCGAAAGCCCAGTAAACAAATTTGAAAACTTTCAGCTATTAGAATTTACAGAACTGAAAAAAATAGTGAAAAAAATGAAAGACAAAAAAAGTAGTACTGAAGGGATCAATACAAAAATATTAAAAAGTTCATTTGAAGTAATTGGTCATCATTTCTTGGAAGTTATTAATGCGAGTCTAGACAAAGGTGGTTTCCCAAAAGAATGGAAAACGTCATTGATAATCCCAATAGAAAAAGTCGTTAACACAAACTGATGTGAGGAGTTTCGTCCCATAAACATGGTACCGACATACGAAAAGCTCTTGGAGACCGTTGTAAATAATCAAATGAGAAAATTTGTGGAAGATAATAAAATACTAACTCCATTTCAGGCTGGGTTTAGGAAAAAGCATTCCTGTGAAAGTGCTTTGCAATCAGTTATTTCTAGGTGGAAGAATGTAATCAATGAAAAAAAGTTTGTTGGTGTAGTTTTCCTTGATTTTCGTCGTGCATTCGAGACTATAGATCGAGATCTTCTGGGTAAAAAACTGATGAAGTATAGTTTTGGGAAAAATGTGTTGAAATGGTTCTCGGAATATCTAAAGTTCAGGTCACAACAAACCAAATATAATGATGTAGTATCTCCAGTAATAGCGAATAACAACGGAGTTCCACAAGGAACTGTATTAGGCCCTGATTTGTTTGTACTTTACATAAACGATATTGTGAAGGTAGTAAAAAGATGCGAACTGCAATTGTTTGCTGATGACACTATCCTATTTTTCGAAAGTGATAATATTGATGATATTGTTGCAGCTCTAAATGAAGATTTAAAAAGATTGTATAAATGGCTGTGCATTAATAGTCTTAGTGTAAATACTAAGAAAACTAAATTAATGATTTTAAAAACTAGATATAATATAATTAATAATTTCAACCATGCTAACATAGTTATAGACAATGAAAAAATTGAACAGGTTAAAGAATTTAAGTATTTAGGTGTGTTATTGGACGAAAATCTAACATTTTCTGGACATGCTAATTATGTAACAAAAAAGTTCTCAAAAAAAATTAACCTGTTATGTAGGATAGAAAGTGATTTAAGTAAATGGACTAAGCTTCTTATTTATAAAACAATAATTTTACCGCATCTTAACTATTGTGTAACAATAATGTTTATGTTTAATAAGGGTGAGTTCGAAATTCTACAGAAAAAACAAAATTGTGCGTTAAGATGTATATTACAATGTAATAGATATAAAAGAATAAAAGACATGTTAAAAGAAACTAATTTATTAAGTGTAAGACAGAATATATTTTTAAATACAATGATTGTTATACATAAAATAAAAAACGGGCTGTACCCAAATCACATTGTAGAGAGATTACAGTTTGTACAGGATATACATAATTACAACACAAGGGCTAAATATGATTTTTATGTGCCACATGTAAACTCATTGTTTGCACAGAATAGTCTATTTCATAAAGGCTTAGTTGAGTTTAATAATTTACCAAATGAAATAAAAAGTTTGATTAACATAAACAAATTTAAATCTAAGCTTAGGACTTACATAGTAAATAATATTAGCATATAAGGAATTTAATTGAAAGATGTATTGTATTTGTTTAGCTACGGTTATTAATAAAGGATTTGATTTGATTTGATTTTTTCTTAATTTTACCAGTTACCTAATTTATCATAATATGATTTCATTAACTAACCTGGACTGCTTGGATCTGGAATGTAGTCAGCATCTTTAACAGAGTCGTCTGAATCAAATGATTCCTGAATGGGTGGATCTAAAAAAAAACAGGTCAAATTATAACATAAATAGGCATTGAAAAAGAAGAGCTAGTACAAGCAGTTTAAAGGGTCAGTTTTTTTGTTGATGCTTTGGCATTTTTTAAGATATTTTGTTAGCTCTTATACTCTTATACTCTTAAGCTCTTATACTCTTAAGTTCTTATACATAAAATAGTCCTTAAAACGTAATCCAAAATGCTGTGAAGCTAGCATAAAATCTATTATTTTGCTGCTGAACCCTATAGGCTATATTCTCAAAAACGCAAGCCTCAATTTAATAGCACTCTTCGATTTTATCATTCTCAGAGGTCAATTGAGCGTATGAAACAATAAAATACCTTTAACGCCTTAGTTCCTTATTAAATGACATAGTCAATAGCCTACTAGGCAGACTGTAAAAAGTAACACCAAATACACACTAAATAAAATATCATAATAATATACAATTAAAACCAACCTACCTTCAATCTCCTGCGAATTATTATTTATGATTATTGTAGTTTCTAAAGGCGTTTGATTTGAGCAGCTAGGCAGCATACTTCATATTTTTTTGCCCCTGGAGGTCATTTTGAAAAAAATCACTTTAATTTATTGTATGTACTACTCTCACTTGTAAACAATAATGGCAAACACCTACACACACATTGCTGATCAAACTACTACTAAGTGCTTTTCCAAAACAACCCAACAAAAACTGACTTAAATCGACTTGTCCGTATAAGTAGCTATCTGCAAAACGCGCGAAAATAACACGAAAAACTTTTAGTTCCACAACTGGCTAAGTGACCTTGGACACATAGAATTAACAAAATTATTTTTATTCTATTCCAAAACTAGCTATGTGATTTTGAACACATTTGGAACTAAAAAAAATATTTGTTATGCATATATACACATAGCGAAAGATTAATTTTGGCGCCAAATTTAAAAATAGCGATATGGCTACTTTTGGAACTTACAAAAACCATTCTTAGTTAGACTGCGTAGACAACTTAAAACTGTAATTTTTGTAGTTAGCCACATTTGGAACCAAACCGTCGATATAGAGCACAAAAAAAACCTTCACTATATTGCATTACTTTAATGATTATTACCTTAACACCCATACTATTGCACCTTCGACGCCCCGCTCCATCCCGCAAGCTCAATGCTGCTATCCTTTACACAAATTAATTGTTTGTATTTAGGTTTATGACAACTGCCAAAACAAAATTTTCGTTAAACGTAAAGGTACATCTCTTTATATGTAATACAAAAAAAAATTTTGCCGTAAGATTACTGGTAGTAATTACATAACCACAATCATTTTTTGAATATTACTACCAAACCTAAGAAAAAAAATAAAAATAATATTTTTTGGGAATAAAGTAAGGTTCACTTTATCGCCTGTAAACAATTAGTTAGGCCTGGGAGTACCAGTAAGGCACAATAAATTTTTAAAATTGAGTAATTGATGAAATAGGGAAAAAATTGTGACAATTACCTTCCCATTAGAAAAGCACCAAGGCATCTACGGTTACAAAGTTTTACATGTGTAATAGAGACAAGTACCTTTACCGAAATATGTGAAAATTATATTTTTTAAAATGGTACTTTTTACTTTACAAGCTTCCAAACTGAGGGGTCAAAACTTTAGAAATGGATAGTAGTGCAGTGTGCTCAGGAAACAATTAATTTACCTATGTATTAAATTAAAGCTCAACTTTACCCCTATTTCTGATGTCTACATTTTTTTTGTTTTAACACAAATATCGTTTAAAACTACATTTGGATGTAGTGAAAGTATGCAAGCGGTAGATAAGCCTTAAGTTAATTGAAGGGTACTTACGTTGTAATTAAAACAGAACTGTTAAAATACTGTTAGAAAACAAACACTCTGTTGCATTAAACAGTAACAAACACAACATAATGTGAAATTCGTTAGCCGCAGTGGCGGACATACATATTTCGGGGCCCTACGCTTACTATTGTAGGGGCCCCCCGGCGCCCTTAAAAATTAAATTTCAAAAGACAAGGGCGCTCCTATAGCGGAAGCATCTTCCCACTCCGTAGACATTTAAATTGGAAAATTAGAGCACAAATTGGCTATTGGAACTTTGTACCGAAGAAACATCGTCAGGTTGGGGAAAATTTGCAGAAATGTCGAAAAAAGTTCGACCGGGAAGCTTTTGAAAAGAAATCCACATTTTTTTCTTTGAATTGGTGATTTTTATCTTTCAATGCTTGCAAAGTTGTTCCTGCACTCCCTCCACTAACCATTATAGTGCTTTCGGCACGTCTAAATCCATAACTATAAGAAATATGACGAAAATTCTTAAGATCCAAAAAATAATAACAAAAATATTTCTCTTTCTGTTTCTCCCCTTACAACAGTCTTCGTAAATAAGCAAGAAATAATTTTTAAACAATATTTTACAGTCAGCTAGCCAGGCATTTTTTTATGAAGAAGACTAGTTTTATCCAGTTTTATGGTTAAGTTGTACATTTTGACTGCTCTTCCATCCGACTGTCATTTCCGGCTAGTTAATTTAAATGGAATATTCTTACATGGTCTCTTTGTGTCCCTTCGAGGCCCCAGTGGCTTAGGGGCCCTACGCAGGGGCGCATTCAGGGGGGGGGGGCTTGGGGGTCATACCCCCCTCCCCGAAATTTTAACAAGTGCAACATGAATATCAAATAATAATAAAAAATTAATGTTCTATCATACTAACCTATTAAAATTAATAATATGCCATATTTTTAGTGCAGTTTTATATTATTTATTATGCACTCGACCTTTTGATATTTTATTTAATGTTTATAAATAATCGGCAACACTGGAATGAACAGTGATACAGTAAATCATTCATTCGTTAAGTTGCCGAATCGGTGAAGTTCGGGAAGTTTTAGGTTACGTTGCAAAATCAAAAACACATTTAATTTAGAAAAGACTTTTTATTAGAGTAAGTAGTGTAGAGACTAGTAAGTTATAGTGATTGCTACCTACTATATTTAGTATTTGTGAACATGACATCAAAACGTCAACTTGATATTATGCAGAACCCAATGAAGATTTACAAAAAGATGAAGGTAAAGATTTAATTTTATTGTATATTTTTAATTAATTGTGGTTGTACGTATATCGACGAGGGTAGGCTGAGTAGAAGTAAGTAAGTTTCTTAATTTTAGGCGCTAAATATTTCGGTCCAATACCAATAGCTCAGCATATCAACGAGCGGCAGTGGGAAGATAAAGCAGGCTTGCGCTACGACGAGACGAGCAGTGTTGCCGGTATGCATGACTTTTCCCAATTATCGCGTCTTATTGTTGCGAGTTGCGTGCGACCTAAGTTAAAATTCGCGGTGCAACATGAACTAACTAAACTTATTTTTGGATATATTTAAACTTTTTTTAGAACCTTTTTGAATAGCAACTCTAATACGTCTAACCCTAACAGTAAAGTTGTGCTAATTCAATTTATTCTTCTATATGATCTGTACGGTTTTTTTTTTAATTTTAGGTTCTCAACAAGAAAACCCAATTACTAATACGACAATCAAGATAAACTTCCACCTGAAAAAGTAATAAATGCAGAACCAATCGCGCAGTCGAGCCCGTATGATATAGCTAACTTTATTAACATGGGATTACCAAACAGCCGGAAGAAAGGGGTGTTAAACAATTTATGGCCACCGCCAGTAATGTTTAGTTTTCCTTCATCGGGTAAAAGAAACCTAAAATTTCAAGCAAAATGGTTGCACAAGTGGACGTGGCTAACCTACTCAAAACAAGTTAATGGCGCATATTGTAAATATTGTGTCTTGTTTCATACTCATACTGGTGTAGGGCTGGGAAAACATCAAAAAATGGGAAAACTATATTCTGAAAAATTTTGCAATTGGAAAAAAGCTATAGAAAGTTTTAACGAACACCAACAATGTAAATACCATCAAAATAATGTCGAAAACGCCGACACTATTTTAAAAATTGCAACTGGAGTGCAAGACCCCATAAATCTGCAGATAAATGAAGAGGCGAAAAAACAAATTTTGGAAAATAGGAACAAACTAAAGCCTATTATAGAAACAGTTTTGTTATGTGGAAGACAGGGCTTAGCAATGAGAGGGCATAGAGATGGTGGAAGGGTTGCTACAGATTCCGAAGAAAATGATGGTAATTTCCGAGAACTTTTGAGGTATCGGGCAAAATTTGACCAAACCCTTCAACAAGTGTTAACCAACTCTAAAAATAAGGCATTATATACTAGCTGGAAAATACAAAATGAAATAATTAACATAAGTAATAGCTTGATTATTCAAAAGTTGGTATGTAAAGTCAATTCGTCCCCATATTTTTCAGTACTTGCTGATGAGCCCACCGATATTGCTGGTGTAGAGCAAATGTCTCTTTGTGTTCGCTGTATTGACTCAACATTTTCCAAAGTTGAAGAACTCTTCTTACAATTTGTACCCCTTCAAGATGTACAGGAAAAGGAATTTCCACAGCAATAATTGAGAGTCCAATAAATTTTGGAATTGATATGAGCAAGCTACGTGGTCAGGGGTACGATGGCGCTGCTGCCATGAGCGGCAAGTTTAATGGAGTACAGGCCCATATTCAAGAATTATATCCAACAGTAGTATATGTACACTGTGCTGCACATTCACTAAACATAGCCGTATTCAGCTCTTGCAAAGTTCCCGCAATTAGGAACTGTATGGGCATGATTGGAAAGCTATATGATTTTTTTAATACTCCCAAAAGACAGGATGTATTAAAACAATATTTGGAAGAGGCCGACGTTTCTTCTAGCCACCAAAAATTGACGAGGCTTTGTGCAACTAGATGGACTGAAAGGTACAACTCTGTTGCAGTTTTTTTAGAGTTATATGATGGCATTGTACTTGCTTTAGATAAGATTTCACAATGGACAGATAGAGATTCGGCAAATGCTGCAGATCAGTTAGGCTCTTCAATAAGAAAGGTTGAATTTGTCATCTGTTTGCAGGTGGTCAATCAGGTATTTAGTTTCAGTACATAGCTTTTTATGTCGGCTTCTACAACAACGAAATATTGATTTAAGAAAGGCAACTAATTTAGCGGAAGATACTGAACAAGGAATAAAAATTTGAGAAAAATGCAGATAAGGAATTTAATAAATTATTCTTGAATGCTCAAAAACAGGCTAAAAATTTTGACTTTCCTTTAAACAAGCCGCGTATTACTACTTCTCAAACAAAAAGATGCAATATAAATGTTGACAGTGTTGAAGACTACTATCGCATTTCAATATATATCCCATTTTGAGACAGTTTTATAAATAATTTGAAAGAAAGTTTTTCAAAACATAAATCACTACTGGTTGGATTTCAAATTTTATTGCCGACAGATCCTCTCAATCTTTCTGATGCCATTATAAAAGAATTTGAAGATTTGGTAATGTTTTATAGAAGTGACCTGACAGATACGCTTGATGAACTGAAAGTGGAACTTAAATTTTGGTACAGAGCAATTGCTAGACTGGAAAAAGACCAGTGGCCAAAAGATGTCTTAACTGCTTTGGCATATTGTGAAAAGACGCTTATGCTGCCTAATATTAAAACATTATTGACTATACTCGCAATTTTGCCTGTGTCTACTGCGGAGAATGAAAGAACTTTTTCTGTATTACGACGTTTAAAAAATTATCTACGAAACTCATCTTCCGACATAAGCTTAAATGGTTTAACATTGTTACATCTTTATAGATCAATGGATCCAACGCCTGATGCTATTTTGGATAAACTAGCAGAAAAGCCTCGAAAAGTTGACATCAGACTACATTAAGTAATAAGTTTAGTTTTGTATTTTAAATTTGTTTTCAATATTTTTGACAAAAATTAAATTACCTACTCAAGTATTACTACTCAAAAACAAAGTTACTAAAGTTTAAGCAGAGCTTTTTTATTATTGGAAAGATTTATTTTTATTGTTACTGTCTTTAAAATAGGCACTAATACTTACAAAATTTAACCCCCCCCCAAAAAAAATCCTGGGTGCGCCACTGGCCCTATGTCTAAGCGTAATGGTAAGTCCGCCGTTGGTTAGCCGCGTTATGCGTAGCCATGATCTTTGGTAATACTCTGCTCAATAATGTTTGCATTTGTAATGGAAACTAGGACTCAAGGAAAACTGAATTTGAGCCGTCGTAGTTCTCTGTAGCACGCCCCATTCGGAAATTATAATGGTTTAAAATGGACCAAAAACCCTATTTTCTGCCAACGTTTTTTTTTTTAATTTTTCTCAAAATGATCTTGCTGATTTAGAAAGTCTGAGATAAAATCGTGGCGAACAGTGAATTGCTGTGTGGCCCTCCAGCTTTATTGTAATTTAATAGTGGCCCGTAGACTGGTTCATACCGGACAGGCATATCGTAGAGGATACATTTTTGACTTTGAAAAGAGTATTGTTTTGACTTTAGTAATAATGGAGAAATAATGCATTTTTGTACAGATACTTTTATCTCATGACTTCAATAAGCATCCACAACGCGTTGATATTGTTTGATTGCCTCATTGCCAGAAAGTTTTGATCGGTTATCAAACGAACCTCGACACAAATTTCGCTCTGTGGACTTTTAGTGCAGGAGCTGAAGGTATTTGAGTTTGCAAGGAGGCGCGAGATCTGTTTCGGAATTTGTATACCTGAGACCCTGCGGAACCGAAGAATGCATGATGCCAGCAGCTGTGTTGCCTCCCCCCTTTCCCCTATTCCATTGTATAGATGCGTACGGCGCGGCGTCGCAAGGTCGCTCCGAAATGTCAAATGTCAGTAACTAAGAAAACGTCGTCATAAAGAGTGTGTTTTACAGTTACAAAATTAAATATTGTATTTTTATGAATATTTGTATGGTTCATGTGCTATTTTTTACTGTAAGAAGTGAAAAATATCTTTACACATTACTAGTTTAAAGTGGAAAAGACCTGATGAGTTACTGTGTTTTTTTTGTAATTCTTCGGGTAATGTAGTGAAAAACCCTAAAGAACAATCATTCATTACTATGAAAAAGCTGCAGATAGACGAAAAGATGAACTTAGGGAGAAGTTAGATAAACTGTACAAACCGGATTCTACAACAAAATTTTTTTCGTGGCATAGAACATGTATGGCGAGCTATGTCAGTGAGGAAAAAATTAGGCGCCGAGAGATAGCATTAATAAAAGAAGTCGAACAATCTGCTGCTTTTACTTCAGACACCAAAGATTTAAGTAGTGTTGACATTCGTCATTCTAGAAGGGTTCCTGTAGGAAATGAAGGAAAATTAAAATGTTGGATATGCGGTAATTTACTAATTTATCTAACTAAACACTAGCACATCAAATTCAAATGAAAAATTCAATACATTTGTTTTTCTTTGCTGAGACATACTAAAAAAACTATATTGTTTTTCTTTCATCATGGTGTTAAAAGAGTTGATGTAGTCCTCGATAGATATGATAATGTTTCCATAAAGATTTTGGAGTCAAAATTACGAAGCAAAGGACAACCCGTTCAGAAAATTATAATTTGAAGTAACTCAAAAAATATCCAGCTGATACTAAAGACTTCTTCGGGTGCAATGAACATAAATTACAATTACTGAAATTTTTCTGTACCTACGCATCAACATATACACAAGTTAAAGAAGACAACGAGCTATACATTTGCGGTGGATTTGATGATCCGACCGTGTTTCAAATTACAAGGTCGCTCTTTTTCAGACGTTTTCTCTTTAAAATCGAATCACTTAGAAGCGGAGTCAGGGATGTTTTGTCACATATTCCATGCAGCAATAATACAATGTGCTCAGATTATTATGAGCGCCGATACAGACGTTTCAGCGATTCATTTTTGGCCCAAGCTTGCAAATATTGGCTGTCAAGTTATATGGTTCGATGGATCGCATCAAAAACAACATATCCTGGGTTGTCATTTGACTGCACAATCCCTTGGTAAAAATATCTCTAATATTTTACCAGCATTGCATACCTTAACTGGCTGCGACGCAACTATTCGCCTGCCACCAAGAAACAAGGCTTAAAAGCTGCTTCGCTCGAATTTATTCAAAACGCACTTGCATCTTGTGGGAATGAATTCTTGGACCTTGAAAAATTTCATAACCTTGAAAAACTTTGCACCTACTTATTTAAAAAGCAAAAAATGACAGCGGATGAGCTTCGATACAAACTAATCTCTCAAAATATTGGTTATATAGGTATATATATTTACATTGTTCGAAGGCTTCAGCACAAACATATTTATGGAGAAATTATTCAGAACCCTCTAATTGAGCCTACTGATTTTACTCAATTTGACTGTGAATTGCGAGATTCGAACTTGTATCCGAAACAAATGACCAAGACAGCTCTGCCGCAATCTCTGATTAATCCGTGCAAATGTAACCTGGATTGCCCTGGTATAATCTGTATTTCTTGATGCAGATGTGTTGTGAATGATTGTAAGAATGTATTATTGTAAGTAAATTTTTATGCAATATCATTTTTTCTTATCGAAAATACTTATGGCGAAATTTCCATTTTCACTATTTTTGAACAATTTTTTTTTACTTTTTTTGGTTGTTTAATTTATTAACCTACTTTTTTGTTATATTACATCCCTAAAAATATATATTATTCCTAAATATTTACATTCCAATAGTTCACAACTCCTAGTATACTGTTTCTCTTAATGGCTGATTGGTTAAAAAGGAAAAAAAATTGAGGCATGTGATCACAACGTCCAGTAATTTTAGGACCTCAAGAACTCAAATTCGTTGGAAAAAATGCGCTCCTCATATTTTGCAAACTCACTTCCCTTCAGCGCCCGGTCCATTTGTGAATATGCCAAATGTTTTGAGCACTTTTTGAAAGAGCCACGACATGAATTTCGCGCTGAATCTGAGAGTCGGAACGCGTTGTGGTCAATTTCTTCGCTCAATAAGCGTTTTCGATCTTTGCGCCTAACGTATACACCAGTATCGTAGTCTGTGTGGGCCAAAAATTGGCTTCGGTGAAGAACTGTTAAATGTGTTAAAAAATTAATTAATTGTTTTTAAGGTTCTAATCTCTAAAAATGCTGCTTTGTATAAAAACCAGAAGAGGTAAAAAATGGCTCCGAAGTTTACTGAATAATTCTGGTTTTTGATTTGATTTGTTGGTGCAATGGGGTGGGTTATAGAAAATATTTTAGGTAAAAAACATGTTTATTGTACGATGATAAATCAACAATAACGCGATAAATGCGATAACAATACATTTTCTAATATGCCTAAAAAGATTAACAAGAAAGCACATTGCTTTTGCGCTGTATATATGTATAAGAACAATTGGGTCTATCGGTACTACCTAGGTATAAACACACACATATTTTTTTCTATTTCATCAGTCTCTATACCTATAGCAAAATAAATCTTGTGGTTTCTGCACGTTGGGAAGCTATGCACTAGTTGATTAGAGCACAGACTATTGTAATAAAAGGTAACTACGTTAAATTTAAACTGAGTGTCAATTCATACTTAGGTCCAAAACAAATATGACAAGCTATAAATATTAATATTCATTTTTTCCAAAAAATACTAATGTTTTCATGTGCCGGAAATGGAAGGTCATGTATTTGACTCGAATGTCATCTCTTTGTAATCATGAATTTCGACCGTACATTGTTATCCATGAAAAATGCCATGGAGACAACCTATGCAAGTTTATTGATACATGTAGGCGTTAAAAGTGTGTTCTTGCCATACACAATCTGAGCTAATCAAAGTACGCTTGGGACTAGGTTATCTAAAAACAAACCCTACAGTAGTGGTTATTTCACCAACATATCACGTTATATTTTGAAGAACTGCCATTTCAAGATCTATTACTTATGATCGCCTTAAAAAGTATGCATTTAAAAAGTATGTACAGGAATATGCACATGTTTTTTGTATTGCATAAATCGTGTAAGGACAAACTAAAAAAAAATATTTTGAAGAAAATTACTAGAATAATTAATTTAATTACAAAAAATGTTTACTTTCAGTATAATTTATTACAGTTTAAAAAGCAGCCATTTGTCCTTAATAAATAATGACGTCAGGAGATCAGCAAAAAAAAGTGTCAATCTACATGTTAACGTAAAGCTTAACCCAAAGTCGAACAGGTTTGTTTTTCTCGGAAACAGTCAGAGGGGGAGTAATCGCATTTTTTGGGTTGATCGAGGAATTGTACAACTAGCTTCGGTCAAAAATTCATTTATACAGGATGTTTCGTTTCGGAGCTATTAAACGTCAAAGTGAAGTTTCCGCGATTTCCGTTGAAATCGGTACAGGTCGCAAAAGTGAATTAAATCGATTTTCGGAGGTTGTAGAACACCTGGAGCTTCAGAACTTTATTGAAACTGGCGAGGATCGGAAAATGGCAAGTAATTCTTTTGAAGTTTTTAGGTCGAAAAGCGCAAATAGCTGGCCCCTCTTTGGTACCTAATAACTCGAAAACAAAACGTTGGATGGAAAAACGGATTCATAAACGAAACTTTAAAATCTCAAATATTTTCTTTTTGCAATACATTTACCTAAACCTAAAATCACTGGAAAATGGTATTTGGGAAAAACTGGAAATTTCGATTTTTGACCCAAATATTTCATGGTTTTAATTTTTTGTGGGGTCAAAATGATTCAAATTAAAACCCCATTACGTCATCAGAAAGAGTTCGTCGAAATACATGATATCCATATTTTTTGGTTTCTTTATTCTTTATAGGAAGGGAGCAATCGCCGATTAAATTTCGATTTTTTTTTTGTTCTGACAGCCCACGAAGGCCGAAGTCTAAGTACTATGTACCGTGGGTGTACTGGGGAAATTCGACTCATACATCCAGAGTTGGAAACATCCCTAGGGACTTCACCAGCCCTTTAAGAGTATGTGTAGGGTGGTACCACCTCGGTCGAGGAAGAATCCTCTACCACTTTCCAATGACAATCACAAAATATCCGCGCCTCTCGGTTGCAAAGCTGGCGCCGATACCTTGATTGAATTCCTTTAAAACAAAGGGGGTTGCAAAGTTATTAATTTATGTCTCTGGACTCCGGTTAATTTTAGGTTTTTGACATTTTGTATCAGACTTTTCGTTTAAAGAAGTTGGTGGTTCACTTGGCTATTAGCTTAACATACAAAGCATGGGCTGCTATTAAAAAATATCTAGATGGTATTGCCTGTTAAAAGGTAAACTTGTCAAATCAAAAGACGGAAAATTTAAATCAATTGCCGTGTTCGAGCGTTTTCCTCAAAATCCAGCTATTTGAGAAATATTAGCAATATTCCATTCTGTTGAAAAACTCCGTATATAGAGTGATGATTTTAAAGTGTTAGAATGCGATATCTCAAAATCCGTTTGAAATATTTTAATACAAATTTTGCAAGGTTATAACACTGGCCTGCGACAAAAAGGCGGTTTTAAAGGCAACTCTCGTTTTTGGTTCAGGTTTATGAGTAGAATACAAAAATAATATCAGTTTTTCCATCACGTCAAATATACTAAATTTGGTACGACTGTACTAAATTTAGTACAACTTTTCTACTACGGCAATGTCGGCAATACAGGCATGATGATGGCGGATTACTGCTGAGGTCGCTAAAACGAGATAGCTCGATGACTACTGTATACAGAAGGAAGTCAGCCGGACAAGTATTTTTAACAAAAAGGAAGCAAAGGCGTTAATGGGAGAGCTAGGATACTTTTTTCGATTTTAGAAACTCAAAAATTACCTTATGTTCTTTTAACTTAAGAAAAATAAAAAAAAACGTTCTTGTTACTGTCAGATACTAAAATCCGCAAAACTCGTTTAAGAGAATGCACACATCCATTTTTTGTTTAACAAAATTTTTAATTTTATTTTTAATATTCCAAGAAAATTCGACGTGCTAGGAACAAACTGAAATTATATGTGAGATCAGTAAGTGATACTGATCTCACCCTAAAAATTGAAAAGCGGCGGCAAAAAACATTTTTTCGCACGCCAGTGTAATACGAATGAATAAAATGTTAAATTAAACGGTATATTCTTTTTCGAAAGTTCGATTCTCCGTCAAAAACTACGTGTGTACTCAGAAAATTGTTACATTTACTCTACTGGTTGCATAGTTACGAATTTTTGAATATGGATACAGTTGATGGTAATGTCCCAGATAAAACCAGACCAGATGCGTAAGACTGTCAAATAACGTGTTCAATCTCAATGACCTTGAGGCGCGGTACTTAGGCTGCCTGCACCATCGCTTTGCGATAGTGCAGGCGTCTGTACTATACGGCAGTTACGTTACATTTGAAGAACGTTACGTTACATTTGAAGAAGTGGCTGTGATGCTGTCATTTAAATTTATAACCTCGGTCCCCGTACTTGATGCCACACGGCCGGCCGATCGTCTCGTCAATCCTTGGCTCGCCGTCGCATGAAGTACAAGGGACATTGGAGCTTTCGCATCTGGTCTGGTTTTATCTGGGGTAATGTAGTAAAAAAAAGGTGGTGCCGCTGATAGCTACTTAAGTCTAGTTGTCAGCTCTTTACATTGGTGTTAAATGAAGTAATCATTAAAATTTTCGAACAAAATTACAATACTGAGCTCGATATTAATTCTGGGAGAATGTATAAAGAATTACCGAGAAGCTGCGTAATTGTGGGCTATACGTTTCCTGGCATTTGAAAGTCCCATATGACATTTCAGCGGTTCGAAGACCGAGTGCGCAGTACCGGAAACCTTTGTTTCAGAAAGATAATTCCAAGACGAACAAAAACCAATGGATTTTGGGTGCAGTTACTTTACATCCACACGTTGATTCCAGACAACTTGGTAATGATTCGAGAATGAGTCAAAATTACTAATTGTGGTTAGGTAATTATTTTATTCTAGAGAATCGAATTTTCTTAAAAAATATACCTTTTCATTTGACATTTAAAACTTACCACCCGCCCTTCAAAATATGAAGGTGGGGGGATGTCAACAATATTTTAAAATATCTACCTGCATCCTTATTACCTTGCAAACTTATTATTGAAATATTCAAAACCGTTTTTGAGACATCGCATTGTAACACTTTAAAATTCCCACCCTATATGTATCTTTGCCCGGCGCCTTATTTATTTCAGACTTTTTTGTGGCAACAGTCGCAAAAGGTTGCCCAAGTGAATACCAGTTCATATGAACATCGTTGGATAAATGTATGTTTAAAATAAGGATTGATACTTAGTATTTTATCTTCATACAACCCACGAAGGCAGCAAGCCTAAAGTAGTAATGTACCGTGGAGTGAGTTGTATATAGTGGAAAACTGACTCACACACCCAGTGCTGAAAACATCCAAAGGGATTTCACCAGTCCTTTAAGAGGGTGTGTGGGGTAGTACCTCCTCGGCTGAGGAAGAATTCCCCTACTATTTTTCTACATACAGCATGCATACCAGCATACACCACCCACACGCTTTATTTATACTAACGACCATAAATACCCAGACCTGTGATTTTTTTGATTTTTTATGGTACAGCACTGGAATCGAACCCAGTGCGGTGGTCGAGGGAGTCCGCTTTGCATTTCTGCGGCACTACTCAGCGAGCATTTCTTTATTTGCATTTATTTCGTTCCCATGTTCGAAGCATAAGACGAAGTTATGTTTTGATAACATAAGAAGAAGTCTAATATTTCGATAAAATAAGACGAAACATAAGATGAAGTTTTATGTTTCGATATAATTGTTGAATAAATTTTAAATGGTTTACCCAGGTCGACATTGAAAAATATAATGGTATCTTTGGTTCGTCGAAGTATCAAGTAAAAGTTTTAAATATTACCTAAAGTAGTATACATAATTGATATTACCAAACCAGGACACGTTTAATTACATGATGTTAGTTCTCGACGGCCCAGATGAACTTTAATGAATAACTTATTAAAATTTACTGTTCTTTGAAGTATTAAGAGAGACTTAAATCTATTTTTCGGTGCATTAAAAATGCTTTGGCATTTGCTCGTTTTAATCCAAAAACTGAACTTATCAAATTTAATTTATCGACTTATTCATAACCCTAGAAGAACTTATTTCGTTTAGTCTAATTTATATCTCCCTGTATAATTATTTTGGAAAGTAATACCACCTAATCCTCTTAGTTTAAATTATTTTTAAATTAACCAATTTATCAATTTTAATTAAATAGCCGTATGTTTTAAAAATAACTAGTGTCAGTATAAAATAGCACACTAAAAATGGTCATCAAAGAAGAGTGACTTGTGTTGGATAGATCTAGAATAACTTATAAAAGTACGTTATATTTCTCGATCCAACTTAATCACCTTTCGGGACTATATGGCATAAACCATTTATAGCTCGTACGTCATTATTATATAACAGTAATGTATGTGTTACCGGCAAAGTCCGTTTCATCGTCATACTTAAGTTTGCCTAGGTAAACCGCACATTGCCGGGACGTTTTGGGCAAAGTCCGAAATTGTTCTCTATTTCGGAGTTTGCCTATAATGTAACCCGGCAAACTTAGGTTTGCCAAACACGTTTTAGGAAAAGTCCGAAATATGTTCTTACCTTTGTGTTGTATCATGATAATTGTTATACTAGTGATGCTAAGCCTGTAAATAACATGATTTCATCGTATTTCATTAAGTTAAATATACCTTCAGAATATACTTATTAAACTTTTTTTATTAAATGATAATAACAAACCTGAGCAAACCCGGTCCAGTTAGTTAGACGAATAGACAAACACTCAAAGCAGGGCGCGCATTGAATTGACTCGGCTCGGTAAGTTTCGTTCGGAATGCCGACAGTCAAAGCGCATTGATTCGGCTATCTGTTCTTTAAAACAGCTGCAACTATTGTGATGTATAGACGTAGTATCGTATCAGACTTTTTTCGCTATTTCCTCCTAAGCATTCTCCTTCCGCACATTGTCGTGATTCTTCGGGTCGTACAAAAAAAACATAAAAATGAACGTTTACTATCTAAACTTCGTCCGCCATTGCACACCTATCTCTTCCGCTTGCGTCTCAATACGAGAAATAGTCGCAGGCAGTCGGACATTTGGGCAATTTTTGCTCTGATTCCGATTTGGTCGTTCCGAGCGGAGCGGAGCGGAGCGGAGCGGGCGAAACCGATTCAATGCGCTCCTCTTCATATAATTGCATGTATACCAAACCTTTTGACTGTGACGTGCCATGCCGAGCCGAGCCGAGTCGATTCAATGCGCGCCCTGCTTAAAGCTGCGTTTACCGACCACACCCATTTATTGCCAACGTAATTTTATTTTAGTAGGCATTCTTTAACGTATTAATAAAAGTCTCAAGATATTTTATGATTTATTTTAGGAACATAATATTTAAAAAGAATATTGAGGTCCTAGTGTCAGAAAAAAGTCACCATAGATCTTTTAAAATATCAATCTTTTGAATGAAATCATTATACACGTTGAAACATAAAATAATTAACTAAAAATTGCTTGCAGGATATTAATCTATATTTAATATACTTATAATTTTATTGTTAAAAATTTTAAAGCCGAAAAAACATGACAAAATGAAATTAAGTTGGCCACCATGGACGCGATCGGAAAATGCCCCCTTAAACAATCAACGCAGTGCGTGTGTACTTGCGACGTATTACAAACAGACTATAACTAGTTACGACTAGAAAATGAACAGCGACGTAACGGTCACAAATTTATTATTTCGGACTTTTCCTAAAACGTGTTTGGCAAACCTAAGTTTGCCGGGTTACATTCTAGGCAAACTCCGAAATAGAGAACAATTTCGGACTTTGCCGAAAATGTGCGGTTTACCTAGGCAAACTTAAGTATGACGATGAAACGGACTTTGCCGGTAACATATGTATATATAATTACCTTGATTACTCTACTCTAATTTTAACAAGTACACTACATCAGAACACGTTTTATAGTTTATATAGTCATAATCTTTAAGATTAATATTTTTGCTCAAAAGAAAATCTTTGCGAACCGACCTGCCTATTTTAGTAAAATTTTAGTAAAAAAGGATAAAACTTACATGTATAAATTATGGTTAACCTGTACGTTAAGCAGAATAATAATTATCATTGTAATGTTATTACAGAGATTTTTGAACTCTTAAATTGTTTATGGTTATCGCTATTCCGAAATGATTTCTTTATTAAAGGTAGTAGGGAGATTTGAATCCTTTGTTAAAGATCAGAGAAAAATCGATGGCTTGTTTTATACTCTCTTTAAAGTTATTGTTTTTTAGAGAACAATGTGTGTGTGTGTGTGAGTGAGTTTCAATGGCTCTGGAAACTTTCCAACAGGCCAGACTACTTAGAGAACAATAAAACCTAGGAAGTTCCAGATAAATAAAAAATCTCCAAGTCAAAGTCTCAAATTTAGAAGTTTGAGACTTTGACTTGAAGATTTTTTATTTATCTGTAACTTGAATCAACTCTCTTAGAGAAATGGATTATTTCGTCGAAAATTAAGGAAGGCTATTGGCGACTGAAATTAGGAACGTTGCGCCCTCATCGGTCAATTTGCTACCATAGTGGGCGGTGTTTCCTTTTCGTCTTTATTATTGTGTTATTTGTCATCTTTGTCAATTTTATCCTCTAGTTAGGCATTCTTGATTCTTGCCAAAAAAAAAATCAACTGTCGGCAGCTGTGACAACGCTGTTTCACTTAATTTGAATAACAAATAATAGCTTGAATGTAAGTGTGAATGAGTTTGTTTAGAGTTTAGGAATTTTAAAACCGACGAACCATATGTCATTTTTTTATGATCAATTTGTGAATGAATAAATAAATAAATAAAGGAGTAAAATATAAGGAATTTTATTTTGTAAATAATTTTTCAGTTAAAACCTTTATTCAAGTAATAAATGTAATTGATGTTTAGAGATATCTTTGGCAATGGCATTAGTAATATCATGAGTGCTGTCAAATTACGAGTGTTCAAGTAGTTTTAATTCCTGATTAAATTGCTTGTGTAGCTGGGCGTTAATATTACTATACAACAAAACTAGTGCTGTGCGATTCGCAGTTCCAGCGATTCACAAATTCGTTATTTTATGTTTAGGACACTAACGATGAAATTTTAACGCTGGGCATGTCCAGAACAACGATACCATGATAATCATATGCTGCAATAACGGTTCTAGAATCTCCCCAGCTCATTATATACGATAAAAAAGAGTACCAAAATCTCTTTATTGTAATTTTGAAAGCCATGTTGCCTCTATAATGTCTTTTTCGTCATCGTATAGTAATTTTGATCTCAACAATGCCACTAAATATAATAAAAATTCTATACATCTTTTTAATTGTAATTTAAATTTAAATTAAAAATTAACATAGAGGTTATTTAAAAACCTCAATTTAAAAAAAAAATTAATCACGATTGACTGGTTGCTGCTATGCTTGTTGTATGACTTTTTGCTTTAACATATGGTTTGGGCTGTTACATAACCCATATTGTAATATATTTAATGGTTTATCAAAAGATTTGTAGTAATTACAATCTATAAAAATGATCTGTTGTTTAACCAGGACCTATACAACTGGGCATAGAGAAGGGACATATTGAAGTGGAGAAAATAAGTAAAAATAAAACGAAAGTTTAAAAATTAAGAAGGTTTAATAAAGGGAAACTAATAAAGTATAAAAATATTAGTAAAACAATAATAATATCAAAACACATTCATAGCACAGTGTAAAAGGGTTTGGTCCAATCAGGTTTAGGTCGTTTTATGTAATACAAAAAAGTTTGGATACAGTTTGGATACTACCAGACCAGATAAACCGTCCCACGTACAAAAAATATTAATGATTTTTAATATTCAAAGTCTGTAGATCTCCAAACGAGAAGTCAGCAAGACGATATTTTTGCTTTTAATACCCTGTGCAATATAGAATTACGAATGCAAAGATTTGTGCGTTAACTTTAACGGATTATGTATGTAGTTTTCGAGAGTACACAGATATACAAAGAATATGAATTAATAAAGAGTTTTACTGCTGATATACAGTATGTCCCCTCCTGCAACGTCTTTTCTCTGTATTTAAAAAACCGGTGCCGTCATTACAACATCTTTTCTTGTGAAATGACAAAAAGAGAGAACTTCAATAACCAATTTTAAAAAAATGTATATACTCGTAGTTCTAATTACTATTATTGATGTTTATAAAAATCAGCTAAAAGCGACTTAAAATTATTAACAAAGATGTTACAATTACAGAACATTTTGAAAAATAATTTCAGTCGTAAACAGCCCAGTTCATATTAATGAAAAAGCGGCGTTATAAATAAACCGTAAAGTTGGACTTTTGCCCAGCTGTATGCAGTATAGCTTTTGCAATAGCATAAAAGTATGTGCCGTTCTGGCAAATTGGGGGTGCAGTACTGATAAGT
Organism: Philopedon plagiatum; assembly: GCA_963971165.1. Lineage (NCBI taxonomy): Eukaryota > Metazoa > Arthropoda > Insecta > Coleoptera > Curculionidae > Philopedon > Philopedon plagiatum. Next base: position 54,557,153 of record OZ020191.1, on the reverse strand, counting down.
AGTCTATAGGTGGCAATTGTGGAAAACGCAAAGGAACTGTCAAGTTAGTAATCAGATTTAAAACACACACCCCTGGAACCCGCCCCGCTTTTACTTTCAGCGCCGCGGCCACCATAACGTTACTGAAATTATTTCTGATAATATACTATATATACCCAATTTAAAAATCCACGTTACCTAAATATAGACTCAATACTTGCGTAAAATAATTCATTTCTTATTATTTGCTAGTTTTATTTTACAGATTTAAAATGTAGAAACCACAGAAAAGTCAGTTTTAAGGTTTGTTCGTTTGTGTTGTACGAAACTGTGACACACTAAGCAATAACACCTGTAATAATCTGCAGTGATTTTTTCCTAATTCGACAAATAAAAAAATTGCAGGTTAGTGCAGTTTGGTGCAACACAAACGAACAGACTTTTTAAACTGGCAATAGAGTTTTAAAATTTTCTGCGTCTAAACTGGATATCTGGAAGTCTTTAGATATATTTTTTAATTCCCTACATGACATTTTCTTGTAAACACTAAAAATAAATAAGCTTGTGCCAAATTCTACTGATATTATTAGGCACATCGTTTGAATTTTAAATGACCCGAATAAACAAAATACATAATCAGTAGGCATATAAAATTGTTTAACTTAATTTATAAGTAATGTTGAAATTCAGTAAGAATATTGATAATGTTTTAGTAAAAATAGAATACAACAGCAAATACGTTACCCAACAACATTATACTTAACAACTTGTCTCTTTTTTTATTTGCTAATAATCAGCATATCCCTTGGTAAATAACATACTAGTCGGTAACTGTCTAAAATGTTAAATCTACAGCAAAACTCTTTATTAGTCTTTTATGATATAGACAAGAGAGAGTATAAGGGAACAAAAATAATCAGTCGTTTAACAGGGAAACGTAGTTTTCGAAGGTACAACACTTAGAGGCCTTTTGATTATATTTACATATTAGGCCAGTTGCTCCAATCTTTTTACCACAGCACAGTTGGCGCTAGCCAATATCACGTTAGTGTTATATTGCATTAATTTTATAACATTTACAAAAACTAAAACATGGAAAATTACAACTACAGGACTTTTTTAAACATGGTCTAAATTTAGTTATAGATACCGTTACTAAGTCGTTACCAATAGGAGAAAATCAGTATATTACAAATCCATTGGTTTAATCACTGTTAAGTTTATGCCACATATTTTGTGTACATTTTATTGCTATATCTAATGCTATGCTATATATCAGAGTTTCTGTTAAGTACACAAACAACAATACAACCTATTTAAAATATTTTGTAATCACTAGATTATACTTACTAATTTGTATTATATAACACTTTCTTCCTGTGCTTTCTAATTTTTCAGAAACTCGCTGTAATTTCGACAAGACACATTTCTATTTGGCACATTTTAACAGCACAAAGAACATAACCTAATTTATCTGGCTTGTCCTAAAACGTCCAGAAAGATGATTTTTAAAATTTTTATACAGGGTGTGTAATTTTTTTTTAAAATGTATAAAATGGACACGATTAAAGTAGGTACATTTATTTTTGAAGTTATGTAAAAAATGCTTAGAACTGAATTTTATGTTTAAATATGGTGTCATGGCGTATTCAAATAAAAACTTTTTGTTGCAGTTTTTGAAAATTTTATTTCTTAGTGTAATATTTCGCACAGAAATGTCAATCTGCAAACCAAATTCTAGTTTCTTGACCTCGGCGCGCTGAATCATGACATCATATTTAGACAAAATTCAATTTTAAACAACTTTTCTTTATAAACTTTTCAAGTGACTTCAAAACTAAACGTCATTTTAACCTTAATCAATTTTTACGTTTATATATTTCTACCAATGACTTACAGGTACGTCAATGATTTCTACACATTTGTATAACATTTTTTTTTTAAAAGTGACATCTTTTTTAAACGTTTTAGGAAGATATAAAAATTTTACGTAGAATGACTCTTTGTCGGTAATCCACAAATAAAAAAGTTTTTCCTAATCCGGAGTCAATCCGCGGACACACATATATACAGTGTGTCTAAAATAGGTGATACCACTATTGCTATCTCCGAAACGGTAAAAGATACGAGGTCGGTTAAATTAGAGAAAATGTGCCATTTTTAGTCAATATTCCGTTTACGGAGTTGCCAAATTCTCTATAGTCTCTTATCTACACGGGATTTTTTAAAATAGTCAAAAATTTGATTCTTAGATATCTCGAAAACTATTATAGTTGGAAAAAAATTGTTTTAACAAAAGTCACACGATTTTTTACCTTTTATAAAGTAACGCTATTGTTTTGTTTATTTCATTTGTATTTATTGAGTCACTGAGTTTTTTTCAAAACGGATCTGGACATTTTGCTGCATTTTTTGAAAGAATACTTCATACCATTCACAACCGTGTATCACTTGATTATTTTTTTCGACGTTTTGATGAACAATAGCATCGTCATCAGGATATTATACCAGTACGGACCTAGCATTTTTCAAGTTATTTAGTTGAATAATTAAAACATACCGATGAGTTGTGAAATTGTGCCTTAACATGGAAGATCCTAGGTCCGTATTAATAGAAAATACTGATCACCTATTTTAGACACCCTGTATCTGTATATATATATATATATATATATATATATATATATATATATATATATATATATATATATACATATATATATATATATATATATATATATATATATATATATATATATATATATATATATATATATATATATATATATATATATATATATATAATATATATATATACATATATATATATATATATATATATATATATATATATATATATATATATATATATATATATATATATACCGGGTGTCAACGAATCTATTAGACAAGTCATAACTTCTAGAGTATAAGGTATATAAAAATTAGATTTGGTACAGGTAAATGGTATGAAAAGAGGAGAGTTTTCGCATATTTTTTACTTTCCGGTCACTTCCGGTTTCACCGGAAATGGCTCCGGTTTTGAATTTTTAAATGGAATACCCTATATATTTTAACATTTTTGGATTTCTGAGACAATTCTGGATTGGAATTTGACATTTTGAAAAGTTTTTACGCCTTCTTGATTTTTTGAGAGCCGCTTTTAATATTGCATCTAGGTGGCCATGATCGCTCGCCAACTAACCAACGGACCTCAGGTGATGTCAGCAAATTACAATCGCAAAGTTTTAGTAAATAGTATGATAGATAGGAATAAGACAAGTTGGAAAAATCACATTTTCCTGTCTAACTATTATTTTTCAAATGGCGACCCTTTTTTGACAAGTACTTTTCGAAAAAAGAATTTTGTGACGAATTTAACGATACTTATTTATTTGCGATTGGACTAAAAATAAGAACATAAATTAAATACCTACCTATAGCTAAGCAAAATACTGGATAATAATTTATTTACTTTTGTGAAGTGTGCCATGGATAGCCATGGTGCATAATATTTTGTAGTTATTTTCATCTAGTCTTCTGTGAAAAACAAAATTCTCACTTAATTAATAACAATGACATTATGCTTTATGGGCAGATAGTGAAAGTTTTTTAGTTTTCGTTAAATTTCAGTTAAATTTTTCATCAAAATAATGTATACTCAAAGTGAAAAAGTTGATATGTTGTTAATATTTGGAGAATGTCAGAGAAATTCAAGGAATGCTGCTGAGTTGTATGCTCAAAGATATCCCAATCGGCATCATCCAGGTCATCAGTATTTTCTGTATGTTGAGAAGTGGTTAAGGCAAGAAAGAAATCGAGAGGCGGAACAGAGGTTTATCATAAATGAAGAGACTGAGATTAACGTTCTTGCTGTGGTTGAGGTTGATAAAACGGCTTCTTTAAGAGAAATTAGTCAAGGACTGCAGATAAGTCATGAATCAATAAGAAAAATATTGAAAAAGCACGGATATCGATCATTCAAATATCAGTTACATCAACATTTGTATCCTGACGATGGCGATAGACGGGTAGTGTTTTGTGATTGGCTGCTTCAAAATCATAGAATTAACCCCAATTTTATCAATTTTATTCTGTTTTCCGACGAATCCCGATTTACAAATAATGGTATGTTCAATAAGCAAAATACTCGTTACTGGGCCACACAAAATCAACATGAAATGAGAGAGGGCAATTTTCAAGAAAGGTTTGGGGTGAATGTCTGGACTGGTATCGTTGGAGACAGAATAATTGGGCCCATATTCTTTCAAGGTCAGTTAACAGGGGCTAGATACTTAGGATTTCTACAAAATGAAATCGAGGAACATTTTGAACATCTACCTTTAGAAGATTTACGGCGAATTTACTTCCAACAAGATGGAGCACCTCCTCACAATACCAGAGAAGTTCTTGATTACTTAATATAATAGGGCATTTTAATAGGGCATTTTAATAATCAAGTTATTGCAACCAATGGTCCAGTACGGTGGCCTCCCCGCTCACCGGATCTCACTGTCCTTGATTTTTTTATTTGGGGATATGTTAAAGAAAGGGTCTACTATCCAACAGCCCCAGCCACTCTTGAAATCTTAGAAGAAAGAATTCTACGGGCATTCAGAAGTATAACGCCTCAAATGTTGCAAAACGCGTTGAGAGAAACAATTAAACGAGCTGATATGTGTCGTGAACACGGAGGAATGCACTTTGAACATTTACTACAGTAAGATTTTTGATAAATTTTAGATAGGTAGTACTTTAATTGAAGCATCATTAAAGTTGTTAGATAATTTTGTTAATTTTGTTATGTTAATGTGTTAATTTTGTTAATTTTTTTAATCCAGTCGCAAATAAATTAGTATCGTTAAATTCGTCACAAAATTCTTTTTTCGAAAAGTACTTGTCAAAAAAGGGTCGCCATTTGAAAAATAATAGCTAGACAGGAAAATGTGATTTTTCCAACTTGTCTTATTCCTATCTATCATACTATTTACTAAAACTTTTCGATTGTAATTTTCTGACATCACCTGAGGTCCATTGGTTAGTTTGCGAGCGATCATGGCCACCTAGATGCAATATTAAAAGCGGCTCTCAAAAAATCAAGAAGGCGTAAAAACTTTTTAAAATGTCAAATTCTAATCCAGAATTGTCTCAGAAATCCAAAAATATTAAAATATATAGGGTATTCCATTTAAAAATTCAAAACCTGAGCCATTTCCGGTGAAACCGGAAGTGACCGGAAAGTAAAAAATATGCGAAAACTCTCCTCTTTTCATACCATTTACCTATACCAAATCTAATTTTTATATACCTTATACTCTAGAAGTTATGACTTGTCTAATAGATTCGTTGACACCCGGTATATATATATAATTAGGAGCTGCTTAAACTTTTTTATTTTGACTTAAAATATAGCTAATATCAAGAAAAATGTATCTGAGAAAGGTTAATTTAATGAGCTGCGCTGATAACTACTACTTTATTATTTTTCAACTCGCATTTTCTCATAAAACTGCAAGCAATAAAACGATTCACTTTAAAGTGTTTTAATAAAACACATATGAGAGTCGCAATTTCATATTTAACATTAAATCCAAATCACCATTTTTTAAATAAAACTTTTTGTATCATTCCAAAAATACACTCTATATTCTTATATAATATTCAAGCTTTAGAGCCTTTCCTGTACATGAGAAAATTTGTAAGCAATTACAACGTGTAGAACGCCTCTTTTCGCATAATGGAAAAACAGTTTTCTATTTGTCATCAACTTTTCCAGCCCTTTCCTCTAGTTTAAGAGAACGTTCCCTCGATGATGTTGCCAAGGTATGGAAACTACGATTGGCTGATCCCTAGCAACATCACAGGCGAATGCGTTCTCTGGTTTTAAGAATAGGGGCTCAGAAACCGATGTGTATTCATCAATTCTTCTAAATTTCGTAAATGGAACCACGACATTTTTTTACGCGGCACAGTTAAAAATAAGCCATTTGTCCAAATTTTAAAATACTTTCTTTCGATACTACATGGTTTTCTAATTGAGTCTTTTACAAATCATTTGGATAGATGGTTAGACTAGACTTGAGTATTAACTGTTAACTATGATACTTTTAAAGTTTAACACAAAACATAACTACACTTTCAAAATTTAAGAAAATGTAAATTTAAATCTAAAATGATACAAGACGAAGCAATTATAAAACCAAACTCAATTAATTTTTTCGAAATAACTGCCCATTGGGCGATCAGTACGTACTTCTAACACTATAAAATTTAATTAACGAAAGTAGTTAAATTATATTTCAAATATTTATTTTGAATTACTGATTAAAACTTACTGAAGACTCATACAAATTCATACAAACATAACAGATTGTATTGGACATTTAACATGAAAAAAGTTCATAGAAATGCTACTTGTTGCTATATTATAAGGCCGCCACCGTTATTTCTTGAACGGTACTTTTGTTTGAAAAAACTAACAAAATGCTCAATTACACCACTATATAAATAACTGTTCTCGTGACCTGTTGCCTTACAGTAAAGTCTCTTTGTCTCAGGAAAGGTCATGATGGTGACGTGATTTTTTTCCTGTGCGAAAGTTGAACCAGGTGCCCATTTTTCTGCTTAAAAGCGAATGTGAGTTTGATGAGGCAACATTAAGCTGTAGCAACGATGAACCAATATAACCAGTTTCTTTTTTCTCTAAGTATTTACCATCTAAAAAAGATAATTTTTTATTGGCGTTAATAATAATGACTGGGATAAATAGTAGGGAAAAACACCAGACTATACCTCGTACGTAAAGTGCGGGTTCCGTCAGTGTGGATCGATTTAAATGACACAAATGACAAAGCAAGAGCGTTTATTGCAAAAACCTTGGGGGTTGGGGTGATGATGACCCTTAAGTAAGCCTCATTCCCAGATAGCACCGTCCACTGGAAGGTCAAAATTTGTCCATAATGTATCCAGTACGTCCATGGACATTTTTGAACGGATATCCATTTATTCTAGTGCTTATGGATGTACAATTTTGAACAAATACAAAGTTTCATATTCATAAATTATTACTATAAGGAATGCGAGTCTCCCAGGCATGCTGCTTATGTATAAAAAAGGTAAGTAATATCAACAAGATAATATGATAAATGGATTACGCAGGTACTGGTACATACAAGGAAATTTATTTATCAATAATAATAAAATTAAAGTGATTTTTCTCGAAAAGTAGAAAATGTGAAAACTGGTTTATAATCAAAAGGAATGTTAAATTGGTTTTTAAATCTTATTTTTTGAAAATCTAATATAAAGTCCATAAATGGTATCCAGAAGGACGTCCAAGGGTGTCATTTGTATAGTCCACTGGATATCCATAAGCTGTCGGCTGGACAAATTCTGGATATCCTATGGACAGCCGGTATGTTCAGTTAAGAATGACTGACTATCTAGTGGACTAGGATGTGCTATTTGAGTTCTTCTTAAATGTAACCCACAGAAAATATTATACAGGGTGTTATATAATTTACTGCATATATTTGAATGGGTGACTCCTGGGGTAGTCTACAGACATACTCAATACTTTTTTCCCTCAAATCGCACATTTTTTTATTTTAAAAAATGCCCAAATACCGGCCCTTATCCGACGCATCTGAAGAGCCTGACGTCACGGGCTCTAATATTATAAAGAAAAAACAAATGATCCAATCATTGCCAAACTTAAATAATATTGTGGCATCTCATTTTTTGTTATCAGTCTTAGTGAAAACCGAAAATAATCAAAAGTATTTTTAATTCCACAGACGGAATTTACCAAAGATTTATCAAAGATGTGTATTTTAATTTAATAGGTGGTCATTTTTTTACTAAATATCGGAAAATATGGAACACTCGTGAATTCGGTTGAAATTGTAACCAGAACAAAATAGGCTATGTTGTACCATTAACACACAGAATAGTCACTTACCTATCACGTTATTTATTTATTTTAATGAGATGAGCATACTACTACCTTAAACCTTTTGCCTTTGAAATAATGTTAAAAATCAAGCCATAAATTGTTTATAACCGAGTTTAAAACATACTTCGTGAAAGTTCATTCACCGATGCTTCAAAATTTCACTGCACGACAAAAAATAACCCATTTATTACTTATTTTTTTGGTAGGATTCTGCCCTCGGTATTATTATTCGCATAAACTAACGGTTTTCATCAATATTATGACTTATAACACAACATAGGACACTAAAATGTAAAAATTACCATCATCAAATAACTTCTTCGGCATACCACATTGTTTTTGACAGGACAACTACGAAATAACTACAAAATACATCTTATTTTTATCTCGCTCTTGCTCGCTGTCTGTCTCTTTCTGTTGTTCGAAAGCTGACCGTAGTGCCGTGTAGAATATCTTTTAACTATGGGCGTCCGCACGTTATTAGGGAGAATTTGCAAGAAGAAATTGCCGATTCGCTAATTAATGAACGGTAAAATTTAGAGTGGTATTTTTTAGTCAGAGTTTTCACCTCATTTGCTAAATGAATCTATAAGCCTACCAGATGTTTTAATTTTTAGGATTTTTTTATAAATCATGTAATAGAAACACCACATTAAATTTTATCATTTTTGGCTTAACGTTGCTATATAGTTGCAAAATCTCACTATGAAGTTTTTGGCTTCGCCGTAGTTCGCAGTTTGGCGATTCAAACCGAGAACAGCGTGGCGTCCTTTTCTGGCGTCCTTTTCAGGCGATTGGCTAGAGGGAATGTTTTCGTTTCGTCTTTGTCTTCATTATCGCATTGTTTGGCATCTTTGTGAATTTTGTCGTCAATTTATACCCCCGTTAAACCAATACCGACTCAAAGACAAAGCCTAAGTGCTTAATTTGAAATTTCCGTGACGTCACACAATCTAGGCCAAGTTTAGGCCACCATAAGAAATATATTAAAAGGTTCGCCAGTCAATTAGTGAATATTGCACTATAGTCTTGTTAAAAGCATTAATTATTTTTGTCGCCTTTCGAGAGTGAGGTTGCCAGATTTGCAGTTGAAAAACAGAAACTTTTAGCAATAGGGTAAATTTTTTTTAAAAATATCAGAAGAAACTGTCTGGAGAAACTGTCAACCAGAGAAAAAGAATACTTGTAATAAAAAAGAAATCAAAACTTAAAAACAAAAGAGAAAAATTATTATATTGAATCACTGTGTTCAATTTTGTCACAATCAATCGAGTGTTTCCTGTTAAATCGGTGCGCCTGACAACACCGTCCGTTGGTCCCGGTCTCTGCTGAAGAGAAGCAATTAGTAATTGTCTCTTTCTCTTTTTACATTTGGAAAGCGTATAAGGATGAACAACCATGGATCAGTGGTGGTCGGTTTCGAGATGTGAGGTTGCCAGATTTACACCTGAAAAACCAGAAACTTTTAGCAATAGGGTAAAAATTTAAAAAAAAGGCCTGAAGAAACTGTCAACCAAAGAAGAAGATTGCTTGTAATAAAAAATAAATCAAAACTTTAAAAACAAATGAGAACAATGATTATATTGAATCATTGTGTTCAATTTTGTCACAACCAATGGAGTATTTCGTGTTAAATCGGTGCGCCTGACAACACTGTTGGTGCCTCGATTGTCTGCTGAAGAAAAGCTGCTCTCGCAAATTAATAATTATCTTTGTCTCTTTTTATTTTTGGGAAGCGTATAAGGATGAACAACCATGGATCAGTGGTGGGTCAGTTTAGAGAAAATTAATCGTACGCAAGCGAACACATGTAGCTTCACTAATGACAGTACACAGTCTTGTGTTGTTTTGCCGGTTCGGATAATTTTGAACTTTATTACATATTAGTTTTGTCTAATTTTTATGCCTTATTATGTGCTGTGTTCCCGGGTGTCGTGGAAATTACGCTAACGGGCCAAAAGTGCACGTTTTCGGGTTTCCAAAAGATAGCGTTTTGCAGACGCAATAGTCAAGAGCGAAGATTTAGATTTAGCGCCAAATCAATATACCAAAGTTTGCGAACTACATTTTGCCGAAGGTAGTATAATTTGGAATAATTCAGAACAAGATCCAAAAACAGGTAAGATTGTTTCAATTGATCTGAAAAAAAAAACACGTCTAAAAGAAAACTGCATTCCAACATTTTTTTCAAATTGTCCACAATATCTATCTAAAGCTGTGCATATGCGTAAAAGTAAAGACCAAAAATTAAAGGAACTTGACGAGTTACATCTTTTACAAGCAATGAACGAAAGCAGAGTACAGTATGAAAGTCATAAAAAGGAAACAAGTTTTTAAAACTTTGAAGAGTTTTTAAATTTGTTTCAAAGGTTTCCTCTAAAGGACGGCTGGTTCTCTGTAAAGAGTGAAGATAAAATAACTTTATTCAGGCTTGAATATACTCCTGGGGCTTGTATAACTTGGGCAATTATTATCTATAATAACTTAAAGTTAGCAACATTTTTGTATGGTCAATCTCTTAGTATTTCTGGATCAAAATCAAAGACACCATTTACTTGTAGCAACTTAGATGAAATAAAAAACTTGTTTGATATTATTGATGATACAATTATGACCATTCCTTTAAATAACACCGATAATGACCTTACTTAATGTAACGAGGCTACTGATGTTGACACACTCGACCCAAGTAATTCCGAGAACAATTCAAATGGATTAAAAATGACATTTAAACTTGTGTTAGATATTTTGGAAAATTTAAAAATTTTGGGTGATGATCAGCTAAGTCAAACCATAAATTTTATTTCTGAACAAGTTAGTTTGCTTAACACCGTAAAAGAAAGATATATATATATATATATATATATATATATATATATATATATATATATATATATATATATATATATATATATATATAGTAGACTTTCACGGATGGAGAAATGTGAAGAAATATTGATCCGGGAGTACATCCGTTCGTTTGTTAAATTCCTATTGGAATCTGGCAGACGTTTCGCCAAGGTCTCACTTGGCATTATCAATGCTTACTCGTTGCTGTCAAGTCGTAAACTGATCAGTTTACGACGAAGCAGGCAATACTGTAGGAACACCCGTGAATGAAAATAGTTTAGCTTCATCTGCATTCGCGTTTATGATAACTAGTGTCTGCTCAAATCTTAAAGAAGTAATTCATATATCCCCTGTATCAAAAATTAACTCCGAACTGTTATACAATTTTCTTAAGACTCTAATAGAAAATTTAGAAGAAATAGTGAAACCGCCCGTACCCGGGTCGGTATATCTGGGAAATTTTGCAAACTTTCTAAAAGAAAACTGAGTATTCTAAACTATAAAATGCTAATAATATGCATACATAAAAAACCTCTGTTTTTAAAATAGTCTAAAAATGTCGAAAACGCTAAAAGTTTGCATAAAAGGGTCTGCCAGGTCAAAATTCTTGAGATTGCCAGATGGCCCAGCCAAGCTGTTGCATCAACAAGCCACGCATATTCCCCGCAGAGGGAGGAAGCGCGACTACTTAAGCGCTCGACGCCACCGCAGGTAGGCATTCAGATTCACATTCGATTCACATTCATGTATCAGATAGACATTCAAATTTTCGTCTTTTTAAAAGTTAAGTCGTGGCAATGTCGGTGGGTTCTCCTGTTAGTAATTTTTCTGTGTTGAAAAACTGCCAGTAAGTCTGCTGCCAGTTTGTCCAAAGTACAGTTACGTTAATTTGCTTTGTATTATTAAACAAGTAGTAAAATTGGATTTCTTTTTACTTAGTGAGATACCTTGTACGTCGATTTCAGCTGACGGTGGATTACGCCGAGGCTGATCTAACTGGTGGATATAGGTGTTTTTGGTAACGGAATTAAATCCATGAACTGCTTAAAAATATACTTATATCTCATTAATAATTCTATATAAAATTGGATTTCTTTTTACTTAGTGAAGTACCTCGTACGCCCATTTCAGCTGACGGTGGATTACGCCGAGGCTGATCTAACTGGTGGATTTAGGTATCTTTGGTAACGAAATTAAATCCTTTACTGTAATTTAATGTAACATATTATGTGAATTCACATACTGGCAGTCGTACATCACAGTTTAATCTTATAAACAATATAAAGTAATCTGTTTAAAAATATTAAACTAAATCTTAAAAATGGGACAACATTTGGGGGAGAACTTCAAATGAAAGAATAAAATAAGATTATCAATTATTTTACATAAATTATGACTGGAACAGAGACCTAATTTATAACGGTACCAGATGATGGTGTCAATAAAGTTTTGCTTTCGAGATTTGGGTCAGTATAGTAGGGCAAGTGCAAAATCACCTTTCTTGTAAATACAGATGGCCAGTTTGTCTTCCGGGGCTTAATTGGCGTAACAAAGTAAAAATAAGGGTCAGTAAACCGACAGGGTAGATAAAAGTAGAAAGGGTATTTTATTACATTAAACGTAATCTGAATTAGTAACGAGAAATATTAAAACTGGGTGTTTTGAAAAATTAAAAGTAATCTGCATTAGTAACGAATAATAATAAAAAGGGTTAGGTTGGAGTAAATATGTATTATCGCATTTGACAAACGTATTATCAAGATTGGCAATGAAAAAATAAAGTATAGGTGTAGGTATTGACATGATGCTACCTGTAGAACGTTAACAGATAATAGGTATATATAAAACGGTGCATGGGTTTTCTTAGGAAAGGGTTATAACCAACGATGATGCGCTGTCGATGTTTTTGGTACCTAAGTAATAAGAAAACAACATCTGCTCGAGAAGAAAAGTGACACATGCGGATGGGCGGATGGACTCGCTAACTTTTATTGCACCTTTATATGTTATACGTTGAGGTGTCCGATATTTTGTTTGGGTATTGTGCTGATTGTAATCGGCTAATTACAGTAAATTAATTTAACAGTGGGGTTCCACTGTACAGGTTTTCGGCTCCTCACGGACTGTCCAACAGCGGGGTTCCACTGGAGGTGGTCCACCCTACGTAGTAGCATTATGCCAAGCGTGTACGTCATTTGGGGTGATACTGAGTGTTAAAAGGTATTTAAAGAGTAAATAAAAATTATACGTACACGTCAGAAGGGGCGATACGATACCAATAATAAAATGCAGGTTATCCGGGTTATATCAGAAAAGGGGTGATATATAGAAAGGGACGAAGTGATAAAGTGCATGCAGAGGTTCTCTGCAGACGCACAGTAACAGGTATAGGGGTTTGGTAAAACAACATGTAAACCAACATGTAAAGAACAAGTTCACGAGGATCACCATCAGTGTCGCACACATTAGATGGGTGAGCTATGAATAGGGAAAGCGCAGCCACGAAATAGGTAAAGAAACACTTCACGAGTATCACCACCAGTGTCGCAGACATTAGGTGTGTGAGCTGTGAATGGGAAAGGCGCAGCCAAGAAAATCACTGGTAAAGTGTAGACAAGGAAATCACCTGTGGTGTCGCAGACATAAACAGGTGACAAAAAGGGGTACAAATTACGGGAGACAGACAAAGGCCTATGTTAATATATTGAATTGTTAAATGTTATAAATATTTTATTGTTATTTGGAATGTCACATTGATAAATAACTGGTGTACAAATAAATAAATTATAAAAACAGGTTGATTTATTATATCTATAATGCGACAGACTAAAAAGGGGAAAATATAGTTAAAAACTATCAAAATCTGATATAAAATTTACTGTTGTACCAAACTTTAAAAGAACCTGAAATAAACACAACGTAGGAAAATAAGGTAATACGTCCAGACGATTACAGCCAACGTGATTGACTTTGTCACGTGATGAATAGACTGGGGGTCGAGCAGTTTCAATAGGATATATAGTTTTTTGCACTGTTAGTGATAATAATGCAATTAATGGTAAAGCAGTGTCCCATTTTTCACCTACTGGAGAACTTAGTATTGTCTATCCACATCCTATTGACCCAGTACGGCCACTGTTTTATATTTTTGATCCAGTACATTTTCTAAAATGTATTTTTACCAATTGGCTTAACTCTAAACCGACTGAGACATTTTGTTATCCTGATTTTGAGACTGGTGAAGCAAAAATTGCTTGGTTCTCGGTAATTAAAAAAATTTATGAACTTGAACAGGACAAATTCTTAAAACATGGTTACTCATTAAGATTAAAATCTTTGTTTCCCTCTTCTTTAGAGAGACAGAATGTCAAGTTAGCTCTAAAAATTTTCAACCCTTTTGTAATAGAAGCTCTAAGAGGTTTTGGAAATAACTTACCCCATTCACAGGACACTGCAAATTTTATTGATATTATATGGACATGGTGGAGAATTGTCAATGTAAAAACACGTCTTAAAGGTAAACATTTACGAGACATATATCAAGAACCAATAGTCAAAGACAAAGTAGGTGAGTCTGTGCTCGATCCAAAGTTAGAATTTTTGCAAAAAATGCTAAATTGGCTAGACACTTGGAAGGCAAGTAATTTTTCTAATAAATTGACTCGACAAACACACACTGCACTCAGTCATACTATCTATGGACTACTGCAAATCACCAATTATTGTTTAACAGAACTGAATATGAATTATGTATTGTTGGGAAAATTTCAGACAGACCCACTGGAAGGACGATTTGGTAAATACAGGCAATTAGCTGGTGGCCATTACCATATATCAATCTGACATTTATATGAATCAGAAAAAAGACTGAGAATTCAGTCCATATTGACACTTAAATCTCGGAATTTTGGAGAGTTCAGTATAGACAGATTCTATGAACCTCCTGAAAATGAACCTGATGAAGACTTTAACCCGGCTGAAACCTTATTCCCTAAAATAACTATAGAAAATTGCGATATTGAAGCAGTGAAGAACGAAATGGTCATAATAACCTATTTAAGCGGATACTGCTGTTACATTGCTTTAAAGTGTGAAATATATAAAAGAGCGCTAGTTTATGATGAACCCTGTATAGTTGAAGACAATTACAATCTTATTAATAATTTAAATCGTGGGGGGTTAATGTACCCTCGCGAATCAGTAGTAGATATAGTGTCAACGGCTTACATTATTTTTAAGAAATTAATTTAAGATTTTGAAGATATTTTTTTGGATACTTTTAATAAAAAAGCCTTTGTGTAATTTACTTATTAAATTCCTTATTGAACAAAAACGTCTAGTTCCTTTTGCAGAATGTAATGAACATTCAGAACTAAGTTTTGCAAAAATTATACTTAGCAGTATTTCAAATACATTAATAAGAAATTACTGTGCAAAAAAACGATCGCTTGGGTAAAAATAAGACAAGAAAACTAGATACTCTTACTAAATAATTACCCCTAAATTTACCAAAAAGTGACATAATATCCCGATAGTGACCTTTGTTTAATTAATTAACAAATTACAGAGTCATACTTTTATCCAATGACGAGTTGTGCTACCTACTTTACGCCAACCTTAAGATTGTATGTCATGTCTATATTTTTTTATATATATCATACAATGCTTATAGGAGATCAAAAAACAAAAAACCTCCTATATATATATATATATATATATATATATATATATATATATATATATATATATATATATATATATATATATATATATATATATATTATAAGTTACTTATGCTATCTGAGGAGACCAAAAAGATATTTCCCAACCCTAGCTGTTAACCGGCGAGCCGCCACTAATAGCAAGTATAGATTAGATTACCTATTTTTAAACCCTCTGTACATATAAATTTAAAGAAACATGTTTTTTAAGCTTTTTACTACATAATATTACTACCTATAACTTGTAATTACTCTATTAACATATATTAAATAAATGGCCTAGATGTGATGACGTCACTCGGCAGCACTTAGGCTTTGTCTTTGAGTCGGTATTGGTTAAACATCAGCTGATTGCAGGTCGCTTCATTAATTTGAGTCGCCAATACTTTTCATTTTCCTTTTAAATTGGTTCCCAGTTTTTCACAACAAACTCTTTGTTTTTCTGTGGTTTTTTAATAGTGCTGTGGTAAAAAATACCGTGGATTCTTTTAAGCATTGTATTTAATTAGTTAGTGGAATATTTTTTTCATTAATGGAAATACCTACGGTTTTGTTAGTATTGTGTAGTGTGTCAAGTTTAATGTAAACATCTTTTTATAATAAGGGAAGTGAATTTTACAGAGGTTTTACTAAAAAAACATAAGTTTTCAGTTTTTAATACTAGTCACAAATACCGAGGAATCTTTTAAATTTTGTGTTTGATGCATTATTGGAACTTTTTCTAGTGTAGTCAGGCGTTAGTTCCTTGCATTAAATTAATGGCTGTACTGTGTTGTCAATGTTTTTTGGTACCTATATTATATTGGTATTTTTAAAAGAAGTGTATTTTAAAGAGATTTTACTACAAAGGTAATTATAACATTATTTTTTATGCTAACTTGTTACATAAAAAATATTGATAGAATTGGCAACTTACTCCGTATCATGTGTTTCTTGCCACTGGCGGGTACCGCTGGATTGAGAAAATTTAATGCTCGTTACTTTGAACATCAACACTTTGTCATTTTCATCAAGTTGTCAACCGACTATAAATAAAACATTCCTTTCATTGATGCATCGGATCGTACTCTCATCCTGCTTAACAAATACGTATCCAATAAAGACATAAGTATCCACAAAACACTCCACATCGACTGTATGTTGTATAAATTTGGTTTGGTGCAGCAGTTCTTAAACTATTTTTCTCGCGTACCATTCATGTGTACTATGGATTAATCGCGTACCACTGAACTTTAACAACCGTGCGGTAAGTAGTACTTCACTGCACTGAATTAAGTGCAGTAAGTAGTGTCTTACTGCACTAACTCCAGTGCGGTAAGTGCCTAATTGCCAAAAAAATATATTTTTTTGTATAAAAATACGGTTGTAGATACAGTACGATGTGTGATAGGTCTTGCGAACCGAAAGTGAGTTTTTAAATTTACGCAAATGCGGCAATGACATCTGCCACACTTGTAGATTAATAGAAAAATTATAATTATTAATAAATATCTCGCAGAATGTTAACGTAATAAAATAATTGTCTTTGAAAGCATTTGGTTTTATTAAAAAAGGAGAGTTACAAATGTAACAAAATAATTCTTAGTCTAAAAATTTAGTGAGAAGGATGGTTCTGCATAGCTGCAACGCGCGAGGAGATGTCAGGCTCAATTTTAGTTAATTCCATGCGCAAATTTGGGTGAAGATTGTCCATTACTAAATTTATTTTTACTTCCAGCATAGTAGAAAATCAGTTTCACAAGGTAGGTGGCTGTAAATGGAAATCAAAACAAGAATGCTTTTTTGGACAGAGTTGGATATTCATGACCCTCAGCCAAAATTCGCCTAACTCAAACCTGGCAAACTCCATTTTCAAATCTTCATCACAAGATAGTTCTATTATTTCTCGTGGTTTGTCAGGGTTTCGGGAATGGTATCCAAAATAAAATGGTTTCGTATCCAAAGGAATTCAGAATAGTCTTCATTAAAGTATTCTTCAAAAGTTTCAATCAGCATTTGGCAGTGTTATTTTCTCCTTTAGTCCGTGCTCTGCACAAAATTCAAATTAGGAAATGACTGCAGGTTTTTATTTGAAATACTATTTTTTTTTATCATTTGACATTACTTGGTCAATGCCCTTGTTGTGTCGTCAACGAAAAATCGTTTTGTTACCTTGTTACCTTGCAAAATTAAGTTCTGTGCTGGGATTCCCTTTCACTCGATACGACAGCTATCGTAACGCTTTCGATACTCGATAGTCAAAGCGATATCGACCAATTCGATATTCTCATTCGATGTCGTTTACGTCATCGCTTTCTTCGATATCGGAAACCGTAGTATTCGTAGCACGCATGCGTAGTGAATTATAACCTAAGATTATTTTGTTGCAAAATTTATTTGATTTTCTTCTATGATTGTGTGGCGTGTGGTCCTGATTGTATTCATTTATTGCCTGCTTGTTTTCATCTAAAAAATGCTTCCAATTGTCGATATTGTTTTGAGGAGAAGAAATCTTCTTGAATCAAACATCAATTATAAATTACTTTCTTTAGGGCTTGCAAACACTGTGCTTCGAGCCCTTTTTAACATATGTAATTGGGTAATTGCATTACTTTATAAGCGATTGAAAAATGAACTATGAACTTGCAAGCCCTTCGAAAAGACTTAAAGCCCTATTAAAATGGTTTAAGCACTTTCAATGTTCTTAAAGTCTCTAGAGAGCTTGCAAGCTCATTTTCAAGCTTCAATTACCAAGCCTCATTACATATTTTAAAAAGGGCTTGAAGCCCAGTGTTTGCAAGCCCTAAAATAATTATTGGTACCTAATTGCAAGCCCTTTAAATTAACAATGAGTGCTTTACCCAGCTCTGTCCGCCACTATAAAATAATTAGTTTAAAAAATCGTATGCAGTAGTAAAACAAGAAATGTGTGAAATTAAAGAAAAAAAAAGCAATTTGCAACACTTTACAAAAAACAAATAATTCTAACCTAAAAATCACTGTCATCTCGAAATCGACCGAAACGGGATCTCTAGAGGTACCGAAAGACTCGATATCGTTTTAGACGATATCGAAAACAAACGGGAATCAGTTTTTTGCGCCAAATAGAATATTTCGATATCGAATAGCATTCTGGAATCCCAGCACAGATCAACGAGTCGATTGAAAATGTCTGCTAAGTAAGCTAGTGTTGTGAGCCACAACTCGTGTGTTAATCGATCACGCAGTTCAAAATTGGTTTCCATTAGAAACAACTGCACCTCAGAATACAACTCGAATAACCGCTTTAGCATTTTCCCTTTTGCAAGCCATCTCACCTCTGTATGTAGCAGCAAGTCAATATGATCACTGCCCATTGAATATTTCATCGATAGTGCCTCACAAAATAAATAAGCCTCTTCACTTTAGTTTGAAATGCATACTGCACATGAACCATGAGTTGAGCATAGTTTGTTACATCTGTCCTCCCATCGAGTTGTATGGTAAAAAATCCCTATTGTTGACCTGGACTATCAATTTTATTTTTTTAAACGTTATCATTTCAATCCTGCGACGTATAGTATTACTTAACAGTGGTATAACATCCAGTTGTTTAGCTGACGTTTTACCTAACATACAGGATACCATATTTTTTGAAGCAGGTAGTACCAGCTCTTCACCGATAGTATGAGTTTTCTACACTTTGCAATTCTTACATTCACTAAAAAGGATGTCTCTATTGCTTTTTGAGTACTACCAGTAAAAGACGACATAATTTTCTGTGCCTTTCATCTTAGTCAACTTTCGAATGAAATGATCCATCCGGTTTATTTTCTAACGTTGAATGTTTTGTTGGTGGCGTTTCAATAATGAAGGTTTCATGCTTGGGTTTGTAAACCGGATCTCACACTGAGGTGAGACCGTGGCTCGTCGTTTAGCGAACATGAATCCAAAGTTAATGTACTCGGGATCATATTTCCTTATTACAATTTTTCGTATTTTGGAAGGGATTTTTTCATCTTCACCCACTACACATTCTGATTCTAACGTAGAGCTCGATGGTACAGGATTTTCATATTTTTTTTGATCTGTTTTAAGCCACTTATCCATATTTTTCCTTGTATAAATTCGCGGTTATCGCGCATTGCAGAGATCCGCTGGCTGACAAACCGATACCCACAGTGTTGTGGAAAAATATACAATTTTAGTGAAATTCGACAAATGTCTATTTTATTCGCACATGAGCACACTAACGTCTGCCCGCTTGCATACCACCTTTGGGAGCTTTGCGTACCCATAGTGGTACGCGTGCCATAGTTTGAGTACCGTTGGTTTAGTGGATTACTTAAGTCAGCCCTCCAGTCGGTATTGAGGACTTCGCCGATATTCGCGTCTCTTTCGGATATATTTTTATAGTCGAACGCATTTTGTTGATGTTGTTGCATAAAGCAGTTCTTAACAGAACTGGTGACTTCACAAACCTACGTTATGTTGCACTTATTTCATGTAAGTGCACCACAAAGAAACAAACCATTAGTTTTTCCGAGTATCATTTTTTGTCAAATCAAATGAAACAACATTTGAACCTAATCTTTTGTAGCGCCGGCGCGGCGCCGCGCCGGTTAGGTAGCAATTGCTTGTATTAATTATTTAAATTTGATTTTAGTTACGCGGCATCAGGAAAAACGTTAAACTACTGGCAAACACTGTAGGTGTTTTACCTATTTTAAATGATACCTTGGGGTACCAACTTGATTTTTTTAAATTTTAACTGGTACTTACTTAACTCTATTGATTACTTAATATTAAAATCTTAATATTAACTGTTATAAGTCGGTTGTTATAAAAGCTTTTTGTTTACGAAATATTTAGTTTGTATATGTACATGTATGTAAGTACTTTTTTTTTAAGTTTCTTATTCCTACTGACTTGTTATTTGATAAAATTGTTAGTTACCCACAAAGTGTAAAGGAAATTAACGTGTAGGTTACTTATACATATTCTTTTAAAAATATCTAAAATAAAACATACTGTCACGGGATCTTAACTAAAATACTAAAACCCTGGCTTCATTATTAATTATGCAGCTATATTTATTAATTTAAAAAGAAATAATTTATATTTTACACACACACATATTTTATTTCTAAAATAATTCAAAATTAGGCCTACCTGTATACTGTCTAAAAGCGCGTGGCCGGAGGAAAATGGCTCGGGATGTCGTAGACTCGCTTGCGTCGAGGTAATCACTCCGTCCTACGGCTGTTCACTCCTCGAGGTCGACCACTTCCAGCCCTACCGCCGGGCTGACGTATCGACATGCGTCGAACGGTGCGTAGGAAGGGGTGACCCCGGAACAGGTGAAAAGCAATTTTGGTGACACTTTCCCCCTCCACGGAAAACAAAAATCTGAAGGATTTTTGTGTCTCAATTCCCTAATTCTATTCTCTATTACAATAAAAAACAATCTCCTTTGGGTTTAATAAAAAAAAATAAGAATATACAATTTAAAATGCTGCATTTTTTGCGTTTGTCTTCATTCTTTCTCTTCTTCCTCCCGGCAGGTCTTCCTCCCTCTCGTTTGATTTGTCCCTAGTGTGGTCCGCATGTGTTGTGGTCCCAGGGTGGGCTTGTCCCCCGCTGGCACCGTCAGTGTTCCGCTGGCCTGGAAGGTCGTCGCCGTTCCCCAGGTTGCGGTCCCAAGGCGTTGTGGTCCCATGGTGTTGTGGTCCCAAGGTGTTGTGGTCCCAAGGTGTTGTGGTCCCAAGGTGTTGTTGTCCCAAGGTGGGCTTGTCACCCTCTGGCACCGTCAGGGGTCCGTTGGCCTGGCAGGTCGTCGCCGCCCCCTGGTTGGCTCGCTTCTTAGGACCTCAGTGGTTTGTGTACATGAAAAATAAAACAGGGAGTTAGACGCTACAAAAACTATTTACACAATTTATGTACAATTTTATATTTTACAGTGAAGCAGTAATTTCTTTCCCGTCCAACTTCTGTGTTTGGCCCCCGTGGCCACCCAGCACGACCGTGCTCGGAACAATTACCTTTCTTTAAATAATTTCATCGCTTAAAACTTTTTACTTTTTCCAAAAACTTTCCGCAAATTACTTATTTCTCCCCCTCCCCTACCGGAAAAAAAACGATTATTTAGAGGCTTTACTCATTACTCTTTATCCCTTAACAAACACAAAAACAAAAATAACGACACAGCATCATTGAACATTGCCAGATTACGCGTGTTGATCAGGCACGCTTTCAAGCAACGCTCAACTGCACAGAGCCTCGTGCAACCGTTCACGATCTCTCTTACTTTTTTCTCTTAACACAAACGTTTAATTTTTCATTCTCTATATTCCTTTAACACCTATATCCTCTATATACCTTATACCTCTTTAATTACTTGGGGGAAAAAATCAAAATACTTTTAATTTATTTTACTACCTATTTTCACTAGCGGCTTTCAAAAACAAAAAAAATAACTATATGCATTGTTCCTACTACTCTTCAAAATTATATGGTTCGTGGTACGGGGCCAATCTATATACATGGACTGTTTCCTGTTTAGCTCTTGCTCCTTCACCTCTCTGGATAATGTAATTTACTGGCGATGCTTTTCTTACTATTACAAATGGTCCGTGATACTTGCACTGCAATTTGTCACTTTTTCCTTTCTTTCTAATGTAAACTCTAAGTTTGACTTTATCTCCAGTTTCATATGTCACTTTTTTGTGGTTACTGTCATATCGGGTTTTGTCCTTTTTCTGTTTCATAGTAACATTTCTTTTTGCTTCCTGTCTATGTTTCTCTATATTCGGGTTCGGAATAAGCATAGTGGCTGATTTTAAAAACATGGCGTCCGGTATAAGCTGTGGGTTTCTTCCAAAAACTAAATAAAATGGCGAAAACTGCGTTGTGTCCTGTTTACTTGAATTATAGGCAAATGTTACCATTGGCAGGTACTTATCCCAGTCATCCTGTGACGTAGACACATACAGGCTGAGCATATCTGCTACGGTTTTGTTAAATCGCTCAGTTAGCCCATTAGTCTGCGGGTGGTATGACGTAGTGTATACATTTTCTGCGCCCATATTTTGCACCATTTTTCTTACCAATTCTGACCTAAAAACTTGACCTCTGTCGCTCAATATTTTTTTTGGTACTCCATGTATGCTTATTACTTGGTCCACCAGAAACGCTGCTATTTCTTCTGCTTTTGCACTTGGTATTGCTTTGGTTATTGCATAACGGGTCACACAATCTGTACAAACAACTATATTATTATTTTGACTTTTTGTTTTTGTTAGGGGTCCTAAAATATCTATGCCTATCATTTCGAAAGGCTGCAAATCATCAATCTTTATTGGTTGCAGATCACCTGCTGGTTTTTCATTGTTTGGCCCTTTTCTCGTCTGACAATCAGGACATCCCCTAATAAATTTCTTAACGTCAAGATGCATTTTATCCCAATAATAGCGTGTATTTATTCTGTCGTAAGTTCTTGCATATCCTAGGTGTCCTGACAATGGCTCACAATGCAGCTGTTGCATCAGTTGTGCTTTCAGTCCTTGAGGGATTACCAACTTGTCCTCCTGGTTTGGGATAGCCGACTTTTTATATAGCACACCATCTTTCACTGTAAAATTTTTTGCACGACGTTGCAAATGTGAACTGCCATAATTCGGATCCTGGACAGCCTGTAGTAAGTCTGACACGACTGTATCTTCTTCCTGGAACTCTGTGATGTCCACTAAGGGTAGCAAAAATGTGGGAATTTCATTGGCATCATACTCGTCCTTTAGTGTTGCCTGTACACAGGGTTGTCTGGAAAGACAGTCTGCGTCTTGATTGCATTTCCCTGATTTGTGGATTATTTCGAAATCAAATTCTTGTAGTTTGCAGCTCCATCTAGCTAATCTCCCTGTGACATTTTTGAGACTTTTTAGATAACACAGTGGCTGGTGATCCGAAAAAATTTTTATATGTTCTCCCCAAATATAGCTTCTCAGATACGTTAGACTCCACACTATGGCTAGACCTTCTTTTTCTCCAACTCCATAATTTTTTTCGGCTTTTGTGAGCGTTCTAGACACATAGCAAATGGGATGCATTTCCTCGTTCATTTTTTGTAAGAGTACTGCTGCTATCCCTTGGTCTGATGCGTCTACATGTAGCTCTTTTTCTGCGTTGGGAAGGTAGTGGGTTAACACTGGAGGCGATTCTAATTTTCTTTTTAATATCTGGAAATCTTCTTCTTGAGCTGATGTCCACCAAAACGGTGTATCTTTCTTCAGCAAATCGTATAACGGCCTGGCAATGACACTAAATTTTTCTATAAATTTTCTATAGTAGTTGGCGAGTCCTAGAAAACTTTGAAGTGATTTTTTATTTCGTGGAGTTGCAAAATGGTGTACTGCTTCAAGTTTTGAAGAATCTGGAAGAATACCTCGCTCACTAATGGTGTGGCCTAGTACTGTTAGTTCTTTATACGCAAACTGGCACTTAGATGGTTTTAGCTTTAGACCAGTTGCTCTTAGCTTTGACAGTACTTTTCTTAGGTTCTCGTTATGTTCTTCCAAATTTTTTCCATAGACTAAGATGTCATCTAAGTACGTCATTGCTCCATTCCACTTCATGTCTCCCAAAATTGCGTCTGCCAACTGCTGAAAAGTGCTTGGTGCTGTTGTAAGACCAAAACTTAGGCGGTTAAATTCGAACAAGCCATCAGTAGTGACGAATGCCGTTTTATGCCTGTCTTTCTCATCAATTTCTACTTGCCAGTACCCAGAAAACATGTCCAACGTAGTAAAATATCTAGCTTCTCCCAGGTAGGTCAAAATGTCGTCCCAAAATTGCGTCTGCCAACTGCTGAAAAGTGCTTGGTGCTGTTGTAAGAGAGGACATGGCAGAGGATACACATTCTTTAGTGTTTTTGCGTTTAATTTTTTATAGTTTACGCAGAACCTCATATCTCCATCTTTTTTGGGAACTAGGACTACTGGACTGGAATACGGACTTACAGATTTTCTTATTACCTCATTTTCCAACATTTCTTCTACTTGTTTATTAATAATTCTTCGCTCTGTGTGAGACACCCTGTATGGTCTGGAAACCACTGGAACGTCATCGGTCGTCTCAATTCGGTGCTTCACTAAATCCGTTTTTCCTAGGTCGCTGATGCTCCAAGCAAAAGTATCTTCAAAATCTCGAACTAACTTATTTACACTTTGAAAGTCATTTTTACACAAGTCCCTATTTACATTATAACTTTTTACTAGATTATCGTTCGGTAAAGTCACTAAAGATTCGCTTATATTTTTTATAGAGTCACTATCTGCTTTAAACGCGATGCATGTGCCTGCAAAAAGTTTTTTTGTTTTTCTACCGTAGTTTTTTATTTCGGCGTACCACGTCAAATTATCACTAAAAATTTTATTAATTTGGAGTCCATTTTTTATTAAAAAATCATAGTTCGGCTTAAAGTTTATTTTATTTTCACCAGTTTTTTTAAAGTTCACTTCGCATTTAATAATGTCTTTCGCAATTACCGTATCACTACGCAACGTAATTTTCGCATTGTCTGTTCTGCAGTTTTCAATTTCTACAGGTAGCTCATCCCAAAAACAACTATTTACATTACTGATTTGACTATTTACAATTTCTTTGTGACTACTATTATCTCCTAAATTCATTGCCAAGGTAACTACTTCATTTTCATCCGTTTTCAGACTAATTTCATTTGCTTTTAAATTTATCGTAGCTTCGTGGGCCTTAAGAAATTCTAATCCTAATAAAACGGGTTGGGGTAGATTTTCTATAACTAATGCTTCCAAGGAAAAGGTACAACCAATAAAACAAACATTTATTTCTGCGTAACAAATAATTTTTACCAGCGAACTATTCGCTACTTTAATAAAAGTTATGCCTGTGCCGGGCTTTATTTCATTTTTATTTACATATTTACTATCTACAATATTTTTAACTGACGCAGTGTCTATTATAACCTTAATATTTACATTATTTAAACTTCCTTTTACGGAGAGAACATCTGTTGCTGCTTCATGCTGATTCTTGTTCTGATTCTCTTTCTCTTGCTGTTTCTGGACAGTGCTTATGTGTGTTAACACTGTCCGTTGGAGTTTTCCGACTGCTGTTGCTGTTGGCAACTTTGGTATCTACTAGTTTGCTGCTCTGGACGGCGGCCATTTTGTTCTCGACCATGTTGATTTGGCGTCCATCTTGGTCTTTGGTTTTCTAAATTTCGTTGACCCCTGTAGTTTTGGTTATTTCTGTTCTGCGGGTTGCTGAAACAAACTCTTGCCTTGTGACCTGGTTTTCCACACTGAAAACATACTGGCCGACTGTCGGTAGTACGTGGTTGCCAGTTTTTAAAATTTCGGTTTTCTCTTCTGTCTTGATTTTTATTTAGCATCGCTTTTCCAATTTCTTCTCTCACAACTTGTGTAATTTCATCCATTAAATTCGATCCTGTTTTTTCTGCCTGAACCTGCTGACTCGTCCCTGTTACTTTTTCTGACATTGACAGCTGTGCGAAAATTTCCGAAGCATGGCTTATTTCTTTTTCAGCGTCGTTTATGGTTTTAACGAGCTCTTGTACTTCTGCAAAAATTTTTGGCTGCCTAAGCTTGATTTGGTAGGCGTATGTGGGTAGTAGACCTTGTTCAAAATGTTCCCTTCTAATTTCGTCCTTCATTTTTGGATCTACTTTGTCGCATAAGTACACCATTTCCCGTAAATAATTCATTACGTTTTCACCTGGCTGCTGTCTTCTATAACGTAATTTTAGTTTTGTTTCGTTTACATACGTGCTAAACGAAAATTCTTTTTTCAGGTCCTCTACTGTCGCTTTCCAATCGGAACCTGGGTTTCGTATTGCATAAATTTGTAACCAAGTTTGAGCTTGACCCAATAAATACGACGAAAAATAACACAGCTTAAGGTTGTCATCCCAGTTATTATGTAATGTCACGGCTTTTAAGCAATTATTAAAAGGGGATAGCGCATACTAAATAAAGAAATGATAATAAAATTTTAAAATATTTAACCGGGATTAAATTTATAGCATAATCGGAGGAGTTCTAAAGAAATAAATTTTGCGATACGACGGGAAATATTTAAAATAAATTAATCGTTCGCAAGTTAAGGGAAATTTTTAATAAACAAAATTTTTAAAGAAGTGTTCACACAAAGAAAACGCTGAATTTCGCTAAGAAATAATTGATTTAAAATTTATTTAAATATCTACGTGACCGAATATTTGTTCATATGAAATGTTTTAGCAAATTATCAAATAATTAACCAAATTAACTTACATGAATGCAGGAACCCACACTTTGATTTAATTTCAATTGAGAACAATGAATTAAATTCATTTATCTTCGTCAAGAAGTTGAAAAACTTTTCTAATTGCGCGAACATTTTAATTCGGAATAAAAACTATTCTTTGTTCTGCTGTGCTAGATGGTGAAATTTCCCCCTTCTTCAAAGAAAATCTTTTAATTACCCTGTCACAAGACAAAGAAATCGGTGCCTTGACGCCTCTAATTGGACAAGGGAAGCGCCGCCCTAGGACGTACTTACGGAAATATCGACCCAAGCTATATGTTGCGCACAAATTGCACAATAGTTAGGCCTAGATAATTTTATAGCTTTGTTGTGAACATGTTAGGAACACCTGCAAGCAATAAATGTCAGAGAAGGGAGGAAAACAGCCCCCTTTGCAATAAAAAGGTAATAAAAGCGTATTGAATCACGCAGATTTCTTTGTTTGGCTGAAAAACAAGGCTACCCACGCGTTAAATTTTCCGAGGAAGCGGGTCATAAAAATTTGTTATGTTTGCCTCGATTCTGCAAAAGGGGTTGCAAACGGGGAAAGATTTATGGGAAAATTGGCTATTTAAGCGGAAAAGGGCCTGTTTGGCCAGTTAGTCAGATAGAAACTTTCGTGTTGCAAGGGGAACCCCTGCCGGGCTGAAAATCGGTCTCTGTCCTTCGGAAAGTACAAAAATCTGGATACAATAAGAATTACGGTGTTAGTCGGAAGTTTGGAGCTCGTCGATTTTTTGACAAAAGCGCGGAAATTAAAGTGAAAAAGTAAGGCCGCTTAAAATATTGTCTAGAATTATTGAAAAATTATTATGAACCTTTAGTAAATTGGGAAATAATAAATTACTGTCTAGAATTATTAGAAAACTATTGTGAATTTTGAGAAAATTTGGGAAATATTAAAATACTGTCAATTTATTGGAAAATTATTGTGAATTTTGGAAAAATGTAATTTTTGGGTGGCTCTCAACCGTAATAACCTGTGGAAATAAAAAGTGTAATTGATCCAGAATTTTGCGTTTTACTGTTAGGGAACAGAAAAACAAGGAAAATAGTTAGGAAAAACAAATAAAAGTCAGAATTTCATGAAAAATCAAGTTTAGTACGAAAACCTCTGCAGTAAGAATAAAACAATTAAAAGTCTATTGCAAGGCTAGATAGGGATTAAATTAAATAGGTGGTTCAACAGCAGTTGACACGGGGCTCTTCCGGACTCCACGCAGAAGTTTTTCTTGTCACCGCCATCTGAATTCCGGGGTTACCGCTCACCCTGCCAACCGAATAAATAAAAGAGAGATAGGAATCAGTGGTGGGTGTTAGAATTGGTGTCAGGTGTGGGGTTGATTAATTGATTAATGGATGATTAATAGTTGATTAAAAATTTGGAAGAAAAATTTGAAATTTATTTTTTTAAATATTGAAATATTGGATAGATTGTGACTGAATACAATTGTTGGATTACATTGTAGGGTTGATTTAAATATTGATAAGATTGTGCAATATATTTAAATTTTAGCTTTGGTTGTGTATAGATCCATTTACCACTACCGGTAACCAGCCATAGAAGATCCCTAACTTTGAGGACATTATTTCACCCCCTCAAAAGGTGTCAACCTGCAATAAAATATGACTACTACAACATCAGCAGCCAGTACAACAGCAACCATAACCACCACAAGCCCTGCAACAATGACTGCTACCACCGGAAACATTATGATAGGCTTAGACTCCCTGCCTAGTTATGATGGAACAACTTCAATAGACGATTTTTTGACGGTAGTTGAAGGAACACGTGTGCTAGCAAATTGGACAGAATCCCAGATGGTGGCGATAGCTTTGCTAAAATTACGTAACAAGGCAAAACAGTTTATTGATTCGGATCCAGCGTTAAGGGACACGAAGAGTTGGACAACGCTGAAGGAAAATTTGAAGAATCAATTTAAACGGCAGTATGTAAAGGGTGCTGCGATGAAAAATTTTATTGAATGCCGCCAGAGGACAGGAGAATCTTGCCGACAGTATCTGACTAGACTAAAATTACTGGGCAATCGAACAATAAACCTGACAGGAGATCCTACACATGATGATGTTGTTAAGAAGAAATTGGAAGAGGACATTACCATGCAGTTTACGCTGGGACTGACGATGCCTCTGAAACAGCGAGTTCTGTCAGGAGACCCGCAATCCTTGGATGAAGCTTTGAGGATAGCTGAAAGGGAAGAGTCAATAGAAAATTTGGTTCATCCGTCAGGCAGTAGGGAATGCAGAATGGTTACTAACGCAAATACTGTACGTAACAGAAGCTATGATAAGAAAATAGCAAATGGAAATCATAGATTTAAGTGTTTTAAGTGCCAAAAAGAGGGCCACACAGCAAATTTCTGCAAAGAAAAAGAAACCCGTACGTGCTATACGTGTAACCAACCTGGACACATAAGTAGTGGGTGTCCTAGAAGAAAAAATGCTAAGGGACAAGGATTTGAGAAACTATGTTATAATTGTAGGGAACCTGGACATTTGGTTCGGACTTGTCCTCGAAAAGCAAGTCGTGTTTATAAGCCAACACAGCAGCAGGTGTTAAACACCAACGCAGTCGAATTTCAGCCCCGGAGTTCGGTTGCCGATCAGGCAAGTTGGGAGTAAGTAGTAAGGAGAATAAGGTAGGGATATTTACGTGCTCTGAGGAAAGAACCACAAAGTTGTGTAGTGTGATTAAGGTTAGTGTTGATGGTAAGCCATGCCTAGCCTTGATAGATTGTGGAGCAGTAATATCCCTGATAAAACCTGATATTGCCAAGGGGTTCGTAAGTGACACAGATGTCAAATTAATAGATATACAAGGGAATAATATACCCACGTCAGGGGTATCGAATGTTTTAGTTACATTCCCTGGAGATATAGTGGTGCAACATAATTTTGTTGTGATAGAAAATTATAGTTTTCAGGCAGATATGCTTTTGGGTATTGACTTTTTGCGACAATACGGAGTCAAGATAGATTGGGGAAATAATTGTATGTATGCTTTCGACAGTGTCATTTCCTTAATGGAGGAGAAGCCAGCAAATAAGTTGGAAGAAAGGCTTGCTCAGTTAGAAGCCGAAGTGAAGGAGCTACGAGAAAAACACTTAAGAAATAAAGAAGAAAATATAGAAAAACGAGTGATGTCAAAAGTTACTTCCGTAAATTGTCCCGCGTTACCGCTAATAACGCAGGGATGCAGTTATCAGGTGATTAGCGGTCATCTGAATACTGGAGTTGAGAAACATTCAAAGGAAATATGTGAAGAGCTCCCGACATCATTTAGGAAAACTGCAGTTTCCGAAGATAAGAGTATGGAACAGAAGGACTATGGGAATATAGGTCCAGTTTCCGAAAATAAGTGTTTAAACTGTAAGGACTATGGGAATATAGGTCCTAGTTTCAAGGAAAAGAAAGAGATGGGTTCTCAGACTGTCGAAACAGTTAATAAATATTTAGAAAATAGGGACAATGAGAATAGAGGTCCTGAGTCCTTAGAAGAAGGAGCAATTATCTCTGTGTTAGAAGAGATAGTAATTCCCCCGATGACACAGGCGATTTTTCCTGCAAATTTACGAGGATTGGCAAGTGTTTCTACACCATTCATGGTTTTAGAACTGAAGCTCCGAAAGGACTCATCATTGCTAGAGTGTTGTGTAACACAAGGAAAACCATTCCTGTGAGGATAACGAATGTAACAGAAAGTGAAATTAAATTGAAGCCAAGAATGGTTATAGCAAGGGCTTACGAAACAGAAGTCGTAGAATCAAGTGAGAAAAATAATGGGCTTATGATACGAAAGGTAAATGAAAAAGAAACAAAAGATATTTTGAAAACCCTCCATTTAGATAATGTTAATGCAATAAGTGAAATAAAATTGCGAGATTTAATTATAGAGTATATTGATATTTTTAAAAGCCCTGAACAGAAACTTAGTTGTACGTCGAATGTTACACATAGGATTATAACGGAAGATGTTCCTCCTATTTTAAAACGGCCATATAGGGTGCCGTACCACCGACAAGAAATTTTGAAAAAGGAAATTCAAAAATTATTAGATGATGGAATTATTAAAGAAAGTCAGTCTCCGTGGAGTTTTCCAGCGATTTTAGTGGAAAAGAAAAGACATCCTGGAGAAGATGTACAGTTTAGATTAGTCATTGATTATAGAGATTTGAATGCCATTACAAAGACAGATTTTTTTCCATTACCACATATACAAGAAACTATAGACAAACTGTCTGGGGCATCTCTATTTTCAACCATGGACTTAGCGTCAGGATATTTCCAAGTGCCTGTACATCCTGATGACCAAGAGAAGACAGCTTTTTCAACTCCCGATAATCATTATGAATTTTTGCGAATGGCCATGGGACTTAAGAATGCACCAGCTACCTGGAGCCGGATGATGCATCATATTTTAGGAAAGTTGACATATAGTGAATGTCTTGTTTATTTGGATGACATAATAGTATATTCTGTAACAAGGTTAGAATGAAAAACTCGATACGAGTGGAAAATTCCGAACGCGAGCGCTAGCGAGCGTGAGGAACCACGAGTATTGAGTTTTTTCATTCTAACTGAGTAACAGACTATATTTTCTCCACGACCAGAAAGCATGAATCAAAAACAATTAAATTAAATTTGAACAAAACAAGTTATTTATTGAGATTTACATTACATTGTATTAATATTTTATATTTGTAGTGACACAAAAATTATGACGCCGTCACCAGTTGCATCTGTCACTGACAATTTTGAAATCCACGGCAATCTATGTCATATGGTTCGATTACAGAATATTCATACCGTACCTTGTTATGGAATGAAAATACATGCGAAACACATAAGAAGTAAGTGTTTCAGAATAAATATTCTAACTCAAGAGTAAGAATGTATATGTTCTATTATTAAAAATGATTTCGGAATTTCTACATTCTTTAATGGTTGTGGAGAATAGTATTTTCCAAGGACGTAGATACACATCTGGAACGTCTGAGGCATGTGTTTGACAAAATGAGAGAAAGTAACTTAAAATTTAAACCCACTAAGTGTCATTTTATGCAACAAGAAATAGAATACCTTGGACACCTTATAAAAGAAGGAGGATTTACCACGCATCCTAGTAAGATGGAAATAATTGAAAACTACCCCATTCCTAGAAATGTTAGGGAAATTAGAGCATTTCTTGGTTTATGTGGATTTTATAGAAAGTTTGTGCCAAATTTTGCGAAAATAAGCCAACCATTAACATTGCTTACGAAGAAAAATATAAAATACCACTGGGGGCCAGAACAACAAGAAGCTTTTGTACACCTGAAAGAAGCTCTTATTTCACCACCAATTTTACGATATCCGGATTTCAGCAAACCTTTTATAGTAAATACGGATGCAAGCGTCTCAGCAGTTGCTGCAATTTTGACTCAAGTTCACGATGGAACAGAGCTTCCAATATGCTTTTCAAGCCGTACGCTGAATGATGCAGAACGACGCTACAGTGCAATCGAAAGGGAATGTCTAGCAGTTGTATTTGCAGTAAAGACATACCGCAATTATTTAACAGGAACACATTTTACTATAATGACAGACCACCGTCCCCTGAAATATTTGCTGACTATTAAGGATCCAAGTTCGAGATTAGCAAAGTGGGCTATGTTTCTTATGGAGTACAGTTTTACCATTGTATACAGGCCAGGAAAACAGAATGATAATGTGGATTCTCTTACACGTTTAAGATCAGAAGAAAATCCAAATGAAAATATTATAGCTGTCGTAAAAGAAAAAGAAAATGAAAATATTACTCCTATAATTAATGTGATTTGGAGCAAGGAAGAGCTCAAGAGTTTACAGCAAAATGATCCAAAGTTATCAACAATAATAACGTCGTTAGGGCCAGAAGACGAACATTATTATTTTAGCCCTGAAGGAATACTATATCGACATAGAGAAGAAAATCAAAGGCACGATCCAATAATGGCACCAGCAGCCATAGTTCCTGAAATTCTACCCAACCTAAGCAAAACAAAAGAAATAATACAACGGGATTTTTATTGGTCAACTATTAGAAAAGATGTTATAAGTTATGTCGAAAAATGTCGTTCATGCAATTTAAGAAAAACGAATTATCAACCACCAGCTGAACTTCAAGAAATCTCAATTCCAACTACACCGTGGACGAGAATAAGTTTAGATCTAGTAGGACCTTTGAATAGGACCCAAAATAACAACAAATATTTACTGACATGTGTAGACTACTTAACTCGTTATCCTGAGTGTATACCTCTACCGGATATAAAAGCAGAAACAGTAGCTAGAGCTTTTGTAGAAAATATAATTTGTCGTTTTGGAACACCAAGAGAACTTTTAACTGATTGTGGAAGTCAGTTTGTATCAAAAATGTTCCTAGAAATTTGCACACTTCTGGGAATTCGAAAATTAAAAACGACTCCCTATCACCCAAGTGGAAACGGCGTTGTTGAGCGTTTCCATAAATCAATTAAAACAATGATAGGTCATTTTGTGAGTGAATACAATGATAGCTGGGATTTAATATTACCCTATTGTTTAATGGCATACAGGAATTTGCCGCATGAAGGAACAAAAGAATCGCCATTCTTTTTAATGTTTGGACGCGATATGGAATTTCCTATACACTTGAGTATAAGAGAACCTCGTATACAGTACGATATAGACGAAAACTACGTGAGTGAATTTATGATTAGAATGCATAGGGCTCATAAACTAGCAAAAATAAATTTAGAAACAAGTATTAAACAACGTTGTGAAAAACATAATCAAAAGAGGACGAGAAAAGAATTTCAGTTAGGAGATTTAGTGTACCTTTACACTCCAGCCATTCCAGGAAAGAAACTTGCTTCGAAGTTTTATAATAAATGGACAGGTCCTTATCGAATTATAGAAAAGAAAGGACCAGTGACTTTTAAAATTAAGGAACATACGGGAAGAAAAGAGCATATGGTACATGCCAACAGATTGAAACCATGTAAGGAGCTAGACTATACTTTGGAGAAAGCTCAGCTAAATAAAGAGAAAAAGAATGACGTACGTGAAGAGGAAACTGAGAATATAGAGCATGAGGAAGACAGACAAAGAGAAATTGATGACTTCCTTGAACATGGGCGGGAAGGAAGGGAACCCCCGCCAGAAGAGGAAGAGGAAGAAGACGACGACGATGACGATGAGGATGAAGAACAAATTGAGGATTCTTCGTCGGACTCTAACGAAGAAGTTAGAGAAATACCTTTAGTAAGGCGTACTCGCACACGAGAAGTGAGATTACCTCGGCGATACGATGATTACATAGTAGAATAAAAATATATCTTAGGAGAGCCACCCTGTAGACGTATATAGGAATTAATTCGAAACCTTGTAGAAGCATGTAAGAAAAAATTTAGGAAACCAAGTAAAAATTAAGAAAAATGTATATTATGAAGATAAGAAAACAAAAATTGAATAGATCAAAATTAATTGGAACTACGTGTTGTTGCAGAAGAAGCTGCTATATTTCATACTATTAAAGAACTTCGTGCAAGCGGTCTTTATACCTAGAAATAATTTAAAAAGCTAAAGACGATACTCGGAGAGCCATCTAACGTAAATGCTTAACACCCTAATTAACGCCTTATAAAAATATTTATGCTAGACACCCGGAGTCGCCAGGAAAGAACCACAGACGCCGCTAAAGACTAGAAACGGAGCGACAAAGCAAAGCATTTAAAATTTCCAACCCCGAGAAAAATAAATCCGTTTGTTTACTAGCCGGTAGTTCGTCAAACTTGAATAAAATTTGCAACCGCTGCGCGCTGTTAGGGAACCCATTAAAAGACTCACGTGCGAGAAATAGAGGCATAGGCGGACAAAGAAGTCACTGTTTACTTAATTAATTATGTGAGAAATGAGTCTATGAAATTGAAAATGGGGGAAAATAGGGTCCATAAAAGGTACATTAGAAATACATTAGAAAAATAAAAAAAAAATGTTGACTTCTCAATAAACAAAGACAGTTATTAATAAGAGACAAGTTTAGAGTGTAAAATGAAACAAAACGGGATAAAAACAGTTTAAAAGTAAAAAGAGATCGAACGAGTTTAGAAAAATTACCCCCGGCGCCCCCCCCCCCCCCCCCCATGCTGCGGAGCTAGCAACCAGAGTAGCTGATCCAGAGCCTGTCCCTGGTCCCTCCAATGGACCAGCAGGGGGACAACTCCACCTTGTGGGCGATGTGCAGAGACCATCGTCGTGCTGCGGCGGACCCCCGCCGAACGAGACAGTGAAAGTGACAGTGAGTAATGTAAAGCGAAAAAGTGACAAGTGTAAAGTAGTGAGTAGTAGAGTATGAAAAGGGTAACAGAAATTATCATCTTAGATGTAGAAAAAAAAATCCGTATGTAGTATTATAGAAGTTGGATTTTAACAAATTAAGTATACTGTAATTTATTAACCAATTACGCAGTAACCCATACGTACATTCCTTAGGTAGATAACCAATGATAAGTTAAAAAATATTCTTGTAGATTAATTGTAAATCTAAAGTTAAAAACTGAGTGAATACTAGTCAGAATTGTAGAATACGAAGTTAAGGGTCAAGAGAGAGATTTAGACTGTATTGTAGAACAAAATAAGATTAGAATAATGTACCTAATGTCTGTATGATTGTAGAGGAATCATATTTACAAGATTTATTGTTGGGTGTTACGCCAATAACTACTTGAATACAAGGACACAATGCTTATCTGTGACGTCATCAGCCGTGGTCATATGAATAAATGAATACAATATTATATTATATGCTTTTTTTGGATTTATGTTTTTGTGTGACTTATAAATTTGCACTTTAGACCATCATTATTTAAATATTTAAACTTGCATTTGGGCAAATTATGCGTTAATAAGATCTAAAATATGTATAAGTGATAAAAACTATAATGATTTTAAAAAGAACTACTTTGTGTAAAATGTTTTACTGTAGTTTTTTTAGGTACATATTTTAAGGTGAGTATTAATACCAATTATAAAAAATAATATCTTCTATTAAACTAAGAGATCCTAAAGATTTTGCCTCAGATATTGTGTATCCTCAGATAGCAAAATTTTCCAAAAATTTAGGTACTCGAGGATTTACGAGTAACTAAGTACTGAGAAAAATTTACTGAAAATCATCATTGGATTACCTAGCCACTTTAAAGTTAAAGTTAATGTATGTCCAATTATTTTGTATATGTATTTAATTTCCTTTTATGACCTTTACCTAATCGGTTACTTTTCTTGGCACAGTAATTTTTGAGCAGAGTGTTGGTAATACTGCTAAGTAAAATATCAATAATTGTTTTTGCTGAGTGTGTATTGCAGCCATCAAAGTATATTAAAAATTCTTGTTTAAGGATATATTTAAATACGAGATTAGTCAGAAATGATTTTTGAGAAAAAATGTTTAAGAATGTATTCTCATGGTCACTAAGTATTTTCTGGAATAAAATATATGAAACAATAACTATTTCAATTACATGATCTCTAGGATATTGCAGGGCACCTCTGCTTAAGTTAGTTATGAGATTAAAATTATCTTCAACAATAAGTTCTTTATTGCATATCAAAGAATTTTTGCAATAATTGCATTTCAGCTTCTTTAAAGCAATATGGCTGCAATATCCCCCCAGATACGTAATCACAGGCATTTCTGGTTTAAAGTTGTCCATATCAGATTTTTGAATAATAATATTTTTAAGAATTTCGTCAATTTCTTTAGAACAGTCTTCAGCCTTTGATAGTTTCAGGATGGGGTAAAATTATTGGCCAGTGATTTCTTAAATATCTGTACGCATGAGGACTGATTGTATATACAATTGAACAAAATACCATAGTTGTAGTGGAATATCTGTATCGTTCTTTTGGCAAAGTTCTTAATTTTATTTGTTCGGAGATAAATTGCAAAGCTTGTGCTAAAATATCATTGTCTACTTTTAAGTTTTTTAGCAAATCTGAAACAAAGTTCAAAATTTCATTAATTTTTGACATATCCATGTTATTTTTTCTGTAGTCATATTCGGGATCGCGGTCAGGATTCGAGTTATTTTCAGAGTTATTATTGTTTTGTTCGGAATCTAAAGGAAGAATATTCATCGAACAATCAATGGTATCAAGTAAATTTCGCAATTCATCCAAACTACTTGACAAAAAGGGCGTTTTTAGTTTATCAATTTGTATACTTACTGGTTGTCCGTACAAGTATGTACTTATTTCTAAATTATTATTTATTTTAACAGCCCACGTAATTGAAGGCCCCGGAATATGCTTAATCTTAAAGAGAGTCTTTGAAGTTTTTTCATTAATAATAAACCACCCTTCATTTAAACTAAATGTTTTAAACAAATTATTAAATTCTTCAAAAGTTTTATAATTTGTAAGTTCTTTATGTATTAAAATTTCACGCTTGCTTTCTTCAATACCTTTTTGAAATCGTAATTCGTCTAGTTCTTTAAGTTTTTCTTCTCTGCTTTTTCGATGCGTTAAAGTTTTTGATAAGTATTTTGGACAATTGGGAAATTTACTAGGTACGCTGTGCTCTTTTAATCTTGGTATATTTAACTTTACAGAAACGACCTCACCGGTTCTCGTGTCTTGCTGACTATACTGCCTGATAAAATCATCTTCTGTAAAATGAAGCTCACATACTCGGCTACTAGCATTTGGAATAAAATTTTCACGATGTACGGCGTGCTGCCATTTCACTTGCCCTTCCACACTCTTAGGAAAACGAAATACTCGTACTGTTGGTCCGTTTGGGTAATTACCCTTACAACCGACTACACAACATCTATAAGGCATTTTAATAATTATTTAAAACACTATTGAAACCGGTAATACACTTTGTTTTTTCACTAAATACACAAAACACTTGTAGATTGTTAACACGAAAAGGAAAACTGCATGTCATATGGTACAACGTTGCCAGATCGACGGTAGCGTTTTGTCTGCTGACTGCACGTTTACTAAAACTTATTATTATTGTTATGTTTTTATTTAACTTCAAAATTCTCCCAATAAAATACTGCTGTAAAATTATATTAGGCCTGTGTTAATAACTTTAATAACTAAGTTAACGTAGTTATAAACACATTACACAAAGAAAAGTTATTTCTAAGCTTATCCTAATTAAGAATTATAGATAATCTGACAATATTGTTTCAAGCACATGTCTGGACGCACAGCTGACTATGCTGGACGTAAAGCGTATTCTATTGACAAAATCTAATCGATCCGGATCAGGTTACAAACATTAAGTTAGAGGAATACGTAATTGAATCAGGAAGGGTAGTAGAAAGAGATGAAATGTGTCGGAAAGTGATCCGGATCGGTCCAAATTTTTGTCAATCGAATACGGCTCGGGCGGCTGGACCTGAAAGGAGTTTTTGCGTATGGCCATAGATTAGGAGTTGTTGCATAGATATCCGTATATGTAATGACTTCGGGTGATGACGTCACATAACGTTAAGTCATAAGCATTGTGTCCTTGTATTCAAGTAGTTATTGGTTACGCCCGTCTACTGTTAAGGAAAATTAATATTTTTAAAATAATGTGTGATTAAGGAAAATTAATATTTCTGAAAATAATGTGCGAAGAATAAAAATTAAATAGAGAAAATAAATACAAGGCCCTATTTAATTACTATGATTAATAAAATATTAAAATATATATATTGAAATTATGACAAATTTAATACAGTAGGCTAAGAAATTTAAATAAAAATTGTATGTGAAATTTTTAAAGAATTGTCATTTACAATTATTAAAAACATTGTGACTTACTATGATTGCTATAATGAACCATAAGGAAACCCATTCGTTAAATAAAGACAAAAAGTACTAAAAAGTTAATGTTAAAAGGGGAAAATTTAACAAATTAATTGAGGGCGGAAAACAATTAATTTAATAAAATATTTAGAAATAACGAAAGCGTTTCCTGGAAGAAAATTATTGTTATAAAATTTTATCTGTAGATTAAGAACTGTGTAACACATTGTATAATAAGGTAAAACCAGGTAGAAATGTAATCTAATTTTTAGAATTTAATAAGCACATACTTTTTCACTAGACGGAAAGAATAACCCAAAGACAAGCACGTGTCTAACGCACCGCCGAGAATTTAATAGCCTAATTCATGACCTAGGTCACGGTGACCCAGTAAAGTTTATCGGAGATGCTAGGTATCTGTCAACGCATAAAGTACCTTTATTTAAAAGGCACGTTATGTTCTGGGAAAGGGAGTGGTGTAATGTCACGGCTTTTAAGCAATTATTAAAAGGGGATAGCGCATACTAAATAAAGAAATGATAATAAAATTTTAAAATATTTAACCGGGATTAAATTTATAGCATAATCGGAGGAGTTCTAAAGAAATAAATTTTGCGATTAAAATAAATTAATCGTTTGCAAGTTAAGGGAAATTTTTAATAAACAAAATTTGTAAAGAAGTGTTCACACAAAGAAAACGCTGAATTTCGCTAAGAAATAATTGATTTAAAATTTATTTAAATATCTACGTGACCGAATATTTGTTCATATGAAATGTTTTAGCAAATTATCAAATAATTAACCAAATTAACTTACATGAATGCAGGAACCCACACTTTGATTTAATTTCAATTGAGAACAATGAATTAAATTCATTTATCTTCGCCAAGAAGTTGAAAAACTTTTCTAATTGCGCGAACATTTTAATTCGGAATAAAAACTATTCTTTGTTCTGCTGTGCTAGATGGTGAAATTTCCCCCTTCTTCAAAGAAAATCTTTTAATTACCCTGTCACAAGACAAAGAAATCGGTGCCTTGACGCCTCTAATTGGACAAGGGAAGCGCCGCCCTAGGACGTACTTACGGAAATATCGACCCAAGCTATATGTTGCGCACAAATTGCACAATAGTTAGGCCTAGATAATTTTATAGCTTTGTTGTGAACATGTTAGGAACACCTGCAAGCAATAAATGTCAGAGAAGGGAGGAAAACAGCCCCCTTTGCAATAAAAAGGTAATAAAAGCGAATTGAATCACGCAGATTTCTTTGTTTGGCTGAAAAACAAGGCTACCCACGCGTTAAATTTTCGGAGGAAGCGGGTCATAAAAATTTGTTATGTTTGCCTCGATTCTGCAAAAGGGGTTGCAAACGGGGAAAGATTTATGGGAAAATTGGCTATTTAAGCGGAAAAGGGCCTGTTTGGCCAGTTAGTCAGATAGAAACTTTCGTGTTGCAAGGGGAACCCCTGCCGGGCTGAAAATCGGTCTCTGTCCTTCGGAAAGTACAAAAATCTGGATACAATAAGAATTACGGTGTTAGTCGGAAGTTTGGAGCTCGTCGATTTTGTGACAAAAGCGCGGAAATTAAAGTAAAAAAGTAAGGCCGCTTAAAATATTAAAATATTGTCTAGAATTATTGAAAAATTATTATGAACCTTTAGTAAATTGGGAAATAATAAATTACTGTCTAGAATTATTAGAAAACTATTGTGAATTTTGAGAAAATTTGGGAAATATTAAAATACTGTCAATTTATTGGAAAATTATTGTGAATTTTGGAAAAATGTAATTTTTGGGTGGCTCTCAACCGTAATAACCTGTGGAAATAAAAAGTGTAATTGATCCAGAATTTTGCGTTTTACTGTTAGGGAACAGAAAAACAAGGAAAATAGTTAGGAAAAACAAATAAAAGTCAGAATTTCATGAAAAATCAAGTTTAGTACGAAAACCTCTGCAGTAAGAATAAAACAATTAAAAGTCTATTGCAAGGCTAGATAGGGATTAAATTAAATAGGTGGTTCAACAGCAGTTGACACGGGGCTCTTCCGGACTCCACGCAAAAGTTTTTCTTGTCACCGCCATCTGAATTCCGGGGTTACCGCTCACCCTGCCAACCGAATAAATAAAAGAGAGATAGGAATCAGTGGTGGGTGTTACAATTAATTAAAGCTGTTTTTTCATAGTCTTCCAAAAATATACTTAAATTATCGCAATCCGGATTATACGAACGCGGCGCTACAAATTGTGGAACTGCCGGTGTTCTGGCTGGATTTATTAGATTTCCTAACGTGCAATTCAAGGTGTTCGGCATTTTTGAAAAAATATTTTTATCAGATTTTGATGTTACCTGGTCGTTACTTGGCAATAAAGTTAGTGACTCGTTTAAAAAATTTTGAGAACTGGAGCTATTGCTACTGCTATTTTCCGCTGAAATTGACGACTGTATGCTTTCCGGCGAGTTATTAAATACTAATGACCTTCTAACACTTTCTTTACTTTTAGGGGTTGATGACGTTTCAACAACTTTGTCGTTTTCTTTAGTACTACTTATTCCCTTATTTTCCGCTTTATTTTCACTTTCGGTTACTTTATTTTTATTTCCTGCCTTCTTAGAATGACTTCTTAACACCATTAATTTTTCCATGTAGTAAGAAAAGTGCAAAGTTTAAAAAATAACGCATCCTTAAATATTAAAACCGCGATCAAAAATTTATTTTTAAGTCTTTTTCCAAACTAGTAAAAAAAATACGTAGCAATTTTCGTACTGTATAACTGACATAATTTTAATTTTGCTTATTTTTAGAATTCAAACCCAAAAAGGCAGAAGATATTCATTAAATAAAAACAACTCAATAAAGTTAAAAACAAATTTTAAACAAGTTTTCTACCGGCATTAGTTACTAAAAAAAACCCAATAATTAAAAAAAAATTCAATACGTATTTTACAGAAACCGTGAAATTAAAAATCATTTGAAAATAAACTAAGTTTTTCCAACGAAAACGAACCTAAATGTAACATAAGCCAATAAAATATTTGTTTAAAAACGCTCTAAATAAATTTCAAATATAAAATAATATCGTTAAAAGCATGAAAGATTGTTCACTTCACACTAGGAATGTACGTAAAAAAACATTTGGTCAATCCGCAAAAAATAAAAAACGATAACCTTGATCATGACCTTTTTAAGAATTTTTACCAGCAAATATCATTTTAATAATTTTGTATCTATTTCAAAAATACATTTTTCCCTGTAAAACAAAATATAAAATCGATACCTATAAGTAGTTTGCGAATTTTGCAAAAATTAATAACGAAACCAAAAAGGCAATTATTCAGAAAACAGGGCCGTTCTGGCCGAAACACGGCGCCTCCACCAAAATTGTCACGGGATCTTAACTAAAATACTAAAACCCTGGCTTCATTATTAATTATGCAGCTATATTTATTAATTTAAAAAGAAATAATTTATATTTTACACATTTCTAAAATAATTCAAAATTAGGCCTACCTGTATACTGTCTAAAAGCGCGTGGCCGGAGGAAAATGGTTCGGGATGTCGTAGACTCGCTTGCGTCGAGGTAATCACTCCGTCCTACGGCTGTTCACTCCTCGAGGTCGACCACTTCCAGCCCTACCGCCGGGCTGACGTATCGACATGCGTCGAACGGTGCGTAGGAAGGGGTGACCCGGGAACAGGTGAAAAGCAATTTTGGTGACAATACTATCTACCTACTTACTTTACTTTTATATAACGTAAGATCAAAAAAACGTCCTCAAAGTATGCCGTGGAATCAATCACGTGTGTCTTAAATTATTACTCTTGAAAGGTAACACAGGTATAAGGTAAAGGTGAATGAAAAATAGAAGGGCGACGTTATAAAGTTTTCATTCTTAAGAAAATTAAATATGGTAATCACGGCAGAACAAAAAGCTTATATGATCGAAAGTTACTTGGTATGGTAAAAGGTTGATGGCCAGTGGGTTTATTCAACACGGGACGCCATTCGGGTTTTTCAAACAGAATCTCCACACGTTGTCATGGATTTGACCAGTTTCGCCAAGTTTTGACTAGATGTGTGACTTTGTTTAGAGAATCAGGAAGTGTGAATAGAAAGGAAGACAGTGCGAGACCCAAAGTTTGCAGTGTTCGCACTGCATAAAAAGTAGAAGAATTGAGGCAAATTGTTAATGAACACCCACAAACCCCTATTCAGCGTTTAAGCTTAAGCCAGCACGTAAATGTATCCTACGGAACCTGCAATATAATCCTGAAATGTGGCCTGCATATGTACGCTTGTCGTCTAAGCTCAGTCCAAAAATTGTTACCAAACGATAAGCCGCAGCGAATGCAATTTTCAGAGTGGTTTATGGGTAATTTGCATTATAATGAAAACGTATTTGAAAAAACCTTTTTTACTGACGAGGCATGGTTTTACCTCTCTGGTTATGTAAATTCTCAACAAATGTGACTGTGGCGTTCTGAAAATCCACATTTCTTTATATAGAAGCCTCTGCATGCACAGAAAGTTGGCGTGCGGACGGCCATATCGAAAAGAAGGTTAATTGGACCGATTTTTTTGAAGGGACTCTCAATTCGGCGCGATACCGTAATGAAATTTTAGAAAATTTTGTACACGCATTTGGCGATGAACAGATGCGACAAGGCTACTTCCAGCAGGACGGCGCGCACCAATTCACGTAACTTACGTAACTTGATAATTTAAATTGTTTGGAAGAATTTTTCGAAGACCGAAACATTAGTAGTAATATGCCAGTTAGGTGGCCACCACGGTCCTGCGATCTCATGCCGTGTGACTCTTTTTCATCGCAATAGAATAAAAACTCGGTTTTTAAAACCCCTTGTGAAAATTTAGAAGACCTACGGTCTAGAATTACAAATAAATTTCAGGAGATTAACAACTCCCCCAAGTGCTCACCAATGTTTTTGATGCCATAAAAAGAAGAATACGAACATGTTTGGAAGTAGAAGGTGGACACGTCTCTCATTAAGTTTAAATTTATATTTTTTAGGTTTTCTGTTGTAATTGTTTTTTTTAATTCTGTATTATGCAATGACAGTGACAGTAATATAATTTTCTTAAACATAAACGTTCAGATTCACTAAGAAGGTTTAGGGTTTAGTACTGATTTAAATGAAGATCTTCTAGTTGATCAGTTATGTTTTGATAGGTTTTTGCCCTGTCATTGTTTATAAGTCTTCACTAAAAACTTATGAATTATTGTGATATTCCAACGATTTGCTTGGTTTCCAAATGATTTTCATCTTGGACTGGGTGCTAGAATGAAATGAATTCTATTATTGTCGAAAGTACGTACTAAAATTGCTCTTTTCTTTATAAATTTGCGAAAAAACCCCGAAATGAATTCATAGTATAAAACTTAGT
This sequence comes from Philopedon plagiatum, assembly GCA_963971165.1. Classification (NCBI taxonomy): domain Eukaryota; kingdom Metazoa; phylum Arthropoda; class Insecta; order Coleoptera; family Curculionidae; genus Philopedon; species Philopedon plagiatum. The sequence goes on along the minus strand of OZ020191.1, from coordinate 54,513,116 downwards.
TGTCTTATTCTTACATTTGTCAGTTTAAAAATTTTGGTTATCAAATTAGAGCGGAATAGTGTTGGAGAATCTGGCCGAAAAACTTTAGAACTTGACAGTTTTATTTTTCATTCACCTATACCTTTTACCTATGCTACCATTCAAGATTAATATGTAATTCAAGATATGCAAGATTGATTCCAGGGCATACTTTGAGGACGTTTTTTTTTTATTTTACGTTATTTTGATTATAGGGACGAAGAGCATAATTCTTAATAATTCATCTTGCCTCCGCAACTCATAGTCGTTTTTTTCCATCTTTAATGTGCAGTATGCCGCTGATTTATGAATGTATACATTTTGTGCAAGTGTGTGATTTAAATTGATAAGTGTCAGAAAAAAGATCTGTTCGTTTGTGTTGCATGAAACTGCATTAACCTACACTGGTTTTTTATTTCTGAAATATCCCCTTTAGAAAAAAAAACAACGCTGCAGGTTTGTGCAATTTCCCGCAACACAAATAAACAAACCTTAAAATGACTAAGTTTTGTACTACAAATTTAGTTTTTTCCTGGTTTAACACCTGGTAAAAATCTAAAATCATTTTCGCAATATGCGCCAATATAAATATCCATTTCGAAATCAAGTTTCATCGTTGCTATTGTATATTTCTGTAGATATTTTTTATTTTGAATTTGAGTAAATTCTTTTACAAAATTTAAAATTCATATAGATTGACTTTCAACGTTCCCGGGCTTAGTTATATTTTCAGTTTAGGATTTAAAACACATTTCCCAACAAAACTCCTCTTGTAACACTGTGCGTCTGATCAAGTTTAAACAGAAGTTCATAGCACCTAAAATTTTATTATTTTATTCGATTCTATAATAAAAAAGGAATATTTTAAGCTGAAAATCAAAATGTTTGGTTGAGCGCTTTTTGTGTAAGGTCGGAATTACGATAGGTCTGAAATACTATTTAGTAATACATTTCTCACTAAAAACAAGCCAAGTTCTCGTCAGGACTGTGTGTTTTGTTATCTGAAAAAAATAACTGAAATGTAAAAAGTATGCCAAATTCCTTGCCTATACGTCATTAGCAGTGTTTTGATAAGCACAGAAAAATATTGTGTGAATTGATAAATTTACAGACCAAACTTGGCAAGTTTTCAAGGGTCTCAATATTGCTCAGTTCTTTAATGAACAGTGAGTCAGTGAGTGTCCGAAATTGTGATTTTTGGACACTCGTATCTTGGAAAATATTCCACCTAGACGTATTAAATTTGGAATACCGCTTCTTTTTGGTAACCTTAACACCCCAGAAAAAAATCAGTCCTGTAACGCAAGTAGCCTCGAAGATAGAGGGGGGTCGAAAAGTGCTCGAAATGGTTCGTATAAATATAGCACAGTGCGCGCGATCGGTTTTGCGAGAACTTGACCGGCGCACTCTGTGCGCTTTGATTCGGTAAAAGAGGAAAATAGTTTTTGAATAGTTGTTCGAAACCACGTATAGACATTTTATTGTTACCAGTATTTTTTTTAAACCATAGTTACAGAGAACGTGTCAAGGGTGACACGGAGAAAAGTTTTGTCATATTTTTCATGGAAAATTAAAACCAATTTAAGTGTAGAAGCATTAAAATACAGTCCAAAGAAAAATCGAAGTTTGCTTCAAATACACTGCTCAAAAAAATTAGAGGAACACTTCTTTGTATCTCTATAACTTCTATTGTGGAAATGATATACATATGAAACATTTAAATTTCTAAAGCCACATATGTTATCCTATTAAATAAATGAACTTAAGAATTAAGAATGCAATAATTATTAAGATATGATTAGGAAGTTAAAAAAAATACAAAAATCAAAGTGGCGATAAAGTGACCTATGCTTAGTTTCGAGATTTAGTAGGCATGGTAACAGCAACATATTGTTGCAAAAGTCAATTAGACATCACGAAAAATAAAATGCGGCATCTTAGTGAAGTTGAAGTTGCTCGTGCTGTTTCTTTGATTGAAAATGGGTTCCGTATCCGGCAAGTTGCAAGAATGTTTAATCGCAGTCCTTCTGTTATAAAACGTGTGTGGGATCGTTTTAGGGAAACTGGTCAGTACAAAAGACGCATCGGGCAAGGTCGTAAGAGGAAAACCACCCAAAATCAAGATCGATATTTAGTTCTTTCATCATTGCGTAATCGTATGCTAACAGCAAATGATCTTCAAAGTGCTTTTAGGGTGACTCATGGACTAGATATTTCCGACCAGACTGTTAGAAATCGATTAAAAGAAGCTAACTTGAGACCCAGAAGACCCGTGCGAAAACCCATTTTGACAAGGCGTCACAAAATATGCCGTTTAAATTTTGCTCGTGAGCATATTAATTGGCAACTTCGACATTGGACACAAGTACTCTTCACCGACGAGTCAAGATTTCATCTTACACGTTGTGATGGTCGAGCACGTGTTTACAGACGTCCCTGCGAACGGTATTCTGCTGCTGCAGTAAGAGAAGTGCAAAGGTTTGGTGGCGGGTCGATAATGGTTTGGGGAGGGATAAGTCTTGAAGGAAAAACCGACCTTGTGGTAATTCATGAAAGTCTAAACGCTCAACGTTACATCGATAATGTGCTAGAAGAACATGTTGTACCTGTAGCTTACGGTGTAGGTCCAAATTTCATACTGATGCAAGATAATGCGAAAGCACATACAGCAGCCATTGCCATAAACTTCCTACATGAACGAGGTATTCAAATCATGGATTGGCCTGCGATTAGTCCCGATTTAAATCCTATCGAACACGTTTGGGATTTGTTGGACAGACGCATTCGGAAGCGTCCAAATGCATTCCAAACTCTCCTGCACCTAGAAGAAGCCTTAATCGAAGAATGGGAAAGTATACCCCAAGAAAATATTCGAAGAATTATAAGAAGCATGCCAAGGAGGTGTCATGAAGTTATTCGTGCTGGTGGAGGACACACGAGATACTGATTCTCATACGAAGGGAATTCCACAAATGTTTTGCAAAGAAAATGCATCTATCGCCACTTTGATTTTTGTATTTTTTTTAAATTCCTAATCATATCTTAATAATTATTGCATTCTTAATTCTTAAGTTCATTTATTTAATAGGATAACATATGTGGCTTTAGAAATTTAAATGTTTCATATGTATATCATTTCCACAATAAAAGTTATAGAGATACAAAGAAGTGTTCCTCTAATTTTTTTGAGCAGTGTATTTACATGGTCCCTCTTTCGTCGGATGGGTAAAGTTTTCGTCAAGAACGTGGACGATTAGTTACATGACAAGCGAACATAGACGTACGTCCTGCCAGCGACATATTGCATCAGCAAAATTGAATAAAAATTGTTAAGAAGAAAAAATAGTGTTTTTTCCACAAGAAGAAGCGTACAGAGTGAGTCGTTCCTATTTTATCGCTATTGCTTGATCCTTATCCTAAAATATTTTCCTAGCTCCTTAGTTCTGGCTTTGCATGTACAGGATAGGGTGACATTTTGTACAATAATTAAGTGGTAAAATAAGGAAGGTAGTACCCAAAAATAAATTGAACATAAATTCTTTCAAATTGAACATTTCAGTACAGACTTTCTATGGAATGTCTTATATAATTTGTTAAAAGTACATTTTTTGAAAGATTTATTTGTACAAGGAAGTCGAATCAATTTTAGCAAAAATTTGTTTATGATAGTGTACGCTAAAATTTGATAAGGCTTACTTAATATTTCTCCAAAATGGCAAAACAGGAACATATTCGTAAAAGAGCTGCACTTAAGACTAAATTAACAATTTTTAGTAACTATTTACAAAGTTTTGAAGCCAAGTTGCAAAACAATAGTGTCACAAATATAGATTATCAACAACTTCAAACCCGAAAAAATGCTCTAGAGGGTGTTCTTTTAGTAGAGTTTGAAGATATTCAAACACAAATTGAAAATGAGTTAGGAGGTGTAGATATTGATGTAGAAGAACGTATGTCATTTGATACAAAATATTACGGTTTAATAGCAAAAGCTGAACAACATTTAGTAAATTTTAAGAAAACGGAAAATATCAATAGTAGCTCATCATCATTATCTATGCAGTCTGTAAGAAATCATTCTCAAATTGATTATGTTGGTAACTCTCAAGGATTTTTTGGTCTTAGACTTCCCCCCATAGATGTACCTAAATTTGATGGAAACTTTCAAACCTGGTTAGAATATCGCGACACATTTGAATCTATGATTCATTCTAACACGGTTTTGTCAAAAATACAAAAATTTCATTACTTAAGAGGCAGTCTGACTGAGGCGGCTGCACTGGTTGTACAATCTTTGGAATTTTCTGCTGAAAATTACGAGGTAGCATGGAACCTTTTGCTAGAAAGATATAACAATTCCCGTATTTTAATTCAAAACCATGTTGAAGCCCTTTTTAATGTAGAGTCTATTCCAAAAGAGTCGTCGGATCGCATAAGATCTTTAATAGATAACGTATCTAAACATATGAGGTGTCTTCAACAAGTCAATGAGCCTACCGTAGATACTTTAATTATTTATTTAATAAGTACAAAACTTGATAATAGCACGTCCCGTGAATGGGAAAAGTACAAAACAGTAATGATTTAAATAAAAAATCACCAACTCTGAGTGATTTAAAAACTTTTTTAAATAACAAAGCTGATTTATTAGAAACTTTAAAAATCAATCATATGAACACCAGGGAAACCAGAAAACAGTTTTCTAATACAAGAAGCTTGTTTGCAGCGGTGAAAAATTGTGCAATTTGTAAACAATTACACCAGATTTCTAACTGCGAAACATTTTTAGGTTTAAATGTACAGGATCGTATAAAAAAGATTCAAGAGTTAAAACTATGTGTAAACTGCTTAAAATTTGGACATCACAGTAAAGTTTGTAGATCATATCCTTGTAAAATTTGTTCTTTGAAACACCATAAGTTGTTACACATAGATAGACGTCAAAGTCAAAATAATAATTACCAAAATCAAGCACGGTCAAATAATTTAAATAGTACGGAGACATCGGTGAGTTCTCCAAGTAATAACACTAGTACAAGCGAAAATGTATCAACAGATACACAAGCTTTTCATATTTCTCAGACGGTACAAGAAAAAGGTACAGTATGTGGAATGTCGTACAGTCCAACCCAAGTTCTTCTTAGTACAGCATTAGTACGGGTTCTGGACAAAAATAATAAGCCGCATACTATTCGAGTATTGTTAGACCACAGATCCATATAGCTACGCATTAGACTCAGGGTCACAATCGAGCTTCATTAGAACGGACATAGCTAATAAATTAAAATTAAATAAACAAGAAATAAATATGAACGTTGCCGGCTTAAATCAAACGATGTCAAAAATTCAGTACAAATGTGACATTACAGTACATTCTTTACAGAATTCGTTTAATACAAAAATTTCTTGTTTAGTACTTCCTAACATCACCGGAAATTTGCCTAGTGTGCGTGTTAATACGCAAGATATAATTATTCCTACGCATATAAAGTTGTCAGATCCTTCTTATAACGACCCCTCTCAAATTGACATGTTAATAGGGGCGGATATATTTTGGTCATTAATTTGTATAGGACAAATATCTCTTGGAATCAATAAACCCTTATTGCAAAAAACAAAATTTGGTTGGGTAATTTCGGGACCCAGTGGCGTACTTTCAAATAATACTTCAGAAGATAAAACATATTGTAATTTTGTACAGAACTCAGAAATACGAGATCAATTAAGTCGGTTTTGGGAAATAGAGGAAGGGTATCTTTCTAAGGTACCTCAATCGGAAGAAGAAATAGCGTGCGAAAAACTGTTCGTTGATAAGACAATTCGGTGTTCGGATGGTAGATTTATGGTACAAATTCCGCTTAAATCCTCTCCTGATAGTCTTGGTGAGTCATTCATACAAGCAAAGAAACAATTCTTATCGCTAGAACGAAAGCTGGAATTAAATCCGGACTTAAAATCGCAGTACGTAAATTTTATGAGAGAATACGCAGAACTAGAACATATGAAAAAGGTTGAAGGTGAAACTCAGTTTGAGCACTTATATTATATGCCACATCATAGTGTAGTTCGTGAAGATTCATTAACTAGGTACTAAACTTCGCGTAGTATTTAATTGTTCAATGAAAGCTTCCAAGGGTGTAAGTTTTAATGAAATTCAAATGGTGGGACCGACCGTACAAAAAGATTTAATTTCGGTTCTGCTACGTTTCCGGCAACATACGTACATAGTTGCGGCAGATATTGCCAAAATGTACAGGCAAATTTTAGTTATGCCTGACCAAAGACCGCTTCAAAGAATTTTGTGGCGAGAAAGTCCAGACAAACCCTTAGATACGTACGAATTACAAACGGTTACATACGGTACTAACTAGCGCAGCACCATTTCTTGCCATTCGTTGTTTAATGCAACTTGCATTCGACCATGAGACAATAGATCCTGAAATATCAAAAATCATAAAAGAAGAGTTCTATGTAGACGATCTTCTAACGGGCGCAGACACGGTCGAAAGGGCTGCGAAAATTGCAAGTGACGTTGCACAAGTATTAGGTACGGGATGTTTTGAGTTACGCAAGTTTTATTCAAACGACCCAAGAGTTTTAAAGTACGTGGACACGTCTACATCCACAAACAGTGTCGTTAATTTTGGCGAGAATGAGAATGCAAAAACGTTAGGTTTAATTTGGCATTGTCACACTGATAGTTTAACTTACGATATAAATATAGTATCAAGGAAACTTCCTGTTACAAAACGTACCATTTTAGCAGGTATTGCGCAAGTTTTTGATCCGCTCGGTCTACTCGCAGTTTGTATAATAAAGGCAAAAATTTTACTGCAACGATTGTGGCTGGAAAAATTAACGTGGGATGAAGCAGTGCCTTTGCAACTTTATACAGCCTGGGTAGAATGTCGTGATCAGCTCTCAGTTTTAAACCAGTTGCGCATACCTAGACATGTCATATGTGAAGATTCAGTTAACGTACCGATACACGGGTTTTCAGATAGTTCAGAAACCGCGTACGGCGGATGTATTTATATCCGATCAGTAAACAAAAAAAAAATGAGGTACACGTGAGATTGCTTTGCGCAAAGGCCAAAGTGGCTCCGCTCAAATCGATCGGTGGTTCTTGGGTGGCTAAAAATACCACCAAATTTATTAAAAACTTTTGTAAATACTCGTGTAGCGGAAATTCAGTCAATTACTGGTAACTGGACATGGCGGCATGTACCATCTAAGGAGAACCCAGCTGATCTATTATCTAGAGGCCTAAATCCTCAACAGGTTATGAAGTCGAAGATGTGGTTTCATGGGCCGGACTGGCTTAAAGGGAATAGCTCAGACTGGCCTTCTAAAATGATAAAAAGTAAAACTTTACCAGAAGTGAAAAACATTCCGCAAACCTTACACATAGTAATACAATCTAAATTTCCCTTTGAAAGATTTTCGTGTTTACAACGTCTTAAACGGGTAGTAGCTTATTTATTTCGATTTAAAAATAACTGCAGTTTACGAGGTCTGAATAAGAATCAACGAACTATTGGCGTTTTGACTGTACAAGAGATTTCACATGCTCAGATTGTTTTAATTAAAATAGGACAAGAACAATCTTTTTCTCAAGATATCACATCCCTTAAACAAAAGGGTGAAATTAATCAAAAAAGCAAAATTTTAAACCTAAAACCATTTTTAGATGATAATTTAATTTTAAGAGTAGGTGGGAGGTTAACTGATTCGGACATGGAGTATAATAAAAAACATCCCATTCTTTCGGATTCTAAGCACAGGTTGACTAAATTGATATTTGAATTCGAACATAAACGATTGTTTCACGCTGGACCACAGCATTTATTGGCCTCAATCAGAGACGAATTCTGGCCAATCAGTGGTCGTAACTTAGCAAAGATTACATACCGGAAATGTGTCGTATGCTTCAGACAGTGGCGGTCGCAGCTTTTTTCAAGGGGGGGGGGGCGGTTTAGTAGGTGTTGGGTTGGCCCAATCGTCGGGTTAGTGTGTTTTTTCAAAGGGGGGGGGGGGCGGTTTAGTAGGTGTTGGGTTGGCCCAATCGTCGGGTTAGTGTGTTACAAAAAAAATTGCCTATGTATATTCAAAATTTCTGTTAAAAAAGCATGCATGCAATTTTATCTAGGCCACAATCAATTCTAGAGACGTGTACTGTATGCACCTACGGTTTTAAATTTTTTGTTTTACCCGCATCGATCATTTATTATTTCTTCGTTAAAAATAGTGTCTTGGGTTAAGAGGGTAAGGGGGGGGGGGGGCGACCGCCCCCACCGCCCCCCCCCCTGGGACCGCCACTGCTTCAGACATAATCCGAAGGTTATACAACCAATAATGGGCAATCTGCCTAAAGAACGCCTACAGTCAAGTATTCCTTTCAATGTAGCAGGAGTTGACTACGCGGGTCCGTACCTACTAAAAGATAGAAAGGGCTGTGGTGCAAAAACTTCGAAATGTTGGCTTGCATTATTTATTTGTTTTGCGACACGGGCCATCCATTTAGAACTGGTCACAGATTTAAGCAAAGACTCATTTATGTTGGCATTAAAAAGGTTTATGTCACGTCGTGGAAAACCGTAGTTAAATTATTCTGATAACGGTACTAATTTTAAAGCTGCCAGCTCTGACCTGTCAAAATTAGGTACTTTCCTTCAAGAAAATCAAACTGCAATAATTGACGCACTTTTAGTTGACAGGATTGAGTGGAAATTTATACCACCTAACTCTCCCCATTTTGGAGGAATATGGGAAGCCGGTGTAAAATCAAGTAAATACCATTTAAAGCGTATTTTGGGTTACACTTTACTTACGTACGAAGAAATGTACACCCTTCTTGTGCAGGTGGAGGCAATTTTGAACTCCCGTCCACTGTCCCCTCTCTCCTCTGATCCCGGAGACTTAAATCCTTTAACCCCGGCTCACTTTCTAATTGGTCGTCCAGTAACTTCATTACCAGAACCAATATTAAGCACTATTCCCGAAAATAGACTGAACAGATATCAGTTATTGGAACAGATGCGTCATCATTTTTGGACCAGATGGCACCAGGAGTTTGTTTCGGAATTACAACAAAGAGTACGCTGGAAAATTAACCAACCAGAGTTAAAAGTCGGGACTTTGGTGATTATTAAGGAAGACAATACGCCAGTTATGAACTGGAGACTCGGAAGAGTAGTTAGTGTTCATCCCGGTAAAGATGGTGTAGCAAGAGTGGCAACTGTAAAGACTTCTCGAGGTGAAGTAAAACGAAGTTTGTCGAAAATGTGTCCCTTACCCCTCAATGACTAAAACTTTTAAAAGTGTTTTGTGTTGAAAGTTAGTACTTTCAAGGTGGGGAGTATGTTCGAAACCACGTATAGACATTTTATTACCAGTATTTTTTTTTAAACCATAGTTACAGAGAACGTGTCAAGGGTGACACGGAGAAAAGTTTTGTCATATTTTTCATGTAAAATTAAAACCAATTTAAGTGTAGAAGCATTAAAATACAGTCCAAAGAAAAATCAAAGTTTGCTTCAAATATTTACAATAGTACCTACTATGATAATATTCCAAGTTATTATATTTACTTATTTTAATTATGGAATATAGAATATTAAAATGCTGAGGATATCTTAAAACAACACATTTGCTCCATGACTCCCGTTATGCTTATTAAGAAGTAGTTAATTACCGAACGTAAACATTGAGATTTAATATAATTGTCTTACAGTCAATCAAGTATCACCATAAATACCAGCTGTAATACGTGGGAAAATATGAGCACGACATTTGCTCTCGTGTAGATGGTCTTATCAGTGCTGGGATTCCCTTTCACTCGATACGACAGCTATCGTAACGCTTTCGATACTCGATAGTCAAAGCGATATCGACCAATTCGATATCGTTTATGCCACCGCTTTCTTCGATATCGGAAACCGTAGTATGCGTAGCACGCATGCGTAGTGAATTATAACCTAAGATTATTTTGTTGCAAAATTTATTTGATTTTCTTCTATGATTGTATTCATTTATTGCCTGCTTGTTTTCATCTAAAAAATGCTTCCAATTGTCGATATTGTTTTGAGGAGAAGAAATCTTCTTGAATCAAACATCAATTACAAATTACTTTCTTTAGGGCTTGCAAACACTGTGCTTCCAGCCCTTTTTAACATATGTAATTGAGTAATTGCATTACATTATAAGTTATTGAAAAATGAACTATGAACTTGCAAGCCCTTCGAAAAGACTTAAAGCCCTACTAAAATGGTTCAATGTTCTTAAAGTCTCTAGAGAGCTTGCAAGCTCATTTTCAAGCTTCAATTACCAAGCCTCAATTACATATTTTAAAATGGGCTTGAAGCCCAGTGTTTGCAAGCCCTAAAATAATTGATAATTGCAAGCCCTTTAAATTAACAATGAGTGCTTTACCCAGCTCTGCCCGCCACTATAAAATAATTATTTTAAAAAATCGTATTATGCAGTAGTAAAACAAGAAATAAAAAAATTAAACATCGACATTTATTTTCATATAAAAACATGCTGACATATACTCTATTAGGATGTTCCAATGAGCTTCCTGTATTTTAAAAGCCCTAGAAACAAAATAGTTTTTTCTTTCATCCAAACTTAAAAAATCAGTTGAAAGAACGATCATTTCTGAACAGTGTGTTTATTGTTTTGTTATCTAAAATGTTAAAAATCAACTTGACTACAACATTAGTATCCGATTTTAACTGGAAAAGTCTAAAATGTCTTTTTTTTTAAATAAATACATTTTATATATTGGTGTAGTAACATGTTTCACACATGTGAAATTAAACAAAAAAAAAACAACTTGCAACACTTACAAAAAATAAATAATTCTAACCTAAAAATCACTGTCATTTCGAAATCGACCGAAACGGGATCTCTAGAGGTACCGAAAGACTAGATATCGAAACAAACGGGAATCGGGTTTTGCGCCAAATAGAATATTTCGGTATCGAATAGCATTCTGGAATCCCAGCGCAGTATTGAAACCGCCCGTACCCAGGTCGGTATATCTGGGAAATTTTGCAAGAACTCTAAAGAAAAATGAATATTCTAAAATATAAAAAATTCTAATAATATGCATACATAAAAATCTCTGTTTTTAAAATAGTCTAAAAACGTGGGAAACGGCAAAAGTGTGCAGATTAAAAGGTCTCCAGGTCAAATTCTTGAATCCAGATGGCCCAGCCAAGCCTGGGAACCAACAAGCCACGATACATCCCCCGCAGAGGGAGGAAGCGCGACTACTTAAGCGCTCGACGCGTCCGCAAAAAGGCATTCAGATTCAGATTCACATTCGACTCGCATTCCGATATCAGATAGACATTCAAATTTTCCTCTTTTTAAAAAGCTAAGTCGTGACGATGTCAGTGGGTTCTCTGTTAGTAAATTTTCTGTGTTGAAAAACTGCCAGTAAGTCCTTTGCTCTTTGTCCAAAGTACAAGTACGTTAATTTGTGTTGTAATATTAAGCAAGTAGTAAAATTGGATTTCTTTTTACTTAGTGGGATACCTTGTATGCCGATTTCGCTGACGGTGGATTACGCCGAGGCTGATCTAACTGGTGGATATAGGTGTCTTTGGTAACGAAATTAAATCCATGAAACTGCTTAAAAATATACTTACATCTCATTAATAATTCTACATAAAATTGGATTTCTTTTTACTTAGTGAGGTACCTTGTACGCCGATTTCGCTGACGGTGGATTACGCCGAGGCTGATCTAACTGGTGGATATAGGTATCTTTGGTAACGAAATTAAATCCTTTACTGTAATTTAATGTAATACATTATGTGAATTCAAATACTGGCAGTCATACATCACAGTTTAATCTTATAAACAATATAAAGTAATCTGTTTAAAAATTATAAAACTAAATCTTAAAAACGGGGCAACATTTGGGATGGGGGAGAATTTAAAATGAAAGTATAAAAAAAAATAAGATTATCAAATATTATGTTACATAAATTATGACTGAAAGAGAGACCTAATTTCTAACGGTACCAGATGGTGTCAAATATCTTTTGCTTTCGAGATTTGGGTCAGTATTGTTAGGGCTAGTGCAAAAGCACCTTTCTTGTAAATACAGATGGCCAGTTTGTCTTCCGGGGTTTAATTGGCGTAACAAAGAAAAAACGAAGGTCAGTAAACCAACAGGGTAGATAAAAAATAAAAAGGGGTGTTTTAATAAATTAAAGGTAATCTGCATTAGTAATGAGAAATCTTAAAAAGGGTTGGGTTGGAGAAAATATGAATTATCGCATTTGACAAACGTATTATCAAGATTGGCAAGGATAAAAATAAAGTATGGGTGTAGGTATTGACATGATGCTACCTGTAGAACGTTAACAGATAATAGGTATATATAAATCGGTGTGATGGGTTTTCTTGAGAAAGGGTTATAACCGGCGATGGTGCTGCTGTCGTGGTTTCCGGTACCTCAGTAACATGAAAACAACATTCGCTCGAGAAGAAAAGTGACACATGCGTATGGGCGAATGGACTCCTAACTTTTATTGCACCTTTATATGTTATACGTTGAGGTGTCCGATATTTTTGTTTGGGTATTTTGCTGATTGTAATCGGCTAATTACAGTAAATTAATTTAACAGTGGGCTCCACTGTTCAGGTTTCGGCGCCTCACGGACTGTCCGACAGCGGGGTTCCACTGAAGGGCTTTCCACCCTACGTAGTAGCATTATGCCAAGCGTGTACGTTATTTGGGGTGATACTGAGTGTTAAAAAAGGTATATAAAGAATAAAAAGGTATTTAAAGAGTAAATGAAAAGTATACGTACACGTCAGAGGGGCGATACCAATAATAAAATGCAGGTTATCCGGGTTATATTAAAAAAGGGGTTTTGGGTAAAACAAAGTGCAGGCAGAGGTTCGCTGCAGACGCACAGTAACAGGTATAGGGATTTTGGTAAAAACGACATGTTAAACAACAGGTAAAGAACAAGTTCACGAGGATCACCATCAGTGTCGCAGACACTAGATGGGTGACCATGAATGAGAAAGGCGCAGCAAAGATAGGTAAAGGAATAGGTAAAGAACACTTCACGCAGATCACCATAAATGTCGCAGACATTAGATGTGTGAGCTATGAGTGGGAAAGGTGCAGCCAAGAAAATCACCGGTAAAGTGTAGTCAGGAAAATCACCTGTAGTGTCGCAGACATAAACAGGTGACAAAAGTGAAAAAGGGTACAAATTACGGGAGACAGACAAAGGCCTATGTTAATATATTGAATTGTAAATTGTGATACATATTTTATGGTTATTTTGAATGTGAAATTGATAAATAATAGTTATAAATATTTTATTGTTATTTTGAATATGAAATTGATAAATAACTTGGGTACAAATAAATAAATGATTAAAACAGATTGATTCTTTGATTTCTTCTATCTATAATGCGACAGACTAAAAAGGGGAAAATATAATTAAAAACTATCAAAATCTGATATAAAATTTACTGTTGTACCAAACTTTAAAAGAACCTGAAATAAACACAACGTAGGAAAATGAGGTAATGCGTCCAGATGATTACAGCCAACGTGATTGACTTTGTCACGTGATGAATAGACTGGGGGTAGAGCAGTTACAGTATATCAGTTAAGTAATTATTGAATGTTTCGGGTAATTCATGTTGATCATTAACGTTCAATATAAAATGCACTTTCCGAATTACAAAGAGTGTGAGGATCATGAAAAGAACCGGTACAAGAATTGTTTTTTTTGTGAGTAAAAGGCAAAGATAATGCTAGAGATAAAAGGCGGTTTGATATTAAAAATTCGAGAAATAATAAAATACGATCATTTAGACAAAAAAATTCCCAGCTGTAATTAGCCCAAAGTGTAAAATTTTTGTGTACAGGAAGTGTAAAAATGCAACGTACTCTATAAAATTACCGCAATTGGAAAATCATTTTATTCCTAGCCTTTTATCTCTAGCATTATCTTTGACTTTTTCTCACAAAAAAGGCAAATCTTTTACCAGTTCTTTTCATGATCCTCATTCCTTTTGTATTTCGGAAAGTACATTTTACATTGAACGTCAATGATCAACATGAACTTCCCGAAATGCTCAATAATTACTCAACTGATATACCTACTATCATAACTGAGCTGAGAAGACAATCTACACGAGAGCAAATGTCGTGCTCATATTTCTATTTTCCTCTTTTACCGAATATGTATTACTAAATAGTATTTCAGATCGATCGTAATTCCGATCTTACACAAAAAGCGCTCGACCAAACATTTTCATTTTCGACTTAAAATGTTCCTTTTTTGTTATAGAATTGAATAAAATAATAAAATTTGAGGCACTATGAGCTTCTGTTTAAACTTAGTTTAGACGCACCGTGGTAATGTAGCCTCGGAACACGTGTTTTTTTTTGTTTTAGTAAATCTACATTTCATTTTTTTGCGGATAGTCTAGAACATATCATTTGGCTTTTACGCAAAAAATACTTTTGTAATATTTATATAAATATTCATTAATTTTTCATGTAAAAGCTAAACATTACTTAGAACCAACGTTTCTCGAACCATGGTATGTGGTACGCAGGGACATTTCTTATAGTTTGTCTATTGTTTTACCTTTACCTAATTTTATAAGCTCTTTACATAAAAATTAAAATATATTGAATTTTTGGAAACTATAAATATTAAGTCATACAGGAAAATAACGCTGAGAATTTTTTAAATAAACCAAATTGGAGAGAGTAAGAAGCAAATAGAATATACTAAAAAATAACTAAATTTTTGAAATTATATTTGTGACATATTTTTATTGAAGTTGACAAGCAGTCAAATATCAGAAAAAGTAAGACTGCCAAAAAGGGAGAACGAAAGAAATCTTTAGAAAAAATGATTCTTTTGTGGGAAATGATTATTTACCATTAAAATATCTAGAAACCAGCCAAAAAACCAAAGAAAAAATTATGAAGTTCGACGTTTGTACCCAAGATCGAAAACAAGCAGGACCTTGGGATATATATTATTGTGGAGAATGTAACCTTAAACTTAAATCAAATCAAGCTGCAATACAATGTAAAATAAGTTGTAAAAACTGGTATCACTATAAGGGTTCTAAACTGGATAATACTAAATTTGATTTTTTCTCAAAAGAATTAAAAAAGCTAAAAGGCAAAAGATGGAGTTGTTATAAGTGTAAGAAAGTTTTAGAAGAAGAAAACAAACAAAAAAAAGGAAATGAAAATGAAGAAAGTATGTTTGAAATTGTTAATGAATTAAGAAATTATGTTATTTTTATGTCCGAAAAGTTTGATAAAATGGAAATGGAAAATAAAGAAATCTTTGCAATGTTTAAAAATATGAAGAAAGAAAAGGAAAGACTTAAAAAAGAAAACGATTTATTAAAAGAATAAATAATTAAATTTAAAAAAGAAGTAAATACTTTAGCAGAAAAAGTAGATATAAATGAACAAGAAAAAATTATGAACAATATCGAAATAAAAGGGTTTCCAAAACAAGAAAAAATTATTGATGGGGATTTTACAGAAAAAATTTTAACAAAAATTGGTGTAAAAATTAAAAAAGAAAACATAATTAAAATAGAACGAGTAGATTTAAAGAAAAAAAAAACTGCAGCAATAATTCTATAATCAAGGTCAATTTTAAAAATCACGATATAAAAGAAGAAGTTCTAAAAAAAAGGCAAAAAATTACTTTAAGAAAAACGGAAAAATTACAAGTGCAGATTTTAATTTAACAGGACCTATATCAGAAATTTATATCAATGAATATTTAACTTATAGAAACAAATATTTATTGGGAAAAGCCAAAGAATTAAGAAAATATAATTATAAATTTATTTGGTGCAAAAATAGAAAAATCTTTGTAAGGAAAAATGAACAAGAAAAAATTATTCATATAACAAACGAGGAACAAATACAATTTCTTAAGCACAGGGGGTACATCTTATAGCTTCTTACTTTTTTCTTCTTTACTTTTTGGAAATTTAAATTATTTTTTATAATACATTTTTATTTCAATATAACTTGTAACTGATGGTTTAAATCTTAAAATAGACAAATACGTTAAGGATTTTAAAATAACAAATATTAAAACGCAGCTTGTGAATGATAAGAATGAGTTTAATAATTTTATGACAAGATCACCAAATAATGTTTCAGTATATCATAATAATATTAGAAGTATTGCCAAAAATTTTGATGAAACTAAATTATTTTTAAATCATCTTGACCATGATTTTGACGTTATTATATTAACAGACACTTGGAACATATTTAATACTGATTTATTTCAATTAAATAATTAAGAGTTGATTTACAATAATGGAAGTTTCAATAAAAGTGACGGTGTTTTGGTGTATGTTAAAAATAAGCATAATTATTTTTTTGATATTATCTCTTTGGGAGAAATCAAAATCGTTTTTTTGAAAATATGTCTTAACCATGAAAAAATTAATATTATAAGTATATATAAACCTCCACCTGTCAATGTCTTTGAATTTACTTTAAACTTAAAGAATTTCTTTGAAGATATTAAAAATAATTGTAAAAATGAATCAGTCATTGTAGTGTGCGACATTAATATCGATATTTATTGAAAATCTAGAGAAAGTAATGAATATTTAAATTTAGTGAGTGAATATGATTTTATATCATTAATAAATAAAACTACAAGAGAAATAAAAGACCACAATTCTTGTATTGATCATATATTTGTGAAAACAGGGGAAAACCTAGATAATTTTAAATCTTTAATTTTTAAATATCAAATCACTGATATAATAATTTTACAAAAAAATCTTATTAATGATAATAATATGGAATCTATTTCAGATTATAAAAATTACATTAATTATTATTCAAGACTTAAAAAAATATGACAAAAATCGATTGGTCAAACTACTACTCTTATTCAGAAACGGAGGATTTATCTAATAATTTAATTAAAGAAATTCAAAATAATGTAGAAATATGTACAACTAAAATCAAAGTAAAAATTAAAAAAAGGGAAGAATGTATTACTAATGGATTATTAAATTTCATTAAGACAAAGAATGAACTTTACAAAAAATTAGAAAAAAATAAAAATGACCGATTTTTTCTGTATAAATATAAAATATACAAAAACAAATTAAATAAGTTAATAAAAGAGACGAAAATTAATTTTTATAAATCTCAAATTGATAAATGTGAAAACAATAATAAAGATCTTTGGAAAACTATTAAAAAATTATGTAATAAAAAAAACAAAAAAATATAAATGAGATTAGGGTTGAAAACAAATCACTTACCGATAAGAAAGTTATAGCTAATAATTTTATTGATTATTTTTCTGAAGTGGGAGAAAAATTAGCGAACAAGATAAAGAACGGAAATAACAGAAATTCATTTCTAGATAAAAAAATCAACAACATAGGTTCATTTAATTTAGAAAAAACTAATTGGCAACAAGTTGAAGATATAATTAATAGTTTAAAAATAAAAAAATCACCTGCTGCTGACGGCATAACTTCGGAAAATTTAAAATGTATTAAAACTAGTATTTCTAGACCGCTTACTTTTCTTATAAATAATATTTTTAAAACAAGTAGGTATATGTGTATCCAGAGGCTTTCAAAATTGGTGTAATGAAACCTATTTTTAAAAGTGGAGATTCATGTAAAATTACTAATTATAGACCGATAACATTAATATCTTCATTAGCTAAAGTTTTTGAAAAAATTTTGAAAATGAGAATTGATAATTATTTAAAAAAAATAAATTTTATTTCTGAAAAACAATTTGGCTCTCAAAAAAATAAGTCAACGCAACATGCTATTTGCTACTTAACAGAAAAAATATATGATACATTCGATAATAAAAAACCTTGTATTTGCATTTTTCTGGATTTAGCAACAGCTTTCGATACTGTTAGCCATAATTTACTTTAATTAAAAAATTAGAAAATATTGGATTTAGAGGAACACCATTAGAGTTGATAACAAACTATCTAAAAGATAGGCCAAATCATGTTATGATAGATAAAAAAGAAAGTTATTCAAAAGTATTTAAATACGGTGTTCCCCAAGGAACAATTTTAGGACCTTTATTCTTTAATATTTACATTAATGATTTATTTAGTATAAATTGTGATGGAGAAATTCATAGTTTTGCAGACGATACTGTTATTTTTATAGTGATACAAATTGGAACAACATACATAACAAAATTACAAAAGATTTTAAAATATGTAGTTAAAACTTGGTTTGATAATAACAATTAATTTTGACAACACAAATTATCTTACTTTTAGTCTAAATCAAAATAATAACACCTCAAATGTGGATAGTATTAAAATAGACGATGACATTCAAATTTTAAAAGCTAACAGTGTTAAATACTTGGGAATAATTTTGGACAGTAAATTAAATTGGGATTTACATGTAGATTACTTAATTAAAAAATTAAGAAGTTTTCTACCAATATTCAAAAATGTTAAAACCTTTTTGGATATAAAACACTTAGAAACATTGTATTATGCCTTAGTTAAAACTCATTTGAATTATGGGATTTTAGGTTGGGGAGGAATCAGTAGAATTTTAGTGAAAAAATATTACAAAAATATTACAAAAAAGATTTCTAAAAATTATATTTAATAAAGACTATTTTTATCCTTCAAAGGAATTATATTCGGAAACAAAAAAATGGACGTTAGGCAAATATATATTTATAATATTTTAGTATACGTTTTTAAAAATAAGAATCTAATACAATTTAAAAAACATAACCATGACACGCGTAATAAAAATGAAATTTCCATTAAACCAAAAATACAGAAGTTTATAGCACAAAAGAATTATAAATATTTATGTTTTTATTTAAACGATTATTTACCAGTAAATATTAAAAGAAGTATATCATTAAAAAAATATAAAATTGAAATAAAAGCTTGGATATTAACAACAAACGATTTAAAGGAATTTTTGGAATTACTTTGATATTATTTTGTATAATATAAAAATTATTTATTTATTTTTCTCTATGGATCTCTCTTGTCCTAAAATAGAAATTGTATGTATGTATTTGAATATATATTTTTTTCAATTCAATAATTTATATAATTAAATAATGTATTGTTAAATATAAGATTTGCCCCCAACAAGTACGTCTTTGGGGGTTTTATCAAGTTTATTTATAATATATAGTGAAAATATAGATATTTATATTGATAGTGAAAAATTAGAAATAGTTCCATCATTTAAATATTTGGGAATAACAGTTGATTCGAAATTAAAATTTGATAATCACTTTGAAAATATTATATCAAAAATTGCAAAAAAAATTAGTTATTTTAAAAGAACCAGTCAAAATTTAAGTTTATTTTCTAAAAAAACAGTATACAATTCTATAATTTTGCCACATTTTTTATATTGTTCAACGATTCTTTATACTGCTAATGAAGGAATATTTGACAGACTTCAAGTATTACAAAATAAGGTAATGCGAATAATTTTAAATGTGGATAAATATACTAAAATAAGTTACATGTTAAATAAACTGAAATGGCTAAATGTTAAAAATTTAATATTTTTTCTTACATGTGTTTTTATTTATAAAATTAAACATGATTTATTGCCATCTCATTTACATAGTTTTATAACACAAAATTACGAAAATCATAATTATTCTACACGTAACAATGAAAATTTTTGTTTAGGAAAGGTGACAAAACATTTAACATACAAATCGGTGTTTTATAAAGGGTTAAGTGAATATAACAGTTTAAATGTAAATATTAAATCTCAAAATTCTCTAAATAAATTTAAAAAATCATTAAAAACATATTTGTTAAATAAACAAAGTGTAACAATATAATTTTTTTCTAAATAATTTAAAAAGTTAATGATAAGTTTAAGTTGTTAAATCATACTAAAAATGTAAAATTGTAGCATTCTTTTGCTAAATAAATCTTGTTACTACTACTACTATATATATATATATATATATATATATATATATATATATATATATATATATATATATATATATATAACATATTTAAATTGTAATTAATTTAAATAAACTTTATTATTATTATTATCATTATTATTATTATTTCTAATAGTACGCAAGCAAATTTTATTTCTTAAAAACAAATTTAGTAACAGAAAATAATCCTTAGAACATACAGGTTAGTACTTACCCCTAAGCTTTCTTGGTGGCCTTTTTTGCCGAAACGCCGCAACTCTGGCTAGATGCCGGGCTGCCGGTGGTAATTCCAACCCATCAATTTTATCCTGAGCAACCAATCTTCTCTCTTCTGCAAAAATATTTAACCAACGTTGCTTCTCTTTAGCAGAGCGGCAGCAAACCATCAACCATTTATCTCGTGCTACATTTAATAATTTAATAGCATGTCGAACACTTACATTCAGGTTTGTATCTGAAAATTATTGAAAGCTTATTATCAAAGTGGTCGAGTTAACGAAGTTATATTTTTACTTAGGAATATGAAAGAACATATCAAATTACTTCAAATTGCAATAAATTCCCTGTGTCTTTATAAGGTCCTTTCAAAATCTGATAATATCACGTCCGTCAATTAATTCAGAACAATTGCAAAAACCAGTTAACTGTAATATTCCTAGGGGTGAGTTATCCCCAAATTAGTAATATTTTGAGCAGGGGTATAACATGCCTTGACCCATGGATTTATTAAGAATGGATACGGGATGATTTAACATTCTTTGAAGCCAAAAAAAACCATTATAAACGACACTGTAAACACAATTTGTAAACATTGGTCACATCTTATTTTACCTTGTATTTTTGTACAAAATATACGTTAGAAGCATCACAAGATTTACTAAAAGTAATAAAAGCCCTACAATATTTTATTTTTCTGCTAAATAATAATAAATTTAAGTTGAAAAGGTTTTATTATTTATAGGTTATGTTATTTCTAAAGGTGTTTATTTAAAGTCGCTCCGAGTCATTTATAAATCTATAAATCGCACTTTTTCTTTCCTAGTTCATTAGACAAAGACGTACGTGTAACCGAGTGTTCAGACCGAGGTTCAGCCGCATTCCTAAGCAACCAGCACAGATAGCAACACTTCTGAGCTCGAACACTCCAATGCTATTTTATCTCTTTCTACTACCATTCTTGATTCAATTACGTAGTTCGTAAACTAATCTCCAGGGGGAAATGTTTTCATAACAAATAACTAATTCAAGGCTTCACGTTCGATACGCTCACAGTATACGGACATCGAATCCTTTCTTAATAAATCCATGCCTTGACCGTAGTTATTGTTAAATGATAAACAACACGTCTATTTGCAGTTTAAATAAAATAAAGACATTTTTTTTTAATATATGATGGTAAATACTTCGCTAAAAGGTAAGGTACGAAAATTAATACACTCTATCTCCAAGAGGTGATCGTTAGTAAAATTTGTAATCATGTCTGGGCACACAAGAGAAAGCTAACCGTGGGCTATGATAAGGGATTTTTTTTTTATAAAATATCAATTCAAAATTTCGATATAGCCAACACGATATCAGTTTCAGATAACAAGAAAAATGGAGAGGAGTCAATTGGATTTAACTCTTAACATATTGCTTGTTAACTTATGATAAGAATTCAGACTGCTCATGCTGGATATGGTTTGTTATGCACACAATGCGAAAATCTGTTTGTTATTCAATCACGTCACGGAGAAACATGTAGGTTACTTTTTATGCCGACTAGATAGGTAGTTTCTTTGGGTATGCAATTCTAATGTAAAAATATGTGGGTATTAGTTACCGCAGTACCCGCATCTACCAAAATATCACGAAAGTGGGCCTCAGGAACTGGATAATCAATAAACCGAATTAAAAAGTTCTTTCGTCAGATGGAATCTAGATTGTGCCAATATTTACTTTAAAAATTTTAGTAGCCAGCGTGTGTCACGATAAAGACTATTGCATAGCCGTCTTCAACTCTCGAGTCATGAAGCACAAATGGCAACGTCGCAAACAACCCCGCACATGGTCTGATTTTATTTCGTTAATAATATTATTATAGTACATATTAATACAAATGTATTATATACTTAATATGGTATACCACATAGAAGAAAATAGTTAATATAAATTATATAAAAACAAAATAACACGCGTTTCGGAACTTTTTTTGATGATTCATAAAATGCAAGAAACAACACAATATACGAGAATATTTTAGATGCTTTGAACTGTAAAATCTAGGAAAATTGTGAACATACCTATGTAATTAAACTTATTTAAACTAAGAAATAAATAATTTAATTAGGGTCCCTTCTTAAAACATTTTTTGGTCTAGCCAAATATTTTGGTTGAATTGTAAATAGGCGGGGTACTGCGCCAGCCCTTAATTTATGATATGATAATTGCATGTTTCATTTCCAATAATGCCACTTGCATTAAAATGTTTACAATACACAACTGAAGAATAAGTCACTGAGAAATTGTCTCTGTGGATAGCGCGCAACTAAATCTTTTTATTTATTTTTGGAAAACTAAACGTTGCGTTGTTTGATAAGCTTCTATTTTAATAACACCATCATAATTTGTTCTACAGCTAGACACACAATATTTTCACGGTATGTTAAAAATCAGTGTAGGTATACCACCTTAGACTAAGATAAAATATCAATCCGTAGCCGTAAAAGTCTAAATTAACACCTGTGCAGGCATAACTTAATAGTATTTAACGTTAAGCACATTAAAATAGTTTAAAATCCAAATACCTCTTACGCCATGTTAGCAACACTTCCAGGAAGGCACATCAAGCAAACACCATTTACATAGTATATTAATCCCTTTAAAGAAAAAAATTTAATTCACTGGCCGACAAATTTTTTTTTGTGTAACATAAAGCTGAATAGCATAGTGTAGTAGAATGAATCTATCTGAATACGCAAATGGCCAAAAAAAAGTTGTAACACGTAAGGTTTTCGTGTTACATTAAAGAAAGCACATGTAGAACGGTACCGTTTAATATTTAGTGAAAAAATGATTTTACAAGTTTTTTAACCCTGTATATTGACTATATTTATAATTTATATTAACATCTAAGAAAAAAAGCAAACATCAAAAATACGTTTTTCAAACACACGTATTCTATTTTTTCCTTCTATGGGGGGTCACATCTTCTCTCTTCAAAAACTAACAGTAATCAACCATCATGGCTGGATACCATCGTCCTTGGTACCGAATTTCCATTGTCCGGCTATCTTCATGGAACCTGTCACCCTGCTCGTCGCTGACAGGGCCCAAATTCTCAGGAAAAATTGATAAATGGGAATGGAGAAAGTGAATTTTTAATGACATTCGGCAACCAAGCGATTTGTAGGAGTCTAAAAGTTCATTAACTAGGTGTTCGTAGTTTGTATCTATATTGTTGCCTAAAAATCCCCTCACTACCCTTACAAATGAGTTCCAAGCTCTGAGTTCTTGCGTGGTGAGCTTTTCTATAAAATTACCATCGTCCAGCAATTTTCTAATTTGTGGCCCAATAAAAAGGCCTTCTTTTAATTTGGCGTCACTTAACTGGGGAAAGACTTGTCTTAGGTATTTAAATCCCTCTTTATTCATAGTAGGTGAGGAGCCGGTGACACTGAAAGTCCCGTCATCGTGGAATCAAATTTTTTTTATGTAAATTGATAGTTAATAGACAGACGAACAAAATGAGCTCGGTACGCCTGGATTTATTATGCCGAAAGTACTTTTAAAAAAATTCATTATTATAAAAAAGCAAAAATCTTTTACCATTATCACGAATCTCAATGAATTATATTACATTCGATAGGAAATTTTGTAATTAAACAGAAAAAAAGGTTTATTTGGCCGAAAGAGTCTGGCGTACCTATTTGAAAGGTGTGAGATGGGGTAAAATTTTACCATTACCATGTGAAAACTTTTTTTGATTTTACTCGTTTCGATGTGATGTTCAAAAATATCTTGGTACGCCTGCCCAAAAACTGCCGGAAGTATCTAGCATACTACTTTTATTGCATAGGCTCGACTCACATCAATTATTAACAACCGTGAGTTAAATACTTTTATGAGTAAATGTCTTATATAAAATATTGGAATATGTTATTCTTTTCTTAGATTTAAAGTTATATGAGGATAAATAGAATCATAGAGTTTATAGAATTTTTTTATTTATAACATTTTTATACAAAAATTCAAATGTAGCTAATATAATGAACCATTCTTTACGTTCGAGCAAAGTATATTTATTAATAATCATCTAAATCGTTGTCATCACAATTATAATGTCTGTCGTCCTCTGATTCTTCACTTTCTTCTTCATTTTGATGTTGACTGAGAATTTCTTCAAGTTTTAACGGTGCTGTTGGGACTTCATACCACAATGGTTCGAGTTTACTAAATTCGTTCAATTGCCATCCATATTCGGTCGGTTCATATAAAATTCATTGTGTAATTTGAAAATGCGAAATAAGAAAATTCTTCGGTTAAAGTAATATAACATACAGGGTGCCTAAAAAGTCTTAGGGTAAATAGCTTTGCTATTAATAAAGAGAAGTCTTCAAAAAAGAAACATTTTACCGCAATCCCCTATAAAAATTATAAATCGTATAATCGGGCGGGGCTTAAGTCGAGCTTTAGTCGACCTCTTGTGCCATACAGTACCATTCTGCGCGCACATTTTTTTTTTGTTTTGTGGGGCACTTTTTTTTCTAACTTTTTCCAACTTTTTCGACTTCTTTATTTGTCGTTTTTTATGTTTTTCGATTTTTCACATTTGCGCAGAGACCAAAATGCGTACCACGCGCAAACCGTGCGTGCTAGACATGCGCACGGACATTCAGGAGATGGACTTTGGTGTCTACATTTGAACCCACTCACTTTTAGGAATATATCTCCAATAGTAAAGGTACCACTACGTATTTAACTTTATAACTTTTTTCCCAAGTTTTTAGGAGATTATAATAATTATTAAGTAAAAAAAATTTCGCAAGAACATTTACTCCGAAATAAAAGTATTTAACTCATGGTTTTTAATAACTGATGTGAATCGAGCCTATGCAATAAAAGTGGTATGCTAGATACTTCCGACAGTTTTTGGGCAGGCATATTTTTGAACATCATATCGAAACGAGTAAAATAAAAAAAAAAGTTTTCTCATGGTAATGGTAAAATTTTACCCCATCTCACACCTTTCAAATAGGTACGCCAGACTCTTTAAGCCAAATACAGCTGGTAAGTCAATTTTTTTCTGTTTAATTACAAAATTTCCTATCGAATGTAATATAATTCATTGAGATTCGTGATAATGGTAAAACATTTTTGCTTTTTTATAATAATTAATTTTTTTAAAAATACTTTCGGCTTAATAAATCCAGGCGTACCGAGCTCATTTTGTTCGTCTGACTATTAACTATCAATTTACATAAAAAAATTTTGATTCCGCGATGACGGGACTTTCAGTGTCACCGGCTCCTCACCTATAGCCTTCACAAAGCTTTTCATCAGTCCAAGTTTAATGCGAAGAGGCAAAAGGACATTCTTTGGGTCTACATGGGGCACATACTTAACATTTTGAGATCCCGGTTGAAATTCACTCCTTTCCGGCCAAATTTTCATTGCATCATGTTCATTCACTGCACGAATGTCCCACAAGCAAAGAAAACAGCAATATTTTGTAAATCCTCCCTGAAGTCCCACTAAAATTGCTATAACTTTTAAATCCCCACATATCTGTCCTGCCATTTGTACCGGTTGTAGTTTATGTTATCTAAAAGGATGCGCATATTTTCATAGGTTTCTTTCATTGTCACTGAATAGGCAACTGGTATAGATGGTTTTAAATTTCCATTATGTAATAACACAGCTTGTAAACTATATTTCGATGAGTCTATGAACAAGCGCCACTCACAAGGAGAATGCTCGATATTGAGTTCCTGTAGTAAACCAGCGACTGCAGTACACGCACATAACGAATTTTCCATATTGTAAAATGCAGAAAACGTAGAATTTCTTTTCCTAAAAGTCGTAATTTTTGTTTCTTTGGCTAGTAAGTTCCACACCTTAAGACGGGAACCAAGAAATGCGGACTGTTGCTTTGACAACCCCAAGTCATGCACTAAATCATTTAACTCACTTTAAACAATCAAATGTAGCTCACCGGAACTGGAACCTGGAGTAAAAGTGGGATCGGTACACTGTTCTTCGGAGCTGCCCAAAACAATATCTTGCCAATCTAAAGGCGCAGTCGGTACTGGTAAGTCTGCATTGCGAGGAACAGGTCTTATGGCAGAAGGCAAATTCGGATATTCGATCTTGCGCTTTTCTTTTTTGGCATAACCTTCAGTCCTTGTCATGCAAAATAGCAATCGTCAAAATGATTGGTGGGTTCGAGAAGTATGGTGAGCCATACCATTGGAACTGCAAAAGGCATACTTTTTCTCTTCCCTTTCATCCACTGCAACAATGACACGCTACAACTGATACAGCACACATGGGGAGCCCACTGCTTGTCTTGGTCTCCGATTAAAACACCAAAATATAGGCTTTTTTCACATTTTAAGAAAATGGTCTGGGTTATGACTTTACCAGAAATTCTCCACAAATATAACAAGGCTTGTCAGGAGAAATTTTGCAACTCCGGCGCGTTTCACTTGACATTTTTGTCGTTGACAAAACTTTCTTAACTATACAGAACCACTCAATCCGAAACTCAAAAGAATACTGAATAACAGATTAAGTTTAAGGTTATATATAACCAATCCATTTTAGGTTATCTTTCTTTTACAATGACCCCTCATAAAATTTACTACCTGCCACTATAAAAGGGTCTAATGAGCCCATTGAAAAGTGGTACGTATTATTGCTTTATGAATATTTTCTTCTATTATTAGAAAGGTTTGAAATTGTGTTGGAAATTGTGAAAATAATGGGCTGAACTGTGTTACAAAAATCGTGTCAGCCAGTGTTATCATTGTTCAACAATATCATTACCGATTATAGAAAACAATATATTTAACTTAAAAAACCGCCACGTCCGTTAAACTTCAAGAAACAGGTAGAGATTTTTCCCATGCGCGTACACGACATGCTATCAGCTGTTTACTGTTTGCAGCCTCCCGTGCTGTGTTGCCACACCATCTACCTCATGGCTCCCTTGTTAAAGAAGGCTGTGCTATTAGCCATCAATGTATGCGATAGAGGAGTAAAATTTTGTGTTTTTTTAAAGGATTTTTCACTGAATTAAAATATGTAGTGACGGTCTTCACCATTTGTGTGTAGTAGTCGTAATATGGAGGACATCCTAAAAATCGTCAAACCAATTTATTTTTTTTACAGAAAGAGAACTTATATAACTTTAGGAGTAAGCATAGTCTAATCTTTCATGATTCATACACAGAGTACGTACATATACACAGTGTACGTAAATGTCAGTGTTAAATCATAAATGAAGGATATAAGCCGCGGGCAAAGCTACACATAAATATGATTTTATAAGTTTTTATCTGTTCAGTGTGCGCTTTACAATATAGGTACACCGTAGAAGATGGGTGTGGGGGCTCAGGGCCATTTTTGAAAAAATTCTCCCCCTACTAAATTGTCGATATTTTCGTTTGTAGATGGTCCATCTGGAGACCCTCTAAGTTCACTTTTCCTTAATTAAACTGTCGACGTTTTTTGGCCCTTTTAAGTTGGGACCCTGTCCCGTTATACCACATGTCTCGGCGACTCTTATAATATAAGATACACAAAATAGTTACCTTTTCCATCAGGTACGTCAAGTACTTCACTAGTGTCTAGACAGATCCTTCCTTTATAAACATAGGTATTTCTTTTAAGAATATCCTAAAATATATTATAAATTGTGAATGTTATTTCTTTTTTTTTTGTTTATGAAGATTATTTAGTATTAAAAACGGACCTTGATATCACAGGCAGAATATAATAAAATAAAAATCAGATTATTCAAAACCGAACAAAAAGATATCTTTTTTTTTCAATTTTAAGGAATTTTGCATAGTCCAAGTATATCACATTTTCTTGAAAGTAGCGTATTTCTGATTTTTATCATAACATGTACGTTAGTGATAAATTTTGTATGGCAATTCTGTTATAAATGAAATACAACTTTGTACACACAGAAAATTATAAGGATTCATTTTGCTACGGCTATGTCTAAGGCCACAACCAACAAAAACTAATAATATATGGTAAAGAAACTTCACAAGAAGTCAATCCTCTATTTTGACTAAGGTTATACAGAAAAAATTTAATTAGTCTTACCCTTTTACAATATACGATTTGGTGATCAAATAAAAATAGAGTAATATTGCTAGTCCACATTCCCGTTGTTACTTTAACTACTTCCCCTTGATGAATTAACTGTGAACTTAGTTCAATAAGGTCTTCTCCCTAAAAATAACGATAATTATAATTAATAATTTAACCGATAACTTAGCGTCAACTTAAAACTACGGTTTAGGTATTTAACTATGACAGAAAATTTCGAAAAAAATAATACTTAGACAAAAATTGGCTATTTTTTTCAGTTATTCGTTTTGTATAATAATTACTTATATAACATTTTTCTTGCAACATCAAAAAATATGGTATTTAGTGAATGAATTCATAACGTTAGAGTTTTAGTGACTGCTGCAGAGTTAGAAAAAGTACTGGCAGCCGCTCAAAATTACAGTTTGAGAAATATCCTGAATAAAAGAAGTTTTAAGAAAGAATAGCATATCTTATATACAGAAAAGGTTACGTTTTATGGATCGGCTGTAGTGCTGAACTCGCTGCTCTTGTTAGTCAACCTTACAACCTCTGCATCAAAAGTATATCACTTTCTTTCCTAATAAAATGATATGGTATTTATATATGCTACTTAAAAGGTTCTAAAACAATATATTACACGATTTATTAGTTGATTGCTCCCAGTAAACTAATTTAATATATTTTATAGTAAACAACTTGGCATTTTTTATTTAATTTTAATGTACCTACAACAGGAAAAGAAGTCTATAAATATTATCCTGATTTTAAATCGGACGATATAGACTACTGATTACTTGCGTGCGAATCGGTGTTGTTAAATTAATTTAAAGAGTTTTGCCTCTGACATAAATCCTAAAATACGAGGCTGATTCATAACGCAGAAATATTTTTTTTTACTTCCAGTGATTTTACATGACACTTGATTCTAGAAATGAGGTGATATTAATGCTTTAATTCTTAAAGAAAATCAAAATGCTACATTTGAAATATTTTAATGTAGATACATATAAGTTGCTGAATCCTAGATCTGGATTGAAAGATTTGCACCATATTTTAAACATTACCTACGTTGTAAATTTCAGCGTAAAAACCGTTTTGTATTATTTGAGAGTCTAAAATGTCTACAGAAAAAAATATTTTTCGGTAAAAACAATTCTGTGATTTTATGGCGTAACAAATAATACCTTAACAAAGGATATTTTTACAAGCTTTTAAGTATTACAAGCTTTTATTTAACTTCACCTGTTAGCTTGCTTGTATGTATGTATCGAGGTATGTATGTTTGTTAGTATGTTTAGGTCAAATATTGCAATCAGAATTTCGACTAGTTCTTATTTAGATGTACTAAAACGAAAAAAATGAGTAGATATAGTTTCTTCATTGTGGCAATGCTAAATGCTATTTATAAGTGGACGTAGTTGGCGTGGGTGGATTCTAATAAAAAGTAGTATCAAAGTTATCACTGAAACAGATATAATATAGTATGTTAAATTCATTGTCTTAAAAGCTTGTCGCGTAAATAGAAAAGAAAAAAATACATAATTAGGTATCTACTTACAATTTCTGCTAAACAAAATTAATGCCTATATGAACTTTTCGCTCGCGACGAGCTTTTAAGACAATATAAATTCGACATAATATATTATATCTGTTTCAGTGATAACTCTGATATCACTTTTATTAGGATCCACCCCCGCCAACTACGTCCGCTTATAAATAGCATTTAGCATTGCCACAATGAAAAAACTATATATATTTGTTTATCCAACACATGACAGTTATGACTGTCATTATCAATGTCATTTTAGACAAGTAAACTATCAAATAACACACTAGTGAGTTATAATCCATAACTCACTAGTGAGTTATGGATTATAACTCACGTCCATATTTAAAGTAGTATTCTATTTATTTATTACTATTACAAACAGAATTCACATTGATATTGAAATTAAAGGAAAACGATAACGGTTTATTCGAATTTGAAGTCATTGTAAAATTCGTTGGTTCATTGGAACCAGACACTCCCATATCGGTACAGCTGCTGATAGTGCTAGAAGACGCCGACACAGTAGAACCTTGTATTTTTTTTGCAATTTGTATTTTGTTATGCACCGATTCTTCTAGGTATCCTTCTGCTACCGTCGAGGACTTCCATCCTCCGTGACGCTTCAAAGTAGTCATATTAGCCCCTGCATTGGCCAAAAGAGTCGCCGAAGACCTTCTCAGACAGTGACCGGTGTAGAGCGCTGGTTCCTCCAATTTCAAAAACATTACAATTTTTGAAGGTATCTTCGACAACGTATTTATTCCCACACACTGGCTGGTACACCTCCCATTTTTGTAAAAAACAAAAAAGCGGCTAGAACTAATATTCTTTGGTCTCAAAGACATGTATTTTTACACAAATTGATCGGGTTGACTGGAAATCCTTCTTCAAGTATGGTGAATCTTCTCGATTTCTTGGTTTTAGTGTCTGGCAAAACTATGTGAAAATATTTCCCTTTGTCTTGAATATTTTCTATTTTCAAATTGACCAATTCATCGCATCTACATGCACCGCTAATCCCCATTATCAAAGCCACTTTCATCAACAAGTACCTACTCGTCGTCGGGAGCTTCGTTCAAAAACTTCTCTATTTCAGGTCGTTCTAATATCTTTGACTTCTTTGGTTTGTATCCCTGTGATTTGCTTTTCAAAAAGCTCGTTAGTTTGCCATATTTTGAAATGTCTTTTTTTTTTTGTAAAGGTGAATAGTCGAGCGAAGCATCGAGTATTTGGTCCATAGCGACGATGGGGCTAATTTTTTGTTGCAAATGTAAAAAATAAGCCAATAGAACATTTTCATCGATACCTTTTATCTTCCGTGAATTCATCCAAGACTCAAACATTTTGAACTCCTTGTCGTAAGCATCTCGGGACTTGGCAAAATCTGCATCGCTGCTTCTTCCGCTTCCGTAAGGATATCCTCAGGAACGTAATTTTCATCGGTTTCCTCCATTTTCTATAGGTTTTTTTCTTCAAAAAAGCTTCCCTTTTCTGCAGAGAAAACTGACAAGTGTCAAAATTTATTTAAACATTTGCTAACAATGTATCATGCCCGTGGCAACCAAACAATCAACCAAAATGTAAAAAAATCACTGTCAAGTCATTCTGACATTTAATTTATAGGATACTGAGATGCAAGTAGCTTTGATTTGATCACGAAACTTATTAATTATTATCTCATAAAAAAACGATTTCTTCCACTTGTCATGTGTTGGATAAAACATTGTATGCCACTCGTGTGTTATGTTTTCTAAGTCACTTGAGAACTTATACCACTCGGCCTGACGGCCTCGTGGTATAAATCTTTCTCGCGTGACTTATTTTCAACATAACACACTAGTACCATAAATAACTATTTTTTCGCTTTAGTACATCTAAATAATGAAAGCTTGTTTTTAAAAAGTGTTTTTTACAAGATTTTATTTAACTTCACCTGTTAGTATGTATGTTTGTTAGTATGTTTAGGTCAAATATTGCAATCAAAATTTCGACTAGTTCTAATTAAGCTAGAGCTTTGAAATTTTGTACACGTGTATAAGTCCGGTGACAATGCAATATAATATATTTAATATTGTTCTCATTCAATATGGCGGACGCCCCAAGATGGCGAATTACCTTTTTATTTACAATCCCCTTGATGTGCCTATCAAATGAAAGGGTTTGAGGAGCAGAATACGATACGTTATGTGACGTCATTGCAAATCCAATATGGCGAACCCCACAAGATGGCGGATTACCTTTTTCTTCACAGCCCCCTTGAAATTTGTATCAAATGAAAGGGTTTGATGAGTAGAATACGATAAGCTGTGTGACGTCATTCTAAACCCAATATGGTGGAGGCCACAAGATGGCGGATTACCGTTTTCTTAACAATTCCCTTGATATGGGCATTAAATGAAAGCGATGAATGAAACTTAATGCCTGTATGAACTTTTGGCGCGCTACAAGCTTTTAAGACAATAAATATAACAATATATTATATCTGTTTCAGTGATAACTTTGATACTACTTTTATTAGGATCCACCCACACGAACTACGTCCACTTATAAATAATAATAATAATAATAATAGGTTTATTCAATAATTCATATGATACATGTACAATTGAGATATATATAGTTTTTTGAATAAGCCAATATAAACACTTGACTCACTAAGTAATACACTTGTTGTGAGTTGACTCAAAATATAATATTAATAATTTTATACAATTTATTTACAATAATAGTAATAATAATAAATATATCAGACATAACTAGATTATTAATAATCCCGAATTGAAATTACAATATATCATAATGAATATCTAGTTGGTTTTTATTAAGTATTTATAAATTATTTATTATATTATGTATTATTTGTCTTGGATTTGATAATATCCATTTTTTAATTTCATTTTTATATTTATTTAAAGATTTAATTATTTTAATTGATTTTGGCAATAAATCAAAAATATATGGAATTATATTTATAAAATTTTTATGACCAATTTTTTTGTTAACTCTGTTTTTATATGTGGTTGTATTTTTATTACGAGTGTTATGAATGTGATTATTATAGTTAATTTTATTTTTATTTTTAAAAATATATATTAACATATTATATGAAAAAAGTTGTCTGATATCCATTTTCTTGCTTTCTTTATATAACAAGTCAGACGAATATAAATAATCTCTTCCATAAATAATTTTTAAAATATATTTTTGTATTGTTTCTATATTATGAAGATAATTTCTATTGATACCTCCCCAGCCAAGTATTCCATAATTTAAATGTGTCTGTATCAATGAATAATATAATATTTCAAGTTGATCAATATTTAAGAATTGTTTTAAGTGTTTAAATTTTGGTATAAGAATTCTTAATTTTTTAGTTATATATTCACTATGAAAATTCCATTTTAAATTTTTATCAATAATTATTCCAAGATATTTGATACTTTCTGTTTCTTCTATACTGATATCTTTAAATTTCAGTTTACCAATATTATTTGAATTATTTATATATGAAGTAAATGGTATATATTTTGTTTTTTTATAATTTATAGTTAATAAATTATTATCAAACCAGGTGCTTATTTTTAAAAAATCTTTTTCAATTGTAGTTTTTAAAACATTCCAATTTTTTTCTTCATAAAAAACTACAGTATCATCTGCAAAAATATGTAATTTTCCTTGACAATTTAGGTTAAATATGTCATTTAGATATATGTTAAATAATAATGGTCCTAAGACAGTGCCTTGAGGAACCCCATAATCAAATGTTTTAGGTAAACTAATGTTTTCTCCAATTTTTACATGGTGTATTCTATTATTTAAATAGTTTTCAAATAAAGTTAATGTATGTCCACGAAATCCAATTTTTTCTAATTTTTCTAAAAGTATTTTATGGCTTACTGTATCAAAGGCTTTTGCTAAATCTAAAAATATACACGCACTACTCATCTTATTATTCATTGAGTTATATACTTGACTGGTTAGATAACATATCGCATCTTCTGTAGTTTTTTTTTTTAAATCCAAATTGTTTGTCAGATAATATTTTATTTTTATTTAGGAAACTGTCCATTCTATCTTTTAAGACTTTTTCAAAAACTTTTGCTAATGATGAAATTAGTGTTATAGGTCTGTAATTTTTAATTTCAGTTTTATTACCATTTTTATAAATTGGTTTAATTATACCTATTTTAAAAGCAGTTGGGTATATTCCTGTTTTAAAAATAGTGTTTATTAAGTAAGTCAAAGGTTTACAAATATACGAATTAATTGATTTTAAAATTTCAGATGTGATACCGTCTATTCCAGGGGATTTCTTAAATTTTAAGTCATTTATAATTTCTTTTATTTCGGTATAATTGGTTTCTTGTAAATAACAAGAATTTAAATTATTTTGTAAAGTTTCTACTTTTATTTTATTTTGATTTTTATTTATTATATCATTAGCAAGTGACTCTCCAACTTTAGAAAAATATTCAATGAAATTATTTGATATTAAACTTTGATCTGTTGTTATTTCTCCATTTTGAAGTTTCATAAAATTAATTAAATTATTTTTATTATTGTTTTCATTGCAAAGTTTTTTTACACATTGCCATAGTTCTTTTGATGATTTACACGAACTTTCTATTTGAGATTTGTAATAATTTATTTTAGCTTTTTTAATAATTTCTGTTAATTTATTTTTATAAATTTTGTATTCATTTTTTAAATTTTCATTATTTAAATTTTTCATTTCTCTATAAAGTTGATTTTTCTTGTTTATTGATACTAATAAACTATTTGTTATCCATTCTTTCTTTGGCATATTTTTAATTTTTGTTTGGTATTTACAACATTCAACATTTAGCTTAATTTCTTTAATTAAAAAATTAGTTAAATCTTCTGGGGATTTTAATAAAAAATAAGGATCCCAATTAATTCTGCTAACATTTTGATTTAATTTAGTATAATTTATGTAAGTCTTATATTTATTAATTTGTGATGGTTCATTTGTGGGTGTATTTGAGAGATTTTGTAAAATAATTGGATAATGGTCTGTAATTTGATATTGAAATATAAATGACTTAAAATTGAATAAGTCCTGTTTAGTTCTAATAAAAATGTGATCAATACATGATTTTTGATCATTTTTTTCTCTAGTAAAGTTATTAATATAAGATACGAAATTATATTCACTTAAAATATTAAAATAATCATTGGTATATTTATTACTTAATTCTGATAGAATATTAATATTTAGGTCACCAATAAGAATTGTTGTTTCATCATTTTTAAATTTTTTATAATATTCTACAAAAAAAAGTTTCAAATCATTATTAAATTTATGTGGACATGTAGATGGAGGTCTATAAATTGTTATAATATTAATTTGTGTTGATTTGTTAATAAACAAATTAATATATATTATTTTCATTTCACTAAAGGGAATGATTTCGTAATTGTATATAAGATTGTTTTTTATAAAAACAATAATTCCATCATTTTGATTGGAATTACTGTTGTTATAAATTAAATTATAATTTGGTATAGTATATAAATTTGTATTTAAAATATTCCACGTTTCTGTAAATACTATAACGTCAAAATTTTCTTCTAAATGTTGAATAAATAACCTACTTTCATCATAATTTTTCGAGATGCTACGTATATTATTGTGATATATTGAAAACGTTTTATTATCAAATTTAAGACTGTTATATTCATTTTTATTACTTGCCAGTTGTGTCTGAATTTTTTTTACTTTCAATTCTTTTATCATTTTTTTTTATAATTTAAAATTGAAATGTATTAAAATATTAATAATAAATTTATAATGAAATAAAAGAATTAATAGAAATTCTAAATCAATACAACTAAAAGATTTCGTTAATTTGTTTTTCTGTGGTGATATTTATTATTTCTTCTTGGTCATTTTTTCTAATAAAAATTTTTCCATTTTTGATCCAAATGTATTTAAATCCTTTTTTTTTTAGCTCTTTTGACTTTCCAAATAGATATTTTGTTCTAGTTGTTAGTTCTTCATTTATATATATTATTTTTTGTGTGTCTGGTAATTTAATGTCATAATTTAATAATTTTCCTTTGTTTCTAAAATACTGCTTAGATTTTTCTATAATTTGTTTTTTAATTTCTTCGTTTTTAAATTTAATACTCAGGACATCTTTTTTTGTATCTTTTCTTTTAACATCTAATATATTTTCTTTGTTTACTTTTAATCCAATTTTATTTAAAATTCTTTCTGTTATTTCTTTATCATTAACATTTTGATTTTTTGGAACACCTTTAATTTCTATATTTTGTTTCAATAAATTTTGAGATTCCAAATCATTTTTTTGATTAAAAATTTCAATTTCTTTTTTTAAACTAGATATATCTTCTTTCAACATTTTGTTTTCTTTTTTTAATTCCCATTGATCTCTCAGTATTTCCTTTAATGTTGTAGATATCTGTTTGTTTTCTTTAAAAATTAAATCGTACTTTTCAGATAAAAAATTTAGAGATTGTTGAATTTCCAGAATAAGCTTTAGTGTGTTTTTAGAATTTAGATTAGAATCTTCATTAATATTTTTACACTTACCGCAAAACCATTTATTACCATTTACTTTTTTTAGTTCATTGATAAAAAAATCTAAGTCTTTTTTTTCAACTTTGGAACATTTTGCATGGTACCAATTTTGGCAGGTACCATTGCACTGAATAGAATTTTGATTTTTTTTTATAATGTTTTTACAGCTAACACAGAAATAAGAATTTGATGGTTCTGCTGTTACTTTATCTTGGGTGCATATTTTAAAATTCCTAATTTTTTCCTTACATTTATCCTGGCTTGATCTTGTTGGGTATTTTAATGGAAGATAATCGTCTTCGTCACTTAAATTTTGATTAACAATGTGTTCAATTGACATTTCTTCAATATTTTGACTGGTATTTTTTTTAGAATTCCTTCTTGTCATTTCTGTCACTTTCAATGTCCAAAAAATATTTGAAATATATTAATCCAATTATTTTCTTAATATAAATCAACTGAACTTCTATTTCCTTGGATAGAGCAATTTTTTTTCTATCTTCTCCTGTTGGTTTTATATTTTTATATTACTTTTTTCTTGAATAAATTATGTAAAATGTTAGTAAATATATTATAAAATGTCAGTTAGATACAAGGTTAGATAATAATAATAGCATTTAGCATTTCCACAATGAAAAAACTATACTTATTTTTTTCGTTTTAGTACATCTAAATAATAACAGCTTGGTTTTAAAAAATATTTTATACACTTTTATTAACTTCCATTATCCTCTACCCATTAAATAAAACCCTTTTAGTTTTTAGTTATCTGAAAACGATTAGAAATATCCACCAACTTTAAATTTAAAAACAAAATTAAAAAAAGAACGTATAGAAACTTAAAAAAATATATACGTATAGAAACGTATCTGCAGAATTAAAACTGTTCAGATTAGTATATTGAAATGTCGAAATTCCTTTAAATATCTATGTATTTCAGTAAATAAAAGGGTCACGATTATGTTTACTCTTTAAACGTGGTTAGCATAGGCGTAGTTAGGCAGTCAAATTCAGTTGTTCTTAAGCCCTAGGCACTCTTCGGTATATGGCCAATAATTTTGTTTATAGGGTGGAAGGTTGTAAATTTTGGGGGTGCTAATTAAAGTTGCAGGGGCGGATCCAGGATTGAGGAAAGGGGGGGAGGCTAGACTTAAAGCGTTGCTAAAACTTAAGTTTACCCAAATTCACAACGAAGTTTTAAGACTTAAGGTTTCAAAAATGGTCTTAGTAATTAATTATGGTACGAAATATCTACTTATTGACAGAACATTATGCAATTAGGTTGCTGTTGACCGGTCAATGGGGGAGCTTGAGCTACGAAGCCCCCCCATAGATCCGCCACTATCCCCAAGCCCCCCTTAACTACGCCTATGGTGATTAGGTTCATTGCTGCTGAAGGTAGAGGTCGAACACTGATTACCGAACTGTTTAATTCCATTCTTTCTTTTAAGAACTGGGTATGTGCTGTTTTAAGTTCTCCACATTTTCTCAGTTAAAAATTCCTACGGTTTTAAAGAGTTTTTCTCTTTATTTCTGAATAGCCAGCCGCATACATTTGTACCAGTAGAAAAAGGCAAAATAGAAGCCCTTATTTTTTAACAAACCATACGGCCTGTAACTCAAAAGTAAATAAAACTTTGCTATTTCACAAGACCTGCTTTTTAAATAAGTAAAAATACCCGGCCTGTAACGCTACAATGTAAAACCCTTAAAAATATATACCGATAACTTCTTTGTTTTCTCTCTGAAAGGGCAGGCATTTCTCAATTTACTTAAGGTAATGAATCGCAAAAAATACTGCAAATTTAATGCAATATTTACCAATTATATGAAAATCATGTGCAGAATTTATAATTATTGTACCTAAATTTAAAGCATTAAATGCCTTAACCTTTAAAGTCGGGATGCTAGAAATTAGTTCTAAGTTTTAAATTATTGTATTAATTTTTTTTTAATTATTTATATTAATTTAAATAAATTTTTCTGGGTAAGAAAATTTGCAAAGTCACTTTATAAAGTAACCAAATCTACTTAGAACATCTAATATTTTACCTCCCAACTATCAACCCTTTGTTGCCATGCTGCCAATTTTTCCAAACTCTCCATCTTTCTTTTCCTTTCATTTATTAACATGGCTACACCACGCATAACTTCAAGGGCTTCTTTTATCTTCGTATAATCCTCATGGTCTACTCGGGTATATTTTAACAATTCAGCTAGTTGAAGAGGGTATTTACAAATTCTCTGGACAGGTGTCAGCAGATAACCATCAAGAGGTATTTCAATTAGACCACGCATTAGTCGACATGCCTCGAAAAACTTGCTATAATTGTTAAATTGATACAGCTCTTGAAGTGCAACTGTGGCCACTGGATGACTAAAAAATAGTTAGCCCATAAAGACCTTCCAAATTTTGGTTATAGAAATAAATATAACGACAACAATTTCGTAATCACCAACAAAATGTTACAGTTAATTTTTTTGGACAAAAATAATAGATCTGGAAACGCTCCATTTTCAACATACAGTCGGTACACAAGTTTGTAAATTAATTTATTTTAATTTGGTACCTATATATATATATATATATATATATATATATATATATATATATATATATATATATATATATATATATATATATATATATATATATATATATATAGTTTTTAATTTTGTTTTCTTGGGGATTTAGTCCGTTGTGAGGCAAATAAAATGTGGTGTTTTTGGTTACATTTTATATTACTAACGTTTCGGTAATAGATATACCTTCATCAGAGTGCAGTAGCTGAAAACATTTTTTTATTTTAACAGTTTTTAGGTAATATTTTAGGAAATAGTTACTAAGTTTATATATAAGTATAAAGGTGTTACCTTTTATTAAAAATCCAAGGATTGGCACATTGTACTGCGAGGCACTTTATAAAAAATTGCACTTTCTGTTACTTTGAAGTTTTTAAACAGATAAGTCGGTATACACATATTTAGTCGAGCTTTATTAAATAGTAACTGAAAAACGAAACATCTACTTGTAGGCGAAGGGTCGTCTGTCAATTTGGGAGTGTTTGCCAGATGTATCTATTTGGCTTAAGGGGTCCAATTATTGTTTTGAGGTCTATGTGTTTTTATTTATTATTTTTTAATTAATTAGTTATTAGTATTATGTAGCTTGTGAGAAGGGTGAGTTTATTTTATAATATTATGGTAAATTTTGTGAAGGTTTTTTGTGTCGGATTTAGCGTTTATAGCGTTTTTGTTTCTTTGGATTTCGATCATTTCAAGTATTTCTCGTTTTTTAGAATGATTTTCTGTATTTAGGATTTTTGTGTTTTTATAGTTGAAAGTATGTTGATTTTCGTCGCTGTGATGTGATAAGGCAGTCTTGTTTTTTTTGTCGAATTTGTGTCCATTTATTCTGCTTTTTAAGTGTTGGCTGGTCTGTCCAATATAAACGGCGTGGCAGTTATTGCATGGAATTTCATACACAACGTGAGTTTTTTTATCTTTGGGGATTGTTGATTTTAGCTTGCTGAAATTTTTTCTTAAAAGATTGTGGCCTTTGTGGCTGACAGTTATGTCGTGGTTTTTAAAAACGTTTTGCATTTTTTCTGATAGGTTAGGAACATATGGTAATGATAAGTAATTATTATTATTTTTTGTTGTATGTTTGTTGTTTGGGTGTGTGTTGTAAAATTTGTGTATTCTTTCTTTAAAAATTTTGTTTATAAGATGCTGCGGATAGTTATTTATTTTTAAAGTTTCTTTTGCTTTGTTGATTGCCCTTTCTCTAAATTCGGGATCAGATAGTTTTATGCTGCGGTCTGCGAGCCCAATAATAACGGTTTTTTTTTTGGGATAGGGGGTGCTGTGAGTCAAAATGTAGGTATCTTGCAGACCAAGTTTTTTTAGTGTACCATTCTGTTCTTATTTTGTTGTTTTTATTGTATAGAGTTAGGACAAGAAAGTTGATTTTGTTTTCGTTTTGTTTTTCTATTGTAAATTGTAGTTTGTGGTGGTAACTGTTAAATTTTTCTAGAATCAAGTTGCATTTATTTTTGGGTACAGCTGTTATACAGTCGTCGACATATCTGTAGAAAAAAGGTAAAGGGAAATCTAAGGGCGGGATTGTGTTTTCTTCGAGGTCTTCCAGGACGAGTTGGGCAATTACACTGGAAATTGAGGCACCCATAGCACATCCATCTATTTGTTTATAGAATTTTTTTTCATATTGGAAATATGTGGAGTTTAAGGTGATTTCAACCGCATTTAGAAATTCATTTAGTGGTATGTCGGTGAAGGATTTTATTTTATCCCATTTTTTTGTTATTATTTCTTTTGTAAGATTGATAGGTATGTTTGTGTATAGTGATATAACGTCTAGAGATATCAGTAAGTGATCTTCGGGGATAATTATATTTTTAATTTTATTCTTGAAATCCATCGAATCTTTAATATAATAATTGTTTTTGTTTACAACGTTCTCTAAAATATTTTTTAAAAATTTGGAAAGGTTTTCAAATGGAGATTGGATGCACGACACTATGGGTCTAAGTGGAATATCCTCTTTGTGCAATTTCGGAAGTCCGTATATTCGTGGGGGTAGGGCGTTGTGAATTTTTAGTTTTTTTGCGGTGTTTGGTGATATAAAGGTTTTGTTTTCCCAATGTGTTATTATATCGTTGTTTTGTTTTTGGTATATGTTTGTTGGGTCGTTTCTTAATTCTTTATAGGTTTTGGAGTCTTGTAATAAGTTGGTCATTTTTTGTTCGTATTCGGTGGTGTACATTATAACAGTTTTATTGGTTTTGTCGGGTACCAATACTTTTAGGTTTTTATTTTTCTTTAAGAATGTTTCTGTTTTTCGTGTTTTTCTGAGTAATTCTTTTTTGGTATTGTTTTTTGTCGCGTGATTAAAGTTATTTTTATAATTAGTTATAATGTTGCAGCAGGTCGACCTTAGTTCATCTTTTTTTTCATTGCTTAGATTAGTTAGTGAGGTTTCGATGTTGCTAATTATTTCAGCTGTGGGAATGTCTTCTTGTTTTTCGTAAGGTATTGCAAACTTTGGTCCCAAACTAAGTATTTCTTTCACATCGTCAGGAATACTAACGTCAGTTAGGTTGTCGATCCAACAAGAAGCGTTTTTTTTAATGTTGTTGTCAGATATATTTTTGTTTGTTTGTTTCTTTATCTTTTTTATGTTTTT
Organism: Philopedon plagiatum; assembly: GCA_963971165.1. Classification (NCBI taxonomy): domain Eukaryota; kingdom Metazoa; phylum Arthropoda; class Insecta; order Coleoptera; family Curculionidae; genus Philopedon; species Philopedon plagiatum. Next base: position 54,471,466 of record OZ020191.1, on the reverse strand, counting down.
TTGTTTTATTTTTTGAAATATCGTTTCATATTTTTCTGACAGTTTTTCGAAAAAAGGATTTAATAAATCAGGTGGTTTATTTGCCTCACAACGGACTAAATCCCCAAGAAAACAAAATTAAAAACAATATATATATCAACAGTCCAAGAACCTGCCAAAAAAAAAAAAAATATATATATATATATATATATATATATATATATATATATATATATATATATATATATATATATATATATATATATATATATATATATATATATATATATATATATATATACAGGGTGATTCAAAAGTACTTTGACAAACTTCAGGAGGTGATTGCTGGCATTATTTTAAGGCGAAGAGTTCATATAAACAATGGTCCTTGGCGGCTTCGTTACGGAGATACAGGGTGTTGAAAAATGAGATGCCTCCATCTTGGCTGTGGGTGGACATTTCCAACAATTTATTTAAGGCAATTTTATTACTGTTACTTATTTATTTAAATAAATTAGTTGTTATTTTAATAATGTCTGAATGTTTGTTCAATTTAAAATAAATTTTTTAATACATTTGTATAGCCGAATAAAATAATGATTTACCTTTAAACCGTTCCCCGTATGAAAAAAACGCAAGAGACTTTTTTTGTTGCAAATAAAGCAAGGACTCACAAAATGACACTCACAATAGTTAAAATAAAATAAGTCAGTGGCGTAGCATAGTTTTCACAAAAAATGTTATATGAAAGTTTCCTGCCGACGCCACTGGTTAAATTAAAGAACGCGATATACTTTTAAAATGAAAGAAGTGCTTATCTCATCCACCGAATTTCATAACACAAGCTCAAAACGTTTAGAACCTACTTAAAAATTCTTATTTTTTTTTTAATTTTTCCACACCCTGTATCTCCGTAACGATGCCGCCAAGGACCATTGTTTCTATGAACTTTTCACCTTAAAATAATGCCAGCAATCACCTCCTGAAGTTTGTCAAAGTACTTTTGACTCACCCTGTATATATATATATATATATATATATATATATATATATATATATATATATATATATATATATATATATATATATATATATATACATATATATACAGGGTATTTCACTTAAAACTCCCAACGTCTATAACTAAAAAACTAAGTGAGATAATTAATTTCTGTTAAAAGCTGTCGGTAGTAGGGGTCAGTAGCCGTTAACAAGGTTAAAAAATAAATCGACGCCTATCGCAAGTTGGGCGTCGCGACGCTGCAAAAATATAAATCGATTGCAGGAACTTTGAAAATAATAAATTCAAAAAGTACGTTAAATTCTAAGACTTTTTTGTCTCTTGCACAAATTTCATAACTCTACTGGTTTTTGCAATATAGCGGCTTACTTTATCACGAATTTAATTATTTTAATGGCCTATTTCCTACAATATCTAAAAATTATAGAAAACTGTCTCTTAGAAACCTTTTTTATTTCATTGCAATTTATAGTAAGAATACTAGTTTAAGGTTTCGGCTTCATAAATCCGTCATCAAGTTATATTTCAAATAGTATCATAATATTTTGTACCTACATTACTGGCTACAACTTCTTAGTTTTAGTTTAAGTATGGATAACTTCATGTATTTGTCAATGTTTATCTAGAAAAATATGAAATTATATTTTAGAACCCTTCCCTCATAAATATTTTTTGTTTTCTCGTCAAAAAAATACTAATTCATCATATTTCTGAAATTAATACTTGATTATAGTTCTTTTTAAGTTGTTTTATTCTTAAAAAGTAGGCTTTGAAAACAAAAAGTAAAATGTTGGTTTATTTCATAGCAGGCTCACAACATTGTTTAAGAAAATAGACATACATGTCAAAACGTTAATTTAGAAGTCAGATTTTTTGCTGTTTATACTTTGTAGCACAAACATGGTTCAATTTACCAATAACGAAAAATTAGACATGTTGCTGATTTACGGAGAAGCTCGACAAAATTGCTTAGAAGCTCAAAGAATTTACGTACATCGTTTTCCGAACAGAACAGTCCCAGATCGTAAAACTTTTATAAACCTATTTAATAATCTGAGGGAATATGGTTCGTTTGTAAAGCAAAAACGCAGAAGGAGAAAAACAGTAAGAACAAATGTAAACATTGCTCGCGTTTTACAAGAGGTAGATAATGTTCCACTTACTTCTTTACAAAAGATAAAAGAAAGTACTGGCGTTTCCAAAAGTTCGTCTTCTAGAATATTAAAAGAGAATTCTTTTCATCCTTATAAAACAAAACTAGTGCAGAAATTAGAACCAGAAGATTATGAGAGGAGAATGAATTTTCTTGCCAGGTTTGCTGATATTTACAGTCAAGACCAAGATATTTTATCGAAAATTTTATGGAGCGACGAGTGCCGATTTCAAAACAATGGTATAATTAACAGACAGAATTGCCGCTATTGGGCTCAAAACCATCCCCGTTGGATTAAACAAAGAGGAAATCAGCGCGTTTTTAGCATAAATGTATGGTGCGGTATAATAAATGAACACCTCATCGGACCCTACTTTTATGAAGGTACCCTAACTGCTCATCGTTATTTGGAGTTTCTCCAAAATATTCTTCCTGATCTGTTAGAAGAGGTGCCTTTAGAAATAAGGCAAAATATGTGGCTGCAACAGGATGGGGCTCCTGCCCACAATGCGGCAGTTATATCAGAACATTTAAACGCACAATATCATCAACGATGGATTGGAACTAATGGACCACTGGAATGGCCAGCAAGGTCCCCTGATATTACGCCGCTGGACTACTTTCTTTGGGGCCACTTAAAAGACTTAGTTTATGAAGAACCTATTGAAGATATGGCGGATCTTATAAACAAAATTATAGCTGCATGCGCTTCAATTACAAGAAGAACTCTTTTAGAAGTTACACATAGAAAATTATTAGATAAGTTTGACAAGTGTATTCAAGTCGAAGGAAGAAATTTTGAACAAATGTAAATATTTCACATAATTGTAATAAAAAATAATTTATTAAAATGTATTATCGATTCTTTTTGCAACGTCAACTTCGACAAATGCATAAAGTAACGCAAGACTAAGAAGTTGTAGCCAGTAATGTAGGTACAAAATATTATGATACTATTTGAAATATAACTTGATGACGGATTTATGAGGCCGAAACCTTAAACCAGTATTCTTACTATAAATTGCAATGAAATAAAGAAGGTTTCTAAGAGACAGTTTTCTATTATTTTTAGATAATGTAGGAAATATGCCATTAAAATAATTAAATTCGTGATAAATTAAGCCGCTATATTGCAAAAACCAGTAGAGTTATGAAATTTGTGCAAGAGACAAAAAAGTCTTAGAATTTAACGTACTTTTTGAATTTATTATTTTCAAAGTTCCTGCAATCGATTTATATTTTTGCAGCGTCGCGACGCCCAACTTGCGATAGGCGTCGATTTATTTTTTAACCTTGTTAACGGCGACTGACCCCTACTACCGACAGCTTTTAACAGAAATTAATTATCTCACTTTGTTTTTTAGTTATAGACATTGGGAGTTTTAAGTGAAATACCCTGTATATATATATATATATATATATATATATATATATATATATATATATATATATATATATATATATATATATATATATATATATATATATACAGGGTGTCCTAAATGACGTGGGTCACTTTGCTATATCAGAAACGGTAAGAATTACGAGGTCGTTTAAATTAGAGAAAAGTTGCCTTTTTTAGCCATCATTTAAAATGTGCTTACAGTGTTGCCAAATATCTTTTAGTTTTAGAGATATTAAGGAAAATGTAAAAATTCCTTAAATTTTCTTAACCAAATATCTCGAAAACCGGTGATTTGATCGAAAATAGTTTAGTATAAAAAATGTATGTTTTTTTATTCTCTACTAAACGCACTTAACAGTTTCTTGAAATGACGTTTGACATTTGAGATATTGCTACCAACTCACTTATTTTAAATACGGACCTGGAATTTTTTTTTCATATTTTGAAAGAAGATTAAATTTGCAATCCAGTGATATATCACTCAAATATGTTTTCCGACGTTTCGAGACAAAAGCATCAATTTTTTTATAAATTCCCTTAATACTGTCCTGTTTTCAGTGCTTATGGTCAAAATATTTCGGTCTTGTCTTTTGGTTTTTAGAGACAGAATATATCAGATCTCATTTAACAAATTACAACTGATATATCACCAAAAACCGATAAAAATAATTAAAAAGTGGTTTTTGTTTGAATAAAGTTAAAATAATGCAAGATAATTTCTTGAATTACTTTATTTATTATACTATACTTTTTGGTCCTATTTACCCACATTTTGCAAAGTGTAACTTTATCGCCAAAATCATATTCTTAGCTTCTCTTCATTGAAATCTACGTAAAATAAATTTATACAATTCTACAAGTTCAAGAAGCACATCTAAATAAGCAGAAGTAGGCTTTGGAAAACAATTAAAGAGAATAATAGTTGATTACGTTTTTAGGCTTGTGTCAAATTCATATTAGGAAAAATTATTAAAGACTGTTATCGTTGTCTAAAATAATATTAAGATGGAGTTTTCCAATGAGGAAAAGACAGATTTATTAGTTTCTTATATTAGAGCGTTTCGTAACGCTCAAAATGCCATCCAACTATATCAAGACTTGTATCCAGAAAGAAGAATTGCGGACGCAAAGATTTTTCACAGATTAGAGAGGAATTTGCGGGAGCATGGGTCTTTTAGCAAACCCAATAAGAGAAAAGCGACTAGCACAGTAGAAGGAGGCGATAACGAGATTAATGTATTAGGTATTTTCTTTAACTTATAATAGTTATTTATGCAACAAGTGTGTAAAGTGAGTCTTTTTCGACGAATGGTAAAATTATCGCACGGCGCCAAAGGCGAATGCGACCATCTATCTCATGAGTCAAAAATGGTAGTTTACACGCAAGTTGCATGCAATATTTTTTTTCTACTCATGTCAATAAAAACCTGTATTGTATGTTCAATAATAGATTCAGAACATGGTACATTGTGGTTTACACCTTTTCATTGTGCTTCAATCACCATGGTGATTGAACTACAAAGTTCCCATTGTGCACGGGTATTTTTTACAAAGGTGGCGTTGACAGGTGCCGCGTCAAAATCTTTATAATTTCATTGACATTTTTTGACATTTTAAAAAGAAAAATATTACTAATCCCATTTTATTAACAGTAACATTCGTAGAAAAAGTATAGTGTAAAACTCGCATGGAATGGCCATTTCCTACTCGTATGATTTGCAGCACTCGCCTGCGGCATCGTGCTGCAAACGTCATACTCGTAGGAAATGCATGTCATTCCATGCTCGTTGTACAATATACTATTCTACAATTGACAATTTTTGGCCAAAATTCAGTAAAAATCAAGTTTATGTTAGGCGCTAGTACAAAAAACTGTCTTAAAAACTGTCAATTTTTTGTAATCTACATTGCCATACTTAACTCTTTTAGGAGACGTGCAATATAAAAATATCAACAATGAAGAGGTTTCACTAAGGGAAATAGAAAAAGAAACCGGAGTTTCCAAAATGTCTAGCAAAACAATATTACGTCGAAACAGATTTAGGCACTATCGCTGTCGAAAGGTGCAGCAAAAGAGAAGAATTTTTTGCCGATGGCTTCTGAGACGGAGAAGGCAAGATCCTGATATCGGCAAAAAAATTTTGTGGTCCGACGAGAGCCGATTTTGCAACAACGGGTGGTTTAATCGAAACATCCATTACCGCTGGACTCAACAAAATGAACACTTCCACCGCGAGACTGCGTTTCAGGAGAGATTCAGCATAAATGTATGGCTCGGGATACTAGATACAAAAGTACTGGGTCCGTTCTTCTTTGATGAACATTTAAATGGCGCTATGTATCTTAATTTTTTAACAGGCACTTTACAAGATCTTTTAGACGACCTGCCTCTCAATGTATTAAGAAACTTCGTGTACTTTCAACAGGATGGCGCGCCAGCCCATCGAGACCGGCATTGTACAAGGTTTCTAAACAATTTTAAACCTAACCATTGGATT